>CM024540.1:16822050-17274550 GCA_014182365.1 Eucalyptus tenuipes
CTAAAGAGATTTTTTGTCAGGCTTATAACAATTTTGCCATAAAAAGTGAAATCTAGAGATTCATATATGCTAATCGAAATCCATAAAAATTGACTACAGATTCACGCGTCAATTTCCATTTAAGTAGGATTGCTGTTGTAGTGGTGCTCGAATTGCTTATATATAGGTAGGGTAGGATTGCTGTTGTAGTGGTGCTCGAATTGCTTATATATAGGTAGGGATTGTGTGTAATTTTCCACAACCAATCAGACCATCAAAACCGAAAGAGAAAGTGAGAAAAGAGGGTCGTCAGAATGGCTTCAGGAAAAGTTTGGTTGTTCATCAGCGTTCTTTGCCTCATTTCTCTCTCCTTCGCAGGTATTGTTAGCTTCTTTTTCATCCCTATCGAGTTCGTTTCTCTTTTGGTTTAGATCACGCTCGAGACTGGAAAGCTCGTAGGACACGGATTAATTTGATCTATCAAATTAAGGAAAAACCATGTCCATATAATGTATATTATGTCTTACGTTGATTGCTGAAATTTTTTGAATTCTGGTGCATCTCAAAAACATCAGTTGCGAGAGAGATCAATGCAGAAACCTTTTGGGACCTGGGGCCATGTTCAAAGTTCCCGGACTGCAACAAGGCTTGCAGAGAACTGTTGGGGCTTAGCATTAAAGGGTTTTGCAAGAAAAACGAAGGTGGAGCGGATCGTTGTTATTGCATAATTACATAACTTTGAGCTATGTCATAGTGTTTGCTATCATAGTTTTAATTGCGATGAATAAAATTCCATATTCTGTACAATTTTCTCAATGAATGATTGGAAGTTGGTGCAAGTTCACTCATCGTCTCTCATGTCTACCCTCCTCTCTCTCTCTCTCTCTCTCTCTCTCTCTCTCTCTCTCTCTCTCTCTCTATATATATATATATATATAATATATGTGTGTGTGTTTTTCCTTCAGTCGATCGATGGACATTACATGCTTCACAAGCTAAAGATGTCTACCTGAATTTGCTAATATGTGATCTTAGTTGCAAAAGTGAACTTCTGGGATTCTATAAGCTCTTCTTCCCATAATTCTTAACTATTCTCATGATTGACCTTAAGAAAAATGAAACTTATTAAAGGTAAGTTTTCAGTTTGATATTTGGAAGATCAATATCAAAATTTGAGCTATAGAATGTTAACGTGATACATTGCTTTCTATTTTGACACCAGCATGACATAAAATTACAATTGTTTGGGGAAAATTACCACCAAAAAAGTCCAAAACCTATTGCAATTGTGTCAATTCAGTCCTAAACCTTTTTTTTTTGTGGCCAATTTAGTCCTAAACCTTTTGCTTTTGTTCCAGTTTAGTTCATCCGGCCAAAATTGGCCGGACAGCGTTGACGTGGCAACCGGCCGGCGCCGGCAAGCTTTTCTTTAATAATATTTTATTTTTAAAAATTTTTTATTAATTTTTTTCTTTTTCCGTTTTTTTTTCCCTCCTCCCTCTTCCTCCCTCGTCCTTCCTTGGCTTCGGCGGGGCAAGCCCTTGCCGGATCTGGCGAGGGCTAGCCTCGCGGTCACCGAGCGAGGCGAGCCCTCGCCGATCCGACGAGGAGGCCTCGCCGATGCGACGGCAAGCCCCCTCGCCAGATCGACGAGGGCTCGCCTCCCCGGAGACCGCGAGGCGAGCACGTGCCTAGCGATGGCGAGGCGAGCCCGGCCGGATCGCCTTGCCGGATCCGGCGAGGGGGCTTGCTTTGAAACCCCGCCGGATCCGGCAAGGCGATTCGGTGGGGCGAGCCTCGCCGGACGCGACGGTGAGCCCCCTCGTCGCCGGCGAGGGCTCGCCTCACCCGGCGATTGCGAGGTGAGCCCGCGCCCGGTGACGGCGGGCGAGCCCCGCCGGATCGCCTCGCTAAATTCGGCGAGGGGGCTAGCCGAAACCCTACCGAATCTAGCGAGGCGATCCGGCGGGGGAGCCCCCTCGCCGGATCCGGCGAGGGCTCGCCCGCGGTCGCCGGGCGAGGCGAGCCCTCACCGAGATCCGGCGGGGGTCGCCTCACCTGGCCGTTAGCCGAGCCAAAGGAAGGAGGAGGGAGGAGGGAGGAAGAGGGAGGAGGAAAAAAAAAAGAAAAATGGAAAAAAAATTAATAAAAAAATTTAAAAAATAAAATATTATTAAAAAAAAGCTCCCAGCCGCCGGCCCGCCATGTCACGTCGGTGTAGGCCGGCCAATTTTGGTCGGATGGACTAAATTGGAACAAAAGCAAAAGGTTTAGGACTAAATTGGCAAAAAAAAAAAAAAAAGGTTTATGACTGAATTAGCACAATTGCAATAGGTTTAGGACTTTTTTGGTAATTTTCCCCAATTGTTTGTAATAGCCGGTATGGTGGTGAAGAAGATTAAATTGAAATTTTGATGAACCAAACCCCTTCAATCCTTCCAAGCTGGATCCTTCCAATCTTTCCAAGCTTCATTTTGGAATGACAATTTACCTTCTAGTATTTTATTTATGCTCCAATAAACCTAACGACTATCAATTCCAATGCCATGCCAATTGGTGGGCAATCAGGATTTGAGAATGTATAAATTGATAGTTATCCATGTCCTCAAGGATTGATTTCTTTTCCAAACCGTCTTGTGACTTCTTATTGGGTTAGTTATAAACATCAGTGCTAGGTTTCCTAAAACCCGCATCTTCCTATGGGGTGTCTGCCAGAAGATCTCTACAAAAGAAAGATCGTACTTAACCCCATCTGCACCTTATGCTCACAAGCTCCTGAAACCGGCGAGCACCTATTCCTCTGCGAATGGATAAATTGTCAAACCAAAGCATTAACTTAAAAATTGGCTCTTTGGGCATTCCTCCGATGGACAAACGGATAATGGAGGTACTCACTGCTCATGTTAAATCGGAACTCACCTTCGAGAGAATTAGTCGCTGAAGTACTGTGGTGGTATACGGAAAGCAAGAAACGCCCGAGTCTTCCAAAGGCCGCATACCTAACCCGACTGTGATTGCTGAGACAGCCCTTGCTCAACACAAGAACTGTGTGAGGTGGAACCCATGTTTAGGAAAACAGAGCAAGAGCAGAATTAACTTACTTGGACAATGGATGCCCTCGGCCAGTGGAACCCTCAAGCTCGTGGGTGGAAGGAGAATCTGACAGATCTGTGGCTGGCGTTTATCACGATTCAAGTGGAGCTTTGGTCACGGACTTCGCCATTTCAGCCCACGCACTTCAGCTTTGACCGCCGAAACCTTAGCACCGGACAGATCTGTTGTTGTACTTGCTGGAAAATTCAGACCAGTTCCTCCTGCCGGACACAAGAGTGGAAGTGGAGACAACACTTTAGATCCGGGCAAGGAAGAAAGTCCATGGACCCTGCGTCCACTAGTGGACGATTGTAAGCTGCTCTTGGCCCAATTGAAGTCCATTGGACGCACTCATGGCTCCCACGGGGGCAATTCCGTTGTAGATTGGGTTGCTAAAGTCCACATTCGGAAAATTCTTCCGACTAATTGGATCACTAATCCCTCCCGGCCTTTTTGGAATATCCTATGCTCAGAAACTGTTATGTTTTGTTCCCATATTTCTCGTGAATGAATAAATATTTTATTTTTGAACAAAAAATAAAAAGAAAGAAAAATGATACTCACATGTGCATCTCAACCATTGATTGCGTTGTTGAGTTAATTGCATCTCACAAAAGACAGTGAGGGCCCATATGTATAGCACTAAACTGAATTGCGTGTCCCACATACTGACTAGAGTGCTCACTCACTAGAGAAGAGACCACAGCAGCATTTTATTTTTGAGGAGTCAACGCGACAGATTTAACAAGCATCTAAATTAATTGACAACGAGGCATTTAGCCTCCGTGGAGCACGTTCCGGAATTCCTTGCGTTCTCATGCGTCTCCGAAACATCAGCTGCGAGGGAGCTCGAGGAGAAACCGATGAAGAAAGTGGAAATAGGGGCGGGTGAACACTTCTTGCACGGCTGCAAAGAGACTTGCTCATGAAGGGGTTTTCCACGGCAATGGCTTGCGAGGTTGGGCCTGGAGACGTCTTGGACTGCTTTTGTCACTACACTCGGCGGAATTACTTTAAGCCAAGTCAAACTGTTTGTTCTCGTGATTCCAATCGTTATGAATACAATCCCATCCTCCATTTAACTTTCAATGGATATTGCATGTTTAGTGTAACTTCACTCATAGCCTCCCATGTTTACACTCCTTGTATATGTTTCTTCATTTCCCTTTATCAATTGATGGACAGTACAAACTTCGCAAGCTCGCATATGTGTACATAATTTTTCTATAATCCAATTTATAGTTGTAAATTTATCTTTAACTGTTGGGATCCTATAAGCTCTCCTTTCTCACAATTTCATTACTATTCGGGTTATTGGTCTCGAAAAAAATGAAATTTATCAAAAGAATTTTTTTTTAATTGTTCAATCAACTTAAAAGAAATGTATTACTCATTAGACCGTGGTAATTCACTCTTTCTCTCTTACTTGAATTTTTAGGTTCTTCAGCAATCCGCAAGTAAGACGTGAGCATTTCGGTATCGGGGAGGATATTTTAATAGTGGGGACTTTTTGGTACAAATTGTGTATAGTTGGTAAATTTGTGAGTCAATTTTTGATGGACATGCACATGTATCATTTTGATGAATTATAGAAAAACTCTGATATCGTAAAAAGTGAGTTTTTATCATATATATATATATATATATATATATATAGATGTATATACTTTGATATCAAGTTGAATTATGCATCCTCTGGGTGAATGGACAGCCATGTCATTGCCTTTGCTATCACTGAGTTGAGGTGTGATAGAAACAATGCGAATACTTGGAGAAAAACTTCTATAGATAGTAGGAAAAACGATTGAGATGAAATGCCATGGTTTTAGAAATAAGGAAAATCAACGTATCTCAGAGACAACACTTGACCCTTTAGGAGTGCATCAAAAGTTGACTTTTCATCTTGAGAGAGAAAGAGATTGAAATTATAATTTAGAACTTTAGAAAAAAATCATCTCTTAGCCCGAAATCATGATACAATATGACTTAACCTGAAACATATCCATTCCAATTCTGTAGTATCTTAAGTGGCATAATTTTTACTTTGAGGAAACTGACAAATGCATTATCCCATGAGATAAATATTCATTGAGGTTCTGTCGTATTATTTGTATGAAATGGATTTATTATGGGATTCTCTTCATTTATACATTTTTCCATAAAAGGGGACTCAATAGTGTTAGAAAATCAATCAATCACCGAAATTTAAGGAATCAACAACAATCAAGAAATATGCAACGATCAAGCAATCAGCAAGATTCTGGCTCCACCAAAGATGGTAACACCAAAGAAGGAAGATTGGAAAAAATAAGCAAAGAAGGAAACCTACAATAAACTCTCCACCAAAGAAAGAGACAAATTGATAGAATCAAATCCCCACAAATCAAGCATCAATAAATCACTACATCAATTCCCAATCAGTGAATACGTTTCCTTTCAAAATCCCCTTAATTTTAGACATTGATCTTGTCGTGAAAGTCAATAAATGGAGCCTATGTAATTGTAGAAACATATGCCGGAAAAAAAAATACAAACATATTCCTTCCTTTACTCAGCTGTTCAATTCTTACTCACTATGTTTTGGTTTCAAACAAACAGATTTCTGTGTGGTAATTAATAACTCAAGATCTGCAAGCATTCAATACATGTGGTGCTTGAATTGCTTATATGAAGGTTGGGATTCTGTGTATAAAGAAGAGTGAGAAGAGAAGGTCATCAAAATGGCTTTAGGAAGGATTTATTTTTTCATCATGTATTTACCTCATTTCTCTTTGCTTCGCATGTAATGCCAGTTTATGTTTCGTGAGCCTTTGTCGGGTCCATTCTGCTTCAGTTTCGGCCGCGCTTGAGACCAATATCTGATCTGAAGGCTTGAGGGATGCATTTATCAGTTCGAACAATAGTTGTTTTGTGTCTTGTGTTGATTGCTGACGTTCCTTGACTTCGTTGTGTGTCTCAGAAAGATCAGCGGCGAGGGAGGTCAAGAAAGAGACGATCTAGAAAGTGGACGTAGGTCCGCGTTCAAAGTTCCCCAACTGCAACAAAAGCTTGTATCGAATATAAGTTTCTAACGGGAGGGTCTTGCGAGAAGGCCGGGGGAGTCGAGTCCAGTGACTGCTATTGCAAGTATACTTAAGCCTTTGAGCCTAGGCGAACTGTTTTCTCTCATGGTTTAGATTGTTGAGAATAAAATTCCATCTTCCGCTCAACATTCTCCAATGAATTGACTTTTGGTGCAACTTCACTCATGACCTCCCATATCTACACTCCTATTCATGTTTCTTGTTCTTTCCTTTTTCAACCAATGGACATTCCCAGCTTGCCAAGCTTGCGTTGTGTACATGATATTGCTATCAATCTGATCTTTTCAAGATCAACTCCAAAAGAAGTTTTCAAGTACATGACAATTTGTAAAACTATGAAACTGCTAGTGTTGCAACCCGTTGTCACCATCTGCTGCCGATGTGAAATCAAATTACAATCGTTTGTAGTAGTAGATGTGGTGGCGAAGTAATCAGGGACGAATTAAAAGTTGGATAAATTAGGACAAGTCTAATGTTGTATAGTTTCAAAAGCTTGGTTTGCCCAAATTTTCCTTTTGCTCGAGCAGCAAACATTTCTATGTACTTTCTCTATGTGGGCCTGGCAATGCATTAGACCTGATCCGGCCTCGCCTTAGCTCACCCATTTTATGCATGTACCATATGATTTTAACTTTTTGCTTTTTGAAAATCTGATGACCATCACTATGATATGACTTGTGACTCCTATTTAAGAGTGAATTAAAATTACATATAATTTTTAATTGCTTTCTAAAATATCAAAAAAATTATAAAAAATTCAGAAAATTGTAAAAAAAATACAAAAGTTATTCATGTTAGTCCTAATTGTGCCATGTGGGACAATCGGCATCCATTAACATTGCCAACCAAAGTTGACTGGTAAGATTACATTAGCAAATCACTATTTTGGATTAAATTAATCAAATTCAAATGTTTAAACTGAATTGGTATCCGTATGATATTTTAGGACTTTTTTTTTTTTTAATTTTTCCCTGACATAAACCAAAAAAATGTTGTCCCTCTTTCTCACTCACACACAAACAACAATCCCAACTAACTCCATTTGCCATGCATCAACTACTACCCCGCGGATGAGACATTTAATAAGAGTGAAAATTACAATGTTGTGATAAGTACCTTACCTATGTATGATGGTAGTTAAATAAAAGACCAAAGAGAAGGTTTAACCTAAGAATGATTATAAACGATCGAGTATGATTTACCTAATTGAGTAGTATCATAAATCTTGGACAAAAAAATGGGGGTAAAGGGTCAAGCATGAATCTAATGACTACATGTCATAAGAAAAAAAGACAAATAATGAAAGTTTATTTTATGATTACACGTTTAATCATTATTGTCATTGATGTGACAATTAATTCATTGTTTATTATGTGATAGAGTAAGTGTGAAAGCATGCTTCTTCATCGTGTTTGATTTTGCTTTTAGTACCTCCTGAGAATGATGTCAAGCTGTATCTCCTAAAATAACAAAAAAATTAAAAATTAAAATGGATCGATGCTCTGCAAAAATATGTGGACCTGATTATAGTAAAGCCGATTGATAGACTACAAAATAAGTGGACCCGAATATTCTTCTGCATAGAGTTGGAGGCTAATAGGAAAAGTCTCCTTTGCAATAAGTTTAAGAATTAGTACATTTAAAAAATTCCAAAAAAAAATTCTCAAGAGCCACTTATCTTAAACTCATTTTCATCTCACCAAAAATTCAAATTAAATATTTTACCCAAATCTATCTTTCTATTGAAAAACACAAGTGACAACACATGTGGCTTCCATGTAACTCGTCATCTGTTACGTCAAATCCGTCTTGCAATCCCTTATTATGTGTGTTATAGCACATGCCTTTTAATATGATATTGGACCAAATCTTAAGGGAAGCAAATATGGATTTGGGGTATCAATTCAATATAGTTTTATCAGACAAAAAATAATTTAGGATAAAAATATTATAGATATTGGTTTGAGATTTTTAATGGTGTTAATTTGAAATTCAATGCAAATTCAAGTGACGAAATCATTTACATAGACCTAATTATGACCGTAACAGCTTCTTTGAAAACTTTTAAATTGGACCCCGAGTTTCTAGTAATCAATTTGGCTTTAGTAAAAAGCTGTGACCTTTTGATCTCCCACTTCATTTTGTCTGGGAGGCTCTGTCTGGCACTAGGCTGAGTATAAAAACATAATTATCATGTTCTTGTGGAACGTTTGAACTTTAAGAGCACTCTTGTACATGACAAAAATAAATTTATACATATTTGCCAGCCGATCATTTCGAATTAAAAATTCAATTCCTGAATCTCGTTCCATTATATTATAGTAAGACGGCAAAGGCATCATATTTTTTTAGTTCCTATTTTCTTAATTTATTTGCAATATAGGAACATGAAACCTGATTTAAAAAACACCCATTTCGCAGCCGTCCCAAGCTCTCCTCCCATTCACAGAATGTCTCTGACACAGCAATCTTCTCGCTTTCTCTTTCTCTTACTGTCTCTCATGTTCGTCTTGTCTAAATCCACTCTTTCGTCATCTTCCTCATCCAACTCCATTCAAAACCTCCTCCAAAGCCAAGGCTTGCCCGGAGGGCTCTTCCCGCACGATGTCAAGTCTTTCACGCTCCACCCAGATGGCCTCCTCGAAGTCATCTTGGACCGTCCTTGCCTGGCCAAGTTCGACACTGGAGTCTACTTCGACAGCGTCGTGAGAGCCAATCTCACTTATGGTAGCGACAGAGCAACAAGAATTCGGCATGACAATCATCTCTTTCTTGGGTTTTTCTCTGTTCTGATGTTTTTGGCTTTTGGGTTTTGACTGGTTTTAGGTAAGCTTATGGGAATGGAGGGTCTGTCTCAGAAAGAGCTGTTTCTGTGGCTTCCAGTGAAGGATATTATTGTGGACGATCCATCTTCTGGCGTCATAGTGTTTGATATTGGGGTTGCTTATAAGCAGCTCTCTCTTTCTCTCTTTGAAGACCCTCCTGTGTGTAGGCCTCTAGGTTTCTCTCTCTCTCTCTCTCTCAACGTTAAGGCAGAAATGAAAAATCGGAACTCTTTGGTTTCTTGTGCTCTGGTGAGAAGCTGAAACAGATTGTCACTTAATTTGATTATTTTCCGTTTTGTTCTGATGTTGCAGATTCGGAGGTTCTACAGCCAAATATTGGGAGGAAGAAAATTGGATTTGAAGCTCTGAGATGAAAGTCAGTTCCATTTTCGTTTCTCAGAGAATTTACAGTTCGTACAGCGTCTTTGGGAGTTTTGGGTGTTTGCTTTCCTTTTTTTTTTCCCCTTATGAGTTTTGCTTGTAAAAATGCACGAGGAAATGAAGTTCATAAATGAGATAGATGAATATTGCAGACAGAGATATAGAAATTGTATGTTGGTGATGAGTTTTTGAGTCGAAGTTGGTGAAGCCCTCCCCAATTGGAAGAACCGAGTTCAGATCATTACCATTCAATCTTTTGATTCTGATTGATTGTTATTAATTTTCTTGCATAAAGCACAAGAAAAAGAAAGAAAGAACCGTCACAAATTAATCTCACTTATCTCTCGTCTGTTGGTCAAGCCATTTCATGGGATATGACTAGAGATTGACATCACGCAGGCAGAGACCCTAATTTCTCTCGCCTGAGCATCAAAAACCACATGGTATTGTACCATAATTTTGCTTCTAATGTTCTGTGGTGCCAGAGTTTAATAGCTAACTTTTGTTATTTTATACAAATGCCGGTGAAGACACATGACAGATTGAGCGGACATACGAGGCCACACATATAAAAATAACAAAACAATTTGAAGGGTGTACGAAATCATTGAAAAGACGGACATAATATGAAATGAACATCGTGTTGAACTCGAAGATTATACTTGAAGAATGTGTCATCTTGATTAATCGGGGATGTGCTGGAAGATGATGACACCACACAATGTGTCAAGAAGTGCTTCATAAGCTCCAACTTTTGCAGAAAAGATGTAACTCGCAATATGTCTTGCAGAATCACAATTCGTACCTAATTCAGATCTTTTGGCATGAATAGGCAAGACAAAGAATCAACTTTAGTGCTGTCATTCAACCTACGATGTAATACTTTATGGAGCATGCATCCCACGGAGTCTCCAGGAAGTTGGATTTTCAAGGCTACTGACTAAGGCAATTAAAACTGGAGAAATCTTGTCTTCTTGGTCTTTGGTTAGACTTACGAGGCATAAGTGTAGACGGTTTCTAGTCAAAGCAAGGGACGAACAAAATAAATGAAAGCTTTAAGGTTTGAAAACATGTGCTCTGCTTTTCCATATGTCTCATCGCTCATAGCAGCTCACATCTCTCTTGCACTACATTATATTAGTATGACCTCTCTGTTCACCAGAGCTCTGCTTTAATATTATATCATTCTTAAAAAATTTTAGTCTCCGGCAACCGGCGCTTCTTTCTTTCAGCCATTTGTTTGCTACTGTACTCAAACCACACTTCCGTTACCACATTTCCATGGTAGGATTTTATTTTCATAGTTTTTTCAGGTACCTTTGCTTGTGGTGTGTATTGGATATAACTTCTTCGCTTTCCCTTCTTTTCTTTTTTTTGTGTGCTTACTCAAGCCCAAGGTGCTTTAGGTGCACATCACTCAAGCCCAAGGTGCTTTAGGTGCACATAGAGCGCACATTCTTCCAGTCTCCCTCACCTTCTCCACTCAATCTGTTTGTAATTTACTAGTTAATTGGATATTTCCAGTGTTTGATTACCAAACTCGATAGTAATGGTTAATAAGGGTTCCCTGGATCCTTTCTGGACTAATTATCGTCTGTAACTGTTATTCTTGGCTTGTGATATCGTGGCTCGAGTATGTTTGAACTGCATCCCATATAGTAAAGAGATTTAGGTTGTTCATATGATTTTCCTAATATCCTGCTGGATAAATCTGTCGGTGCATACATGAATTGTGATTATCTGTAATGCCTGACCAAGGCAACAGCCTTACTGCTTGTCAAAAACCAATCTGGACCAGTAGAGAAAAAATATGAAACTGCCTCGCCTCAACACTAAACTACATAAAGAGATCAATGTGGTTTTAGTGTCATGGAGTCACTACTCGATCCGATCATTCTAAATTAAGCACTCAATCAATATAGCGTACAAACTGCCTCTTTTGCTATTTACAAAAGCACTAAACATAACGTCTATTACACGATGCACTACTACCATCCTTGCAGACACATTTTGGTGTCCATTTTGCATGCCAATCACAATCGCTGGTCTATTTTCTTCTTGACATGTAGAATAAACATCAGATGTGAATGACTCAAAACTTCGAGATTCTCAGGTGTGATCACTCTCTTTTCTCTTTCTTGTAACCCGAATGTAGCACAACACTACTATGACCAAGGCCATCACAAATCCTCCCAGGATCACATCCCCACCAGCCGCCGCAGAGGAATGATGCCTTTGTACTCTTCTTGTGGCTCTCATCACTGGAGCTTCTGTCATCACACTCGATCCAATCCCACCTTCAGATGGAGCCGGGCTCAGAGCAGGTGGATATAAACTTCTCTCCATCGATACTCCTGACATGCCCCAATCATCATTTTCCCATGTCTCTGCCACAAACATGAAAAACATGGCCGTTGCAATATACATGACTGGATGCAGCTGAGCCATGAAATTGCTGCCTTGAAGGATTCTTGGACCAAGATGCAGAGCAATGCAAATGTATGAAACAAAAGAGGTTTTTTTATAAGGGAACGGGTATGATTGAATTCATCCCTTCTTTGTAAAGTAATCTCGAAAAAGCTGGTAAGACCACAGTATGAACACTGCAAATCAATGAGAGCGTGAAGAAAAGCAGGCGTCAAAACTTAGGCAGATGCTTTAGCATTTAACAAGGGGAGGTTGTGTTTGGATAGGCTAGATCTGAGGAAACATCTTAGGACGATGTATTGAGACTTTAAATTATTGTTTTTATATGCACAGTCAGTGAAGATGAATTGTCAGATTACATAAGACAAGCAATAACCACTCTGTCTTTCTAAAGCGGTCACACGATCGTTCAGCACTCTTGTGAAGAGGAATTTTATTAAATTAGATTCTTTCTTCCCTTTTGCCAGGGAATACCTCTCTGTCTCGTTGGATATGTTATGCTCTATTACGACAGGACGAGCGTGCAGTGACTGTGAACCAGTCAATGAATCGAAATATATTAAATCTCAGCTGCAAAATCAGTGTCACGTGGAATCAAACAGATTGCGAAATTTGTGTCTTGATGTAAAATATGAAAAGAGTTTTGAGTATGTCTAGAGGCAAGAGTCAGATCACATTAGACAACTCTGTTTGGTATCCCATGTTCCTGATTTCTTTAGTTGCCTTTCTCGACAGGCATGATGAACTGAAGACAGTTTACTACTTCAATCTCTCAGCCTCGAGGGTCAATTATCATCACACACTATGCATTGGTTATGTATTATTAGTTTTAATTGTTCCAGCCATTCAAAGAGATCTTTGATTTTACAGATGATTCATCATGTTATTGTTACGTATAAAAAATGTAAATCATTCTTATGCATAGATTTCGAGCTTAATCTGACTTTCCAACTGCTAAATCCACTGAATCAATCACCAGTCCTTACATAATCATAAATGCATAGTATAATGTATCTGGGGAAGATAACAGAAAATTGGAGAGGTGTCCCTCATTTTATTTTGTCTCAAGATCTCTCCTGACTATAAAATTTTTTGTCTAATTAAATGCCTTTGATGATCTCTTGGAGCAAGTCTTTGGTCCGTGAAGCCTCAAGCATTTCGCCAGAAGCTCTCTAAAAACAAACCATAAAACACATGGCACAGACCACTGATCAACCATGTTCAATTGTCAAAGAAGTTCATTTACTTCTATTGAGCATACCTCAATACATGACGATATGAGCATCACCCCTTTAAATGTGGTGACACTGGTATTGGTCAGTTTGAAACCGCAAATGCTCAGTGTCTCCAACAACTTGGTGAATCGGCTCCTTTTCTTTGGGATTATGATCTTTATCCACAGCTTATGTTCATGGATGCCAGTCACCTGAACATCTGGCTGCGCACCCACCAACAAAGAGTCAGACCAATCAGTTTCAAAAGTCAGCATCAAAAGACAATGCAACGCTGAATTTCTTAACCTTAATCCCATTTGCTTACATATCTTGCGCTGCATCAATCTCATCGACCAATGCCTTTGGCCTGTCTTCAGACGGCGCTTCCATTTCGAGAAGTTGGTCGCTGAGGGCCTTCACATTCTTCTGCAGCTCCACTATGTAAGTTGCTGCATCATCTAAAATTGTTGCCAAGTTCATCTGACATGACAGAAAGGCACAAAAATATTGGCGGGTCAGAATCTATACTCATCTATGTCCACCCAAAAATGATCAGTAGGTTCGTGGGTATTTGCGTTAGTGATTTTTGGGACTAATGTTCGTAGCGTCAGGGGCCTCTGGCTCAGCTTTAATCACCTCCGCCTCTCAGCTTCCAGGTTCTTGGACTTGTACTGAGTGCCATCGCCATCGTACTTGAGCTGCCCTCCGCCGATCCTCCCATTTTCACAACCTCCAATTCACATGGCGCAAATGAAGGATGGACTGAATTTCAAATGAGTGGCCAATTGGGATAAATCTTGCTGAGGAGGAGACATTGAGAATGAGGTACCTCAAATGGGAGCTTGTCTTAAATTGGTTAGAAAAAGCATAACCTCACGAGAGTAACATGCCATGTAGGAGAGAAATTCTTTTGATTGCTGTGAGCTCTCATCTTGCTGCTAAAGCTGTCGGGAAGTTCAGTCGAGTTGTTAATTCCATTCCGTTGGGCAATCTCTATAATGACAAAACACCAAAAGACAAAGAGAAAGAGAAGATTATTTTTATGAGTTTGTAAGATAATCAAGGGATGAGTAATTGCTGAGCAAAATGATGGGAATCGTGCTCATTTCCTGTGGAAAAACAAAGGGTTTTTATTGATCATTGTCCACATAAGGTCATTAATCAGTATGGGGATGTGCGGTCATTGTTAGATCTTATATGAGGAGTTGCTAGTTGTTTCCCTTTTCCCTTTTGATAAATTCAATTTGTTGGTCTAAAATCTATCCTTTTACGTTAAATGTGTTGGAGAATCGGGAATGAAGATAAACATATGAATTAAATATGAGGTATTGTTCTCGAATAAACACTGTCCTTAGAGTCTTTAATTCAAATGTGGCTGTGTTCAGAGGAATGCAATCCTAGTAATTTCTTAAGCTTCTTTCGATGGCCTATCTAAACAAAAAAGATGAAGAGAAAAGGAACGTAAATTTTAATGGGGAGAAGGGTATTTCAAACATTCATTTGAACAAAATAAACAGCAAATCTAAAATTGGAGAGGAGCAAGAATGCACAAATTCGTTTGTTTTGACTCAATGATCATAAAGTAAGACACAAAACATTTCGGATTTGATCGATTTACTGCCAATCACCGGAAGTCACAAACCAACATTGAATGTATCTCTTTGCAATTATTTTCAGAAATTAAAATAATTTAAGATAAACCAAATAATTATTTTCTGAAATTTACTTTATGGAACTAAAAGAGACATTAAAATAAACCTGAATTTTATATTTAATTTGCCTAGTGTCAAGTGCCAATTTTTTAACTATTAATAACGTAGTAGTTTTCCATTTTCCTCCCTACTCTTTTCCATTAAATTAAGTCTCGATCCTTTACACAAATTCTAGAGTTGCCCCCAAAATTTCTTTAATTTGCTGTCTTTATCTTTTCATTTCGATCATCACAGAAAACTGTAATACTTATTGAATTTGAGTTTCATATGTCTGTGTAAATTACAATGTTAAGAATTTGCACATACCCAAGGCTTGATGTGGGTCTTCATTGACCTACCGCAAATGTACATGTGCACACTCAATGCTGAGGTTTCGCTAGCTAAAGAATCAACCATAATCATAGCCCTCAATTTTCTTTCGATTAGTTCAAGTTAGCGAAGAGATACCAAGGCGAATCTATTGGCATGAGTCCACTAAAGAAATTTTTTTTTTTTTTTTTTGTACAAATTTAACCACGTGATAAATTCCCATTTTATGATTTTGTTTCAAATTCATGTGCCTACATAAAGCTAAAATAGTGAGAATAAAACTGGATAAGAGCTCACGAAGCACAGTTAAAGTTAAATAACCGGTTCTTCCTAAGGCCATGTCATGAAGAACATGGATTTAAGAAGTGAAGAAATGGCATAGGACAATGTCTGGTTTTTGCCTTCGGTTTCCTTTCTCCTCACAAAAATTTCAAATTCCAAGTCCATTTTTCACGTCCATATCTCATTTGCTGTAACATTTGTATGGTCAACAAGTCAAAAAGTAAAAAAAAAAAAAAAAAAAACGAAAAAAGGAAAATTTGACCGGTTAACAAAGAGGAGAGAAGCGGACTTTACTCAATTAGAGAGAGAGAAAGAGAGCACCGAAAAAGGAAAGGGATAGAAAGGAAAGAAAACAAACAAGAAGAAAGAGGGGGAAAAGGGAAGAAGAAAACTCAGATACATACGCCATGGACATCTTGTCAAGTTGGATTAACACCGTTTCGTAACGCTCGGTAATAATTTAACATAAAACTAAAATAATGAGAATAAAAATGGATAAGAGCTCACGAAGTACGGTTAAAGTAAGACAACCGGCTCTTCCTTAGGCCATGTCTTGGAGAACATGGATTTAAGAAGTGAAGAAGATGGTATTGGACAATTTCTGGTTCTTGCCTTTGGTTTCCTTCCTCCTTACAAAAATTTCAAATTCTAAATCCATTTTTCACATACAACTCTCATTTGCTATAATATTTCTGTGGTCAACAAGTTAAAAGGTTTAAAAAAAAAAATCGATCGGTTAACAAAGAGGAGAAAAGTGGACTTTGCTCAATTATAAGGAGAGAGAGAGAACAGACAAGGAAAGGGGAAGAGAGTGAAAAGAAAAGAAAGAAGAAGAAAGAGAGAGCAAAAAGGGAAGAAGGAAACTTGCATGTACATGCCATAGATGCTTTGGATCAACACTTTTTCGTAACGCTCAGTAATGA
Organism: Eucalyptus tenuipes; assembly: GCA_014182365.1. Lineage (NCBI taxonomy): Eukaryota > Viridiplantae > Streptophyta > Magnoliopsida > Myrtales > Myrtaceae > Eucalyptus > Eucalyptus tenuipes. The sequence continues at coordinate 16,838,279 of CM024540.1, forward strand.
CTTAAGTCATTTGGTCATCTAATAGGAATATTTTTCAGAATTAGGGCTTAAATTCAGAGTTAAGTGAGATTTGATACGTAAAATCTGATTTAAAAGCGGTTAAATTGAGAAGTTATGGGGGTTTCATATTTTAGGATATTGTGGAGTTGTAGGATTTTACAAAACTTGGTTTACACTTATGGTTTGCTTAAAACGAATTTTCAATGTTGGGCGTGCGTAATTGACAGTGTGTGCTTGATTTTTGGTTAGCTAAGTTAAGTGTCTTCCAGTACTTCAAAAAGGCTTTCTTTCGAAAATAAGCTCGCTTGAAATGAAGCTCGATAGAGAGAGTTGTGAGGTGACCAAGTTTGACATGCAAACTCTACATTACAAACAACTTTCAATAATCACTTTAGACAAACGATTTTTGGGAATATTGGAGTCATTTGGTTAGTGCTTAAGTTTAATTTGTTGTAGTCGAGGTAGCTTTTTACTTGACTTTAAAGTTGTTTCTCATATAATTGATAAGATTATAAGATTGTTGGCTTCAATAGTTATATTATTTGGTTTTGGGCTTTTCCAAGTGAGTGGTGCTATCTTTTCTTTGAGTTTGTGACAACATATTTCAAAAGTGATATATTTTGAGTCATGAAATAACATTTATTGCATAACAATCTTGATCAAGCATTTACTACTCTTTAATATTTAAGAATGGTTTTGGGAATTTGATAGGAAAAGAGTTGTAAAAGTTATATATATATATATATATATATATATATATATATATTTTCTTTGTGAACTAATTTATGAAATAAGTTCTAAAAATTTGATTTGAACATTTGTGAATTTGGTTTTAAAGAAAAAATGGTTTGAGAAATGTCTTGCGAAATATATTTTATTTAATGAATGGAGTTGAGAAAGATTATGTCTTTTGTTTTGTGAAACCCATTGTTATATGTATTGGTGAAGGACTATATAGTACATGGCAATGTGAGTCTCGTGGGAGCTACCTATAGGGCCTTGTACTATTGATATGTGTTAGTTAATAGTAAGGGTGCATTTTGTTGGACTTTTGGGAAAAACCTTTGGGAAAATGCAAAGGACTTTAAGTTAAAGGAGATTTATAAAATGTAAATTACGTTTGGTAAATTGTAATTTAAAAGTCCTTTGTGAAGTACTTTTGAGCAAAATAGTATTTGGAGAAATTTATATTTACAAAGGACTTTTGTGTTTAAAAAAAAAAAAAAAAATAGTTGGTTGGCAAAGGGCAAGCGGCCGCCGGCGATCAAAATCTAACGCCGATGGCCGATGTCTCAAGTTGAAGACCACAAGCGGTTGTCGGAGACCATTGACGAGAGTTGCTAGTGGGGTTGATGAGGGTCATGCAACCTAGGTGAAGGCTGCCAAAGGTCACGTGACCTTAGCAAGGGCCGCCTGGTTGTGCGTCACCGAGATCCCATTGTCAAACTCATCACCACAACATATTCTCCTCTTCCACCATCATCTTCTCCTCCATCTTCTTCTCCAACATCTCTCTTCTTGAGACCATGAAGAAGCAGAAGCTTGGTAGTCCAGCATCTCTCCACCGCCCTCGCTCGCAACCCTAAGGGCCGCCCTCACTCGACACGCGACACAACCCATTTCTAAAAAAGTAGAGAATTTTGACACGTTCCGACACGTTAAATATTAAATAAATATTTTTAATTTTAATTAATTTGATTCAAATTCACAAATAAATAAATAAATAAATAAAGAGTTTACAATGAATTTATACTAATAATATTAATAAATCTTACACTTTTTTTATTTCATTATCCAAAATTTACATTTATTTTTCGAAATCCCCCCTCCCCCAAATTTACTTTTATTTTTCGAAACCACCCCCCCGCCCCCCACCTGTGCCAAACTTCCCTCGTCTCTTTTCCCCCAAATTTTTTTCACTTTTTTTTTCCCTCCCCATGTCGTCCATTTTCCCCCACTTTATTCATTGACAAATAGGCTGTCCTGTCACTTTCCCTCCCCCAAAATACGCGATGGCCAGCCTATCAAAAACCCTAGCTTTACTTTACCTCATTCTCCTTTGCTGCTCGCCGCACGACCCTTCCTCTTCTCCTCCTCTAGATCTGTCTCCTTCCTCGCCGCTTGCCGTTCACCACTCGCCGCACGACCCACTTCTTCTTCTTGATCTCCACGTTCTCCCGGTACGCCCTTTTTCACATAGATCACGAACCGGTGCGTTCCGTGATCAGGCACGGCCGCGATCGCGTCCTCCACCTTGGTGAAATTGTTGCTCCGCCGCCGCCGGAGTTGGAGCCGGAAGATGGGTGGACCATGGTGAGGAGTCGTGTGACTAGTGAAGTGATTTGGTTGAGACTTCCGGAGACGATGCTCTTGACAATGCCGCTAGTGCCCTCATACCTATCTCTGCATGTCTCCTGGTTTGCAAGTGCAGCACTTAGCCATGTCCTCGCCACTCGCCGCACACGACCCCCTTCCTCGCTGCTCTTTCTCTGGCCGTCTCTCGCCGTCGCGGGCTTGTCGTCGATCCGTCTCTACTCCCTCGCCGTCACTTCCACCCTCCATCGTCTGCCGGACACGCGTGTCCAAACGTGTCGGGAGGTTGACCACGCGTCGGATTTCTGACACGCGTTGACCGCGTGTCCGACGCGTGTCGACGTGTCCGACACGCTCCGACACGTGTTGGACACGACACGGAAGAGGCCACCACCTTTGACCTCTCCCTTTGCCCCCGCATCACCAACGCCTGTCTCGCTGTTGTCGCCACCACCCGTGGGACTCCTTCTGTGCCATTGACCTTTCCAAGTACTGTGAACTTGTTGGGTCACGGCGGCTCAAGTGACCCAGATTTGGGTCTCCGCAACTCAGGTTTGGGTCATAACAACCTCTGCAGGTTGCCACGCTGTGCGACCAAGGCGAGGGGGCCGCCAATTTGGATTGGGCAATCCCTTGCAAGTCGCGACGACCCAAAAGTCGACCTCCGCCGTGGTTGCGTGCGTGGCGACTAGCGAAGGTCACCTAACCCTCTGGCGACGATCGCTTGGGTTTCTGCGACCCGCCAGCCTCTCTCAAGCCATCGTTAGCCCCTCATAGCTCGGGGAAGATGAATAGTATCACAAAATGAGGGTAAAAACGAAAAAATAAAAAGTTGGTGAGAACAGTTTCGAAAAAAAAAAAAAAAAAAGATTGTACGGTACCATATGGGCATGCAGAGAAAGCTGAAAGCTCAAGGCAGCCTCCAACTTGCCTTGGGCTTTTAGCCTCCTAAATGGCCACTTTTCCTCAAGGGGGTTTGCAAAATTTTTGCCAAATACCCAATGTTTGGCCCAAAGGGATTTGGGTGTCTAAATTCCTTTGCAAATGCAACTATCAAACGCACCCTAAGTGCTACATGGTAATGTGAATCTTATAAGAGTTACCTCTAAGGCCTTGTGGTTAAGGTCTAAGGGCAACGCGGCGACGTCAGTCTCATAAAAACCACTAGTAGGGTCTTATACTATTGACACGCGTTAGTCAATACTAAGTGCTACATGGTGACATGAGTCTTGCGAGAGTTATCTCTAAGGTCTCGTGGTTAAGGATTAAGTGCCATATGGCAACGTAAGTCTCATGAAAACCACCACTAGAGCCTTGTATTATTAATATACATTGCTCAAGAACTAAGTGATTCACGATAAGGCAAGTTTTGTGTGAGTCGTCTCTAGAGCCTTTAGTTGGATATTGAGTATGAAATTGATCATTGATGTGTAAATTGAAATTAGTAAATGAAATAGACCATTGTCGCGACCAAATTTTCGGGTGCACCACCTAAACTTCGGCTAATGGATTGCTAAGCCTAGACTTAGCTCGGGCTCTCCCAAGCCCATACCAATTCGCGACTTAGGTTCAAATTTCTTAACATGCAAATGGATTTTATCTAGGAGTCGCCACTAATCAATTTACGGTAGGTCGATTAGACACCTAAGTAAAATAATGGGAGAATTATTTCACTTCTACGAACCAGAGATTTTGAATTCGGGGACTTGATTACGTTAGATTTCTCTAACGCCCTTTCGGTACCATTCTCTTTTATTTTGGAAAAAATGTTTGGCAAGCAACTTGAATTGATTTTAATTAACTTTCCTAACATGTGAGGTGATCACATAGGTGCGCAAACCACCAATTTAACACCCAAGAAAGCAAATAAATAAAATGCAGGACTTATCTTATAGCAACGAAAGCATGCGATGTTAGATCGAATTCACATCGGCGAGTCCTAGATATGATTTCTAATTAACATGCAATCACTCAAGTTTTTTTGTTTTCACTTAATTAACGAGAATCTAATTTATATGCAATGCAATGTTACTAATCTAACATGCAATGATATGACACCTAAGCTATATGACATAAATAAAATATAAGCATGCAGTCTATCCTAGAGAATGAGATGAATTTATTCTAAGACAATTTTTTTTTTTTTTTTGTTTTTCATGAAATTCGAAATTAAGAAAAATGCAAAAACTATCTATCTAGATTAAGATTTTATCCAGCTTATATTAAGGATCATGTCAGATTAAATCCTAATTTAAACTAAGATATTATCTTAACTTAGCAATCTCTAACCTAAGATGCAATCTATCTAAGAAATCAATCTAAACTTAAAATGAAACATACAATTTTATCCTAAAATGCAATGACGTGCAAAGAATGCCCTAATTCTACATGATACATGCATAATGATTTTTTTTTTGTATTTTTCTTTGTAAAATTCGAAATTTAAAATTGCCAAATAATTAAACGTGCCATTTAAATTAAAGAAAACTAACATCCTAGATGAACGCATTTTTTTGGATTTTTTTTTTAATTTAAAAATTCGAAATAAGATTGCAATTCTAAACATGCAAGATAACCCTAAAACTAAGAATATTCTAAAACGAACCTAATCTTAATTCAAAATTTTTTTGGATTTTTCTTTTACGAAAATAAAATTAACTCAAACACCACGACAACAAATCAAGCAAGATAAGATTGATATCCAAAAATTGGCGAACCATATCTCGCGCATGAGATCGGGTTGACCAATTTTAAAATTAAATCGCGAATCGAATCTCGGGCGTGAGATCGGATTGTCGATTTTTACAAGAGATTGCGAGTCGGATTTCGGGCGCGAAAATCGGACTGTCAATCCCTAATTTGAGAGACTATTTCATGTTGGAATTTCAATCATACCCAAGGAATAATTTCACTAAATGACAAAATAAGTAAAATAATAATGAACAATAAAAAAAACTACCTAATTGGATTTTGATTTTTTTTTCTTTTTTCCAAAATAGGGCTCGGCGGCCCGTGGGTACTCAAACAAGAGCAGCTGGTCGGAGGTCCGGCAAGGCGGAAGCGACGGCGCGGCTGGTCGCGGGTCGGCGGGACGGGGGTGTCGCGGGGCGGAGCTGCCGGCGTTCGGGGCACCGGCGATGGTGGTCCCAGCAAGGGTGGACCGGCGACGTTGTGGCTTGAGCTGTCGGGCGGAGCGAGGGCGCGGCGGCGGTGGCTCGGCAGATCCGACCGTAGGACGCCGCGGGCGGCTGCGACGTCGGGGACGATCGGTGTCGGGCGAAGGCGAGCAGATCGGGGCGGGAGAGGCGCCGGTTTCGGTCGCGGCGGCGCGGGGACGGAGCTCGGGTGCTTTGGGTGGTCACGGACGGCGGCGTATCGACGGGTCGTCGGACGGAGCAGCGGCGACGGGCGCGCTCGTGCGTGAGCGGGCGCGAACGTGGGTCGGCGGCGGCTTCGGTGAGGCGGGACTCGGCGGTGTCTTCCCGGTCTCGAGCGGGTCGCGATGGCGCATCGGGCGAGTCGCGGCGGTGGCTGCACGAAGGAGACGATGAACAGTCTTTGTGTTTTGCTTTTTTAATTTTTTTCTCCTGCTCCCGCACGTCTCCTCCCTCTGCTTTGTCTTCAGAATTTCTGCAACCTTTGCTGACTTTTTGACCTTTCGAGCCCCTCTACCGTAGGAAACAAAAAGAAAAGTTTTCTTTTGTGTTTTTATTTTCTCCCCAGGAACAAAACGGAAGAAGCCCCCCGATTGAACTCCGTACACGGCCCTTTTATAAGCAAGAAAAAATGTAATCTTCGTGGGATATTTCGAAGATTTCTATAACCTCTTGATCACAAAAATCTTTTTATTCTCCTTATCTCTAAATATTTTCTACTGATTTTTAAAGATAAGATCACAACCCGATTTTCTTAAATTCCAAAAATCCTCATTTCAAATCTCAATTTCAAAAAAACGGGCTCAGGCCAATTTGTACTTTTCATGGGCTTAGTCCGACCTGTTAACTCAAAACCACTAATTTGACCCATCCGCCACCGGTCCAGTAAAAATGCAAATAAAAAACAAATGCACCTAAATCTATATGCTATGCAATTAATATTTTTTCAGGGATAAAATTAACCCCTAATTTTCTATGCAATAAATAAATGACCAGATCGCCAAAATTTAGGTGTCAACAACCATTAACGTGTAATTTAATGAGATTGATTAATGGATTTGACCATTGATGTTTGAATTGTGACAATGGATTAAATGAGTATTTCTAATTTGTATAAAACTTTGTTAAAATGGAATAACTCATATTTGATTTGATATGTATATTATATGCCTAGTGGTTGGTTGATTTGTTTTGAAGAGATGTGCTACTCGTTGGACCGTGGTTGATCATTCTATTTGTCTTTAATTTTTTTTTCCAGTTCTCAGCTAGCAACTAATCGTATGAGGGTGCTATCGACAGAGGCTTTTGGGAGTTGGATTTTTGGGTATGAACTTAGTTAGCTGTATTTGATCGAGTTGAGGTTGTTGGATTTAGGCGATAATTGGAGTTGTATATATTCTTTTGATGGATTATAGAAATTCTAATAACACAACCAAACTATTAGTTTATTAGATATATATTTGTCAATGGAGGTATTTGTTTTAATAACAGGTCGTTGGTTTTGATTGAAGTTGTATCCTTTGGGTGGTAAGAGATTGGACATTTGCTTCCCCTACTCATCTTCCAACATAAAGCCTATACCTCAAGTAATGGAAAATGCTGGCATGCAGGCTCTTGTCGGTTTGCAATCAAATTTGGACGAAAACGACGTCGTTTTGGGCTTATTTTTCTTGCTTTAGCCACATCAATGCTACATAGAAGAGAAAAAGTAATAAAAAAAAAAGCCACGTCAGCATTTTCTATTATCAAATTAAGTAGAGTTAATGGAAGGACTCAATTGTATGAATTTAACAAGTTTGATGACTTAATTGTACTTTCCGAAAGTTTTGAGACTCAATTACACTTTCGTGATAGATTTTAAGACTTCTAGTGAAGATATCCCTTTTGATTATTATATTTTATGTTATTAACTAAACTAGCCTAATCAATACTAAGTTAAGCTAATCAAACTAAGTCTCATCGCCACCTCAAACCACCTCCTTGAGCTCTTGGACACTAATCTCCAATATTGATTTCATTCAATCATTCATGCAATCACTTAATTCAAGCATTAAAAGAATTTAAAACTGAGGACTCAATTTGATTTTTTGGCCTAAAAGTTAACTTCTATGAATTTCAAACTCATATATCCTTAGCCTCATTTTGCGCTAGCTCAATATCTTTTTGAAAATATCAAACTTAACATCTTTTGACTAGCTATAAACATCTATTCAAATCTTATGAATATAAGTTTTCTTGATTCATTTTAGATTTTTCCAAAAATATCAAAGAACATGTTTAGGTATGATCAGGTTACGATTTTCTAGAAACTCTTCACATCTCCAATTACCTTTAAGCTCTTTCGGCCTATGTTCTTATCATTTTTCAAGCTTATTTGATGAATACTCAAACTAACCTTCAAACTCATAAGAACATCCAAATCATCACACAAATCAAGGAAATTTTAAGTAATCAACTCAAAAATCCTTTCTAATTACTCATATTCCACTTTCATCTAACATACATCAAACCTGGAGCAAAATAATACTCAATAAGCATCAAAATCATACTATGGGAGGTTCAACCACATGCAAATTTGGAGAGAAATTTTTCATGTAATCATCAATTGAACTTGAACTAACCAAACTCCTGAGGATTTCTTCTAACAACATGAAATCAAGCTCAATCAACAACTATATACCAAAATTGACACCAAAATTTCAACCTAGATTATTCATTCATGAAGAGATTATAGTCCTAGAGTGATTTAATCATGCAATTGGCTCTAATTTTTGGAAAGAAATTGAACTAGTTTTAACTATTATTACCTAATCAATTTCATCACATCTAAACATAGGATTGTTTATAAATTGAAGACAACTTTCAAATTTATACTATAATCAACCTTAGTATCATTGGATGATTGTATGAAATTGTAATCAAAATTAAAATCCTACCTTTGATTAGAACTTCCAGAGAACAACAAGCGAAATTGACCGAATCGGGGGACCTTCATTGAGAATGAGGAGCGGCTCCAACCATGACCAACTCAAGGACTCACTAAGGGAGTTAGTCGCATGAAGATGACGTTGAGTCAACACTGGAATTGGTCTAGCGAATGAGGAAATATGGTTGAAGGAGAAGATGAGCAAGAGGGAGTTGAGAGAGAGAGAGAGAGAGAGAGAGAGATTTACAGAATTTTGTTGAAAAATTTATGGTTAATCTCCAATTATGATGCAAGGCGTTCACCCAAGAGGGAAAATGTGAGGAAAATTGATAGAAAAAATTTAAAACTAAGTGATCTTAGTCCTATAGTTCATCAAGTAATCCAATGGCTAAGGTTCATTGCATAATGGCTAAGAAAGTATTCTATTAGCTATTGATTAAGGCACATGATGGATGACATGGCACCTTAGGTGGCTAAGATTGAATGGGTAACATGAATTGTCTTGAATAAACCTTGGAGGCTAAGTAATTGACCAAAATCAATATTTTCCTATTGCTTTCTAGGCTGGTTGAATTCTCAAGTAAACTAGTGTGCTTGAATTTTTTTGGCTCAATGGGCCTGACCCAATTGGGCTTATAATTAGGTCGACCCAAGGCTTTCCAATTGTTCTAATTCTCCCTTAATTCTTCTTATGGGCTTGGCCAATTCAATTGATTTGGTCCATTGAGCTGAATCAGGTTGGATCAACCTTTTAGTTAAAAGAGGAGTTTACTAGCATAACAATAATTGGGCTATTATGAAAATAACATCTTGTTATGAGTTATAAATTTTTGAATGAGTAAACCTCACAATAATTTATAATTATTTGTTATTTGATTTTTAGAATTCAGAATAGACTGTTATGCTCAAATTAATGACAACACGATGTAAAGAGATGTCAAAATGCAATTTGGTATGCCATTTTATTCTTATGAAAAGTGGCATGCTAAAGTTAGTAGTGCATTTGATATTTTCTCTAATTCTTTTGATTTGTATTTTCATTACAACTTCTTGTGCTTAAATAAACTAGAGCAATAAGAAATAAAACCGGATATAAACTCATCAACAAGCGTGTTCTCCTTTCAACTTGAAAGCTAAGAACTTTTATACAGAGGATGAAGATGTCAGCGGAGATGGGTCCTTGTGGTTGTGGAGCTTAACAAATTGGCATTGGTGCTAATAAAAGGCTGAAGGAGCTCGGCTCGGTTTCCAATTACTGGATTTAAGCGAAGCATCTATGGTCCATAGACTTTAGAACGTATAACTTGGGTTTTTATTCATATCAAAACGAGAAGTGAGTGGGGCGCAAAATACTATGTGAAATGAGTGGGTGATAATCAGTCCAGCTTATTATGCAAGATTGGGTGTTATATAGTCTTGGCCACCAAGACTTAATTAAATATAATATACATATATATGTATATGTGTATGTGTGTATGACACTAGGTATTGAGGTCACAATAAGTCCATCAACTTCATATAAACTGGTGACTTTTCATCAACTACATCTGTTTATTGATTTTGTTTAATCTACTTAAGTAACGAACTTTCGACTTGGGATATTTATGCTAGACTGACGATTGATCAAGTTTTTATTAAACAAAAAGACTCAACATAAATAGGACCTGATAAGACACATTATAATTAGACCGCTAATATCTCAGTCGAGAGTAAGAGGCTCGATCACCGTGGATAGAATTTGTAGCCTGATGTCGCCGTCTTGGACTGCTGAACCCATCTTTGAACTGGTATAGCTTATGCGTAGCTCGAGCTGCGTTCACATCGACACCAACAAAGGGTCGGAGATTCATTACCAAGGTAATGAGTATTAATGATTTTCCATGCTTGGTTTATCAATCCCTTGATGTGCTCTCGATCGACGTCTTTGAGACATTCATTTCTCCCATGTAACACACTGATGATGGAGAATCTCCTACATCCATTTCAGCCTAATAAAAAAAAAAAAAAGTCAATTTAATGTGTTAACGAGATTTGATAAGCCACTATGTTCAGCAAGTTGAAGATCGATTTCATAAACTACAAAATATGCGGTCCTGCATATTCTTCCGCATAGACCTGGAGGAGAGAAAAGTATAAAAAAAGTCCTAAACCTATTGCATTGGTACCAATTCAGTCTTAAACTTTTCAATTTGACCAATTTAGTCATAAACCTTTTAATATTGGTACCAATTCAATCCATCCGGCCAATTTTGGCCGGTCGGCGCTGTGAACGCTATTATGAGCACCTAGAGGGGGTGAATAGGTGTGAAAACAAATTTTTGCAAAGTAAATTAGAAATTGTGTTTTTAACTCAAGTCTGTTTTGCAATAGACTTTGAAATGGAAATTGGATTCTAACAATTAAATAGAGTTACGAACAAAGTAAAAGAGTTTAGGGAAGAGAATAAGAACACAAGGTTTATAGTGGTTCGACTTAATCCAAGCCTACGTCCACTCTCCCGCACCGATGTGACCCCACCGGCTGGATTCCACTATGAATCAAAAGAGTCGTTACGAGTATCACTTCCTTGATTCCACAGTGTAGAGACTCTACTACACTTCCTCAAGGCTTCACAAAAGTATAAACTCTCTTTTTAGTACAAGTTTACAATCAACAATTGAATCGACAAAGAACAAGAAGCTTCAGACTTTGGAATTTTTCTATCTCGCACACACTCAAATAACCAGAGCGTCTTCCTTATATACTCCTCCATGCCTTCACAACCGTTAGCACATTCTAAAGGAGTTCTTCCAATCTACTCGTTAGACAAAATCAATTAAGGAGATCTCGAGTTACTTAAGGAATGTGAAGATAGCCCACCAATCCTGCTCGCCCATACAATCAGGATCTAGGTTTCCATAAGTAAAACCTTCCAAGTATACTTCGCCAATCAACGGATCCAAATTATTCAAATTAAATTCAAACTGAATAATCGATCTTGAGATGCTATCTCCAGCCGTGAGATCTTCTTCAACCGCTCGAATCAAATCCATAAAGGAATACTCGAATCGGATAAATCTTCTTCGTCGGTCTAGAAAGCGTCAATGAGGCAGACTTTACATCTAGAGTCCGGTGGTCCGGCGATTTTCAGACTTTGACGAAAGAGTCGCAAGTCTTCGAGACTTTGTTGAAAGAGTCTGCAAGTCTTCGGACTAGATCGATGAAATCGTTTTGTCGCATCAAAACAAATAAGGAAGTTTTCTCTAACGGCGCGCGACGTGGACGTCGGCCGATAGTCGGATGGTGACGTGGCAATTTTTATCATTTTTTTATTAATTTTTTTCTTTTTCCTTTTCTTTTCCAGCGGTGGTCGGCAAACCTCCGATGAGGCTCGCCGGCCATTGCGAGAGGGCCACGAAGCCCTTGCTTGTCGCCGACGAGGGTCGCGGCCCTCACCTGGCCTCTCCCAAGGTCGTCGGCGAGGCGGCTTCTCCTGGATCTGGGCGAGGCCAGCCTCGCCTTGGCCTTGCTGCGGGCGAAGGCAGCCTCACCCGCGACTGGCGAGGCCATGGCGGCCATCGCTAGGGCGGAGGTGAGGGCCGCGAAGCCCTCATCAGCCACCGGCAAGGATTGCGGCCCTCTCACGGCCTTGCCCAAGGCCGCGGGCGAGACGGCTTAGCCTAGATCACCCAGATCCGGAAGAAGCCGCCTTGCCAGCGGCCCTAGGAGAGGCCGGACGAGGGTTGCGACCATCACGCAGCAAGCGAGGACTTGGCAGCCCTCGCCCAGTGGTCGGTAAAGAAAAGGAAAAAGAAAAAAATTAATAAAAAATTCGACAAAATAATAAAAAAATCATAAAAATTGCCACGTCACCATCTGGCCACTGGCCAACGTCCATGTCAGTGCCGGCCGGCCAAAATTGGCCAAATGGACTGAATTGGTACAAAGATTAAAATGTTTAATATTAAATTGGTCAAATTGAAAAATTTTGGACTGAATTAGTACCAATGCAATAGGTTTATGACTTCTTTGGTACTTTTTCCACCTGGAGGATAACATGAGAAGTTTTCTCCGTAACAAATTTAAGAATAAATACTATTAAAAATCTCAAATTAATATCCTCAAGACACATTAATTTTAAATTTAATTTCGTCTCCGCCCAAATCTACCATCCCTCAACATTTTGTCAATTATCCAGTTAATATAGATGTGTGTCAATACACTTGAGTTTTCAATTCAGATTTGTCATTCTTCATGTCATATTTGTTTTATAATCATTTGTCACATGTATTGAATTAGACGGAATGCCAATGAATAGATTTGAGTTGGGATAATTGATTTAAGACTTTCTGTGAAATAAAAATTGGTGGACAAAAAATGTATAATGAGATACTAATTTGAGATTTCTAACTATATTAACCCAAAATTTAATGCAAGTTCAGGTCTGCAAATCATTTACATTGAGCAACTTATGACTTGACCGCTTTCTGTTTTTGACCGTGACAGTTCATTTGACCGCTTTCTAGTTGGACCCAGGTTTCTAGTAATCAATGTGGCTTAAGGAAAGGGCAGAAAATTGTGACCTTTGGTCTTCCACTTCATTTTGTCTGGGAGCTTCTGTCTAGGACTATGATGACCAAGAAAATATAACTATCATTTTCTGGTTGAACGTTTGAACTTTGGGAGCATTTTTGTACAAGAGAAAAATAAATAAATATATATGCGCCACGATTATATGAATTAACAATTCAATTCTTGAATCTCATTCCTTTGTATTATAGTAAGTCGGCGAAGGCACCATATTTTTTCCTCTTCCCTAAATTTGATCGTAATATATCAACATGAACTCTGATTGAAACCTGAGTCAACACAGCACACCCATGTCGTCGGCAGTCCCGAGCTCTCCTCTCGTTCACAAGAACGTCACTGACACAGAAATCTTTCCGCTTTCCCTTTCTTTCTCTCTCTCTCTCTCGCTCGCTCTCTCTCCTCTTTGTCTTCGCTGAATCCACTCTCTCGTCGTCTTCCTCATCCAACTCCGTCCAAAACCTCCTCCGAAGCTAAGGCTTGTGCGGAGGGCTCTTCCCGCACGATGTCAAGTCGTTCACCTTCCACCCAGATGGCCTCCTCGAAGTCCTCCTGGACCGTCCCTGCCTGGCCAAGTTCGACACCAGAGCCTACTTCGACAGCGTCGTGAGAGCCAACCTCACTTATGGTAGTGGCAGAACAAAAAGAATTCAGCATTGAAATCGTCTCTTTCTTGGGTTTTTCACTGTTTTGATGCTTTTGGCTTTTCGGGCTTTGATCGGTGTTCGGTAAGCTTATGAGAATGGAGGGTCTGTCTCAGAAAGAGCTGTTTCTGTGGCTTCCAGTGAAGCATATTATAGTGGACGATCCATCTTCTGATGTCATAGTGTTTGATCTTGGGGTCTGGGGGTCTCCCTCCCTCCCTCCCTCTCTCTCTCTCTCAATGTTAATGCAGAAAGAAAGAAGTTGGAACTTTTTGAGTTTCTTGTGCTCTGGTGAGAACCTGAAACAGATTGTCATTAATTAAGTTCTTTTCCGTTTTGTACTGATGTTGCAGATTTGGAGGTTCTACAGCCGAATATTGGGAGGAATAATATTGGATTTGAAGCTCTGAGATGAAAGTAAGCTCCATTTTTGTTTCTTGGGAGTTGTTGGGTGTTTGCTCTCACTTTTTTCCTTTCCCTTCAGAGGTTAACTTGTAAAAAATCCACAAGCAAACGAAGTTCGCAAATTAGATAGATGAAAATTGCAAACAGAGATATTGAAATTGTTTGTGGGGATGAGTTTGTGAATCAAAGGTGGTGAAGCCCTCAAGCCATTTGGAAGAACAGAGTTCAGATCATTACCATTCAATCTTTTGATCCTCGTTGATTGTTCTTAATTTTCCTGCATAAAGCACAAAAAAAGAAAGAAGGAAAGAGATGTCACAATGAATCTCACTTATCTCTCGTCTATTGGTCAAGCCATTTCATGGGATATGACTAGAGATTAATATCATGCAGGCATAGATTCTAGATTCTCGCCTGAGCATGAGAAACCACATGATATTGTATCATAATTTTGCTTCTCATATTCTCTGCTGCCAGAACTTAATAGCTAACTTTTGTTATTTTATATGCATGCCGGTGAAGACACGTGACAGATTGAGCAGGCATATGAGGCTGCACATATGAAACTGACAAAACAATTTAAAGGTCTACGAAATCATTAAAAAGATGATATAAGATAGATTCAACATCGCGTTGAACTTGAAGAACCCGTCATCCCAATTAATCAGGCATGAGACTACACAATGTGTCGGGAGTAGTCAAGTGCTTCATAAGCTCCGACTTTCACAGAAAAGATGTAGCTCGCAATATGTTTTCAAGAATCACAGTTCATGCCTAATTCAAATCTTTTGGCATGTCAAAGAAATCAAATTTAATGCTGTTATTCAACCTACAATGTAATACTTTATTGAGCATGCATGACCAGGAGTTTCCAAGAAGTTAGATTTGCAAACCTACTGACTAGGGCAGTCTAAACTGGAGAAATCTTGGTCTTTGGTTGGACTTGGGAGGGGTGTAAGTGTGAACGGCTTCTGGTCAAAGCAAACGACCAAACAAAATAAACGAGAGATTTTAGGTTTAAAAACATGTGCTCTGCTTTTCCCTATGTCTGCTTCCCTCATAACAGCTCAAATCTCTCTTGCACTACTACATTATTGCAAGTATGACCTCTCTGTTCACCAGACCTCTGCTTTATTTTTATATCATTCTTAAAAAAATTTTAGCTTCAGCAACCGGTGCTCGTTTCTTTTAGCCATTTGTTCACTACTTTACTCAAGCCACACTTTGAGGGTAAGATGTTATTTTCGTAGTGTTTTCAGGTGCCTTTGTTTGTGTTGTGTATTGGCTATAACTTCTTCGCTTTTCCTTCTTTTTTTTCCTCTCTTTGGTATTCTTGCTCAAGCCAAGTGTTTTAGGTGAACATAAAGTGCAAAACTTCCCATCTCCCTCACCTTCTCCACTGAATCCGTTTGAGTGTACCAGTTAAATGGTTACTTTCTAGTGTTTGATTACCAAGTCGATATTTGATGGTTAATAAGAATTCCTTGGATACTTTCTAGACTAATTCTCGTCTGTAACTGTAATTTTTTAATTGTGGTATTGTCTCTTGTACGTTTGAACTACATCTCATGTGGGGCAAAAAAAAAAAAAAAAAAAAGAACTACATCTCATGTAGTAAAGAGATTTAGGTTGTTCATATGATTTACCTAATATGCTGCTGGATAAATTTGTTCGGCATGTAGATAAATTGTGATTATCCCTAATGCCTGATGAAGGCATCAGAAATACTACTATTCAAAAAGCAATCTGGACATGAGACTCGAGAGAAAATTATGAAACTGCGTCACCTCATGAGTATACTATAGAAAGAGATCAAATTGGTTTTGGTACCATTTAGACATCACTTGATCAGATCATTCTACTACAAACCCTCTATCAATATAATGTACATATCGCCTCTTTTCTATTCAAAAATGCACTAAAATGACCACAATTACTTGATGCGCTACAACTATCCTTGGTGAACCTTGTGATGCCCATTTCATATTCCACTCACAATCGCTCGTCTATTTTCTTCTTGACATCAAGAATAATGATCAAATGTGAGTGACTGAAAACTATGAAATTCTCAGACATGATCAGTCTCTTTGCTCTTTCTTGTAACCCGGATGTAGCACAAGACTACCACGACCAAGGCCATCACAAATCCTCCAAGGATCACATCCCCTCCAGCTGCGCCGGAAGAATGATGGCTCTGTACTCTTCTCGTGGCTCTCATCACTGGAGCTTCTGCCATCACGCTTGATCCAATCCCACCTTCAGATGGCGCCGGACTCAGAGCAGGTGGATTGCTTCTCTCCGTTGGTAGTCCTGACATGCCCAAATCATCATTTGCCCACGTCTTGGCCACGAACATGAAAAATATGGCTGATGCAATAGACATGGCTGGATGCAGCCGAGCCATGTAATTGCTGCCTTGAAGGATTCTTGGACCAAGAATACAGAGCAATGCAAATATATGAGACGTGAGAGGCTTATATATAAGTGAATAGGATTGAATTGAATCCTTCTTTTGTAAAGTAATTTAGAAAAAGTTGGCAAGACCACAGTCAGAAGACCATGGTTAACAAGCGGAAACCATATTTTAGGTTAAGGTTGACTCAAACTTTTGAAAACAAGCGTCAAAACTTAGAAAGATGTTTTTGCTTTAACAAGGGGAGGTTGCGTTTGGGTACGCTTGATCCGAGGAAACATCCAAAGACCATGTATTGAGACTCTTACCTATTATTTTATATGCGCAGTCATTGAAGAAGTTGAATGTCAGTTCACATAAGACAAGCAAGAACAACTGTGTCTTTCTTTCTAACACGGTCACAGGAACGTTCAACACTAAAAAGAAGAAATTTAGTCAATGAGATTCTTTCCATTTTGCCAGGGAATATGTCACTGTCTTGTTGGATATGTAATGCTCTATCACTGTGGGACGAGCGTGCACTGACTGTAAGCTAATCAGTGAATTGGAACAAATTAGATATCAGCTGCAAAATCATAGTCACGTGGAATCGAACAGATTGCGAAGTTTGTATCTTTAAGTAGTATGAAAAGAGTTTTGAGTAAGTCTGTCTTGAGGCAAGAGTCGGATCACATTACAAAACTCTGTTTGGTATCCCATGTTCCTGATTTCTTTTATTGCCTCTCTTAACAGGCATGATGAACTGAAGACAGCTTTCTACTTCAATGTCTCGCTTCTTGAAGATCACTTATTATCATATACTAAGGATTGCTTAGGTATGATTCTACAGTTGATCCATCATGTTATTGTTACGTATAAAAAATGTAAATCACTCTCATGCATATATTTCAAGCTTAATCTGAATTTCCAACTGCGGAATCCACAGAATCAATCACCAGTCCTTAGATAATCATAAATGTGTAGGATAATGTATCTAGGGAAGAAAACTGAAAATTGGAGAGATGTCCCTCATTTTATTATGTCTTAAGATGTTTCCTAATTATAAAATTTTTGTCTGATCAAATGCCTTTGATGATCTCTTGGAGCAAGTCTTTGGTCTGTGAAGCCTTGAGCATTTCGCCAGAAGCTCCCTGAACCATAAAACACATAATCACAGACCATTGATCAGCCATGTTCAATTGCCAAAGTTCATTTACTTTTGTTGAGCATACCTCCATACATGACGATATGAGCATTGCGCCTTTGAATGTGGTGATGCTGGTATCTGTCAGTTCGAAACCACAAATACTCAGCATCTCCAACAACTTGGTGAATTGGCTCCTTCTCTTTGGGATTACAATCTTAATCCACAGCTTATGTTCATCGATGCCGGTCACCTGAACATCTGGCTGTGCACCCACCAGCAAAGAGTTAGACCAATCAGTTTCAAAAGTCAGCATCAAAAGATGACGCGACATTGAATTTCTAAACCTTAATCCCTTTTGCTTCCATATCCTGCGCTGCGTCAATCTCATCGGCCAATGCCTTTGGTCCGTCTTCAGACGATGCCTCCATTTCGAGAAGTTGGTCGCTCAGGGCCTCCACATTCTTCTGCAGCTCCACTATGTAAGTTGCTGCATCATCTAAAATTGTTGCCAAGTTCATCTGACATAGACAGATAAGCACAAAAATATTTGCAGGTCAGAATCTATACTCCTATATGTCCGCACAAAAATGATCAGTAGGTTCGTGGGTATTTGCATTTGTGATTTTCGGGACTAATGAACGCAGTGTCAGGAGCCTCTGGCTCAGCTTTAATCGCCTCCGCCTCTCAGCTTCCAGGTTCTTGGACTTGAACTGAGTGTCGTCACCATCGTCCTCGAGCTGCCCTCGGCCAATCCTCCCATCTTTGCAACCTCCAATTTCACTTAAGCACAGTCCGTCCATGCTGCAAATCAAGGATGGATTGAACTTCAAGTGAGTGGCCAATTGGGATAAATCTTGTTGAGGAGGAGACATTGAGAATGAGAAGTACTTGAAATGGGAGCTAGTCTTGGATTGGTAATATAAAGCATATGCTCACAAGAGTATCATGCCATGTAGGAGAGAAATTCTGTTGGTTGCTGTGAGTTCCTATTTTGCTGCTAAATTTGTTGGGTAGTTCAGTCCAGTTGTTAATTCCATTCTGTTGGGCAATCTCATATATGACAAAACCCTAAAAGACAAAAAGAGAAAGAAAAAAGATTATTCATATGGGCTTGTAAGATAATCAAGGGCTGAGTAATTACTTGGCAAATTGATGGGAATCATGCTCGCTTCTGTAGAAAAATGAAAAGGGTTTCCATTGATCATTGTCCATAATAGGGTTCATTGATCAGTTTGCCTGACTCAATGTAAGATTTTAAGTGGGCAGTTGCCATAGTTGACTGGAAAGAACGAATGAGCCGTACCGCAGACGCCAAGCATATGTGCTCTCCAAGGCGCGAGGCAATGGAAAAGTTGTGTACTTGGCTTACCAGAACACTAACAGAATGCATCATCATTCTTTTGGAACTTGAAACCCTTTCTTTAAAAATATCTATAACTATACATATACATGACTCAAAATTTATATACCTATATGTTCCTAATCAATGAAGCCCGGTTTTAATTTTCCATATCTTCCTTGACTATAGTGAATTTTATTAGAAGTTTTCCATGGAAGGATGAAAAGGATACTTTAGACATAGAACTACAAACAACCTACCTTAGGGTTATATGTGTTAAAATATTTAAATAATACGTCATACATTCATCTAATAACTTAAGTTTTTAGAATAGTTAGTCACGATCCTACAAAATCCCACGTGATATTAGATTTAGACATTATGAGTTCAAATCTTTTTTGACCCCATTTATTTCCTCAATTAAATTTTTACACTTAGTTGTTGGCAAAAAGACCAGACTAACCTTTTAGGACAATCCTAATGATCTCACAAATTCTCACAAATAGATATGATTCAAAGATCTCTTTGTACATTCTTGTATTTAATTGGGTAATGGCTCGTTTCTACCCGTTTCACAACTAATTCTTCTTCTTTTTTAATATATATTCTTGACATGCTTTTTCCTAATTTTATTTTTACGTAGTTTCACTTTTCTCGTACACATATTGCCCATTGGGATATTATACTCTTCTTGCATATAGATATGATAAATCCACCTTAGCATAATCTCTTACATTACCAGCTAGTTGTTTCACTTTTCCCTTTTGATAGATTCTGTTGGTTAGTCTAAAATCTATCATTTTATATTAAATGTGTTAGAAAATTGGAGATGGAGAGGAAAATACAAAAAATAAAAAAAAAAAAATTGAGATAGCAAAATTTTAAACTTCTTCTAATGGTCGGTCTAAAGAAAAAGATGAAGTGAAAAAGGGGGGAAATTTCAATAGTGAGAAGAAAAGGTATTTTCAGATGCTCATTTGCACACAATAATTAGAGAATCTAAGATTAGAGAACAATACGAATGGACATGTTCGTCTATTTTTTAACTCATCAACTAAGCTAAGAAACGTAACTTTTCAGATTTGATCGGATAAAGCCAATCGCCAAAAGTCACGAATTAATGTCCAACATATCTCTCGAGAATTATTTTCGGGAATTTAAATAAGTTAACATAAACCCAAAAATAAAAATCAAATTCACCTCCCTTAAGTTGCTAGAGGTTAGGGGTGAGCATGATTTGAAAGTACAATCTAGAACTAAAAACTAGACCATCGGGAAACCATTTGGTTTCAAGTTCTAAGATATGCATGGTAAGTTCCAAGTTTCAAATATTAGAAAACCTACTTTGATGGTTAAATTCTAAGTTCTAAGTAGGTGGATTTTGGAACTTGAAACAAGTTTTTGTATTTTTATTGATATATATCTTCGCGTGATCCTATAGTATTTCATGGTGCCCAATGATTAGAAACTAAGTCTGAATTTCCATTTTATGGCTAAAAATTTTACTTTGTTAATATTTCATATTCTTCGTGTTGTCTAAATATAAGTTGTGGTCAATGAATTATAGCAACATGTAATGATTATTAAATATGATGATTCATTGCAATTATTTAATTAATAATACATGTGGAATTTGGGTATAAGTGGAACCTATAAAACATTAACTTCTAGGTTTCAGAATATACAAATGGTACGCTAAAAATTTATAATGAATGTTACTTTGGGTTATGGAAATCATCACTTTATGTTTTTTTTAGAAATTTTGGGACCCAAAAGATTAATTTTACGACTTAAATACATGTTTAAGACAAGTTTTAGGACATGGAATTGACCCTAAAACGGCTTACATTGCAACTTTGAAAGGGGGTTCCGACCCTGTTGTCGCAAACGAGACAACCCTTTCTAAAGAACATTCCTCTGATCCGTTCGTGGGAAAACCGACACGGCATGTCCTCAGTGCTTCGGCGACTCCACGGCGTCTTCACCGGACGGCCCAGACTCCCCCGCGTAGACCTCGGCAAACAATGCGACCTCCAGAAACTGGTCGCCGAGTTCAAGCAACTCTCCGAGTCGGCCGAGTTTCGTCGTAGACGAGTCCTGTATGAGAAGACCGTCCAGCGCCTTGCCAAGCACCGGCAGTTCTCCTTGATCGAAGAACTCCTCGAAGACCAGAAGCAGTACGTGGGGGCTCCAGCGAGAAGTTCGCGGCCCGTTTGATATGTCTTTACGGGAAAGCGGGCATGTTCGAGCATGCCCAGAAGCTGTTCGACGAAATGCCTAGCCTGAAGACTGACCGCTCGCTGCTGCACCTGAATGCCCTTTTGGCCGCCTGCATTTGTTCCAAGAAACTCGATAAGGTCGACGAGATTTTCCGGTTGTTGCCGCAGAAACTGTCGCTGGATGTTGATGTTTGCACTTACAATACGGTTATTAAGGGTTATTGCCTGATGGGGGCTCTTGATCCGGCTCTTTCATTGCTTGATGAGATGGAGAAAATGGGGATTGGACCTGATTTAATCACTTTGAACACCCTGCTTGAGGCTTTTCACGCAAATGGCAGGTTCTTGGAGGGAGAGAAGATATGGGATCTAATAGTGAGCAAGAAATTTAATCCTAGCATCAGGAGTTACAATACAAGAATTCGTGGGTTACTTTCGCAGAACAGAGTCGCCGATGCCGTAAAGCTGTTTGATGAAATGCGGGATAAGGGAATCGAGGCTGATACTTATAGCTTCAATGCTTTTATTGTCGGGTGTTGCCGAAATGGAGACTTGATGGGAGCCAAGAACTGGTACCGCCAGCTCATGGAGAGTGGATGTGCTCTCGATCGGGTGACAGTATCTGCTCTCACTCCTTTCCTTTGTGAAAGGGGTGACTTTGAATTGGCTCACGGGCTTTGTGTCAAGGCCATAGATAAGAAGTTATTTCTTGGAACGGATACTCTGCAGTATGTTGTGAATTTTTTGGTTCGGGAATTGAAGGTTGAACTGGCAAAAGAGATTGTGGAACATGGCAAGGCGCAGAAAAAACCGTATGATCTAGAATTGCCTCAAGCAGAGTAACGGCAATTTTTCACGCTTTCAATCTCATGGTTACTACTTGTCAGATTCGTTTCTCCAAATGGTGCTTGCTGGCCTCAACCCTCAATATCTGGTGTCATAGATGACATTGCCTCAGCCACTAGGCCATGATAAAGTAGCGCTCATCAAGCCTCGAGCGAGACTGAGATCTAAGGCTCGGGAGCCATAGATCTCAAGATTGTTGTCGTCCCCGCCTTATCGACGAGGGTGGTGATACAGAAAAAGGCGTAAGGGAGGAGAGAAGGCCAATCGGGAGAGAGCTAAAATTGGAAAAAGAGGGCCGCTGCGGCAACATTTGGAAGAGCAGAGCACCTCGGACTGGATTTTGTGCAAACAAGTTTAATGAGGATGAGGCAACATTAGACTCGGTGAATCCTCGACCCGACCATTTTTTGGGACTGTGAGTCCGTATGATAACGCTTAAGGGAGGCGATCATGATGTTCACCTCCTTCCGAATTTCTTTTTTGATGGCCAATGAAAAGGGTTCTCGTAAAGTTAAATAAATCACTAGATGAAAAGACCCCAAAAGACAAGGTTTTCGAAGTTGGATTAGGATGCATTTCTTTTGTTCCCTCGAGTTGTGATGTCTATGGATACCGGAATTTTTGCCTAGAGAAACTAAGAAAATAATGTTATTATAGGTCCACAAATCCTTTTAACGTGGTTGTTCGAAAATCAAAATCATCTCGCCACATGTCGTAGTTTAATTTTGCTTAAAAAAAAGGAGCTTTGTACCATATAAATTTTTTTTATAATTAATTTTTTTGTTAAATTGCTTCATCTTAATAGCCATGGAGACACCACAATGCCTATTCCAAAAAAATTAGGGTACATATATATCGCCCTCCAATTAGCATCAAATTTTGCACCTACATTTTACCATTGGATCGGAAAGTAAAATAATCTAAGCATCCAGGTTGAGACATGTTGCATTTTCCATCGAACAGTAAAATATTATAAGGGCATGTTTCCTCCTGAAATTCATAAAATCACCCCTTTTTTCGTTTAAGTAGCTAGAAAATCGAAATATCCAAGCTCGAACTTATAAATAAAAATGAACTCCAGCCTAATAAACTCAAATACTTAGTTTCTTTCTGGTATTGGTATTTTCCTTTCATAACCATGACCTGTCTTCGAAAAAATTAATAAAAGTTATATGAAAATCGTAAGCTAATTAATTAACTTGGTTTTTGCCATTGCTTTGCAATGCAACTATACTCAAAACGGTTCTAAAGCGGTTCCTCTGAAGTGTCCGAAACTTTGGCGGAAGGGAGCACCGCCCCATCCATGTCTTCCGTACTCCGTCGCCTCAGCGGCATCTTCGCCAAGCCGCCACCCCGCCCTCGCGTGGACCATCTCAGCGGACGACACGACCTCCGGAAGGTGGTCGCCAAGTTCAAGAAGCTCTCCCGGTCGACCCACTTCCGTCGGAACAGCGTCCCGTACGAGAAGACCGTCCAACGCCTCGCCTACCACCAGCAGTTCGCCCTGATCGAAGACCTCCTCGAGCACCAGAAGAAGTACGTGGCGCGCTCGAGCGACAAGTTCGCGGTCCGCCTCATCGGCCTCTAT
Source organism: Eucalyptus tenuipes (assembly GCA_014182365.1). Taxonomy (NCBI): domain Eukaryota; kingdom Viridiplantae; phylum Streptophyta; class Magnoliopsida; order Myrtales; family Myrtaceae; genus Eucalyptus; species Eucalyptus tenuipes. The sequence continues at coordinate 16,861,819 of CM024540.1, forward strand.
GGGAAGGCGGGCATGTTCGAGCACGCCCGGAAGCTGTTCGACGAAATGCCTAGCCTATCGGGGAAGCCCTCGCTGGTGCACCTCAATGCCCTTTTGGCCGCCTGTGTCGATTCCAAGAAGTTCGATGAGGTCGAGGAGATCTTCCGGCTGTTGCCGGAGAAGCTGTCTCTGGACATCGATGTTTGCACTTACAACACGGTTATTAAGGGCTATTGCCTGATGGGTGATCTTGATTCTGCTGTTTCTTTGCTTGATGAGATGGAGGGAAAAGGGGTTGAGCCTAATTTGATAACGTGGAATACCCTGCTCGAGGCTTCTTATGGAAATGGCAGGTTATCGGAAGGCGAGAAGATATGGGATTTAATGGTGAGCAAGAATGTCACTCCTAGCGTCAGGAGTTACAATCCAAGACTTCGTGGAGTAGTTTTGCAGAACAGAGTCGCGGATGCTGTTAAGCTGTTAGATGAAATGCGGGATAAGGGAATCCAGGCTGATACACACAGCTACAATGCTTTTATCGTTGGGTGTTGCCGAAATGGAGACTTGGATGAAGCCAAGAACTGGTATGGGCGGCTTGTTGAGAGTAAGTGCAATGTTGATCGGGTGACGGTATCCACTCTTGTCCCCTTGCTTTGTGAAAAGGGTGACTATGAATTGGCGCATAGGCTTTGCATCGAGGCCATGGATCAAAAGTTACTTCGTGTAACAAATACTCTGCAGAATGTTGTAGATTTCTTGGTTCGGGAATGCAAGGTTGAATTGGCAACAGAGATTGTGGAACATGGCAAGACCAAGAAGACACCATATAATCTAAAATTGCCTCAAGCAGCATAATGGTTTTTCTCGCAATATGTACCAATCAACTATTATGGTTACCAAGTCAAGACTTCATTTCTTCGATGGTCTTTGCTGAGCCCAACCCTCGATATGTGATGTTGTGCATGGCATTTTATCAATCAACTAGGCCGGTGAATGAGGCCAAAGCATGAAACAGGTTCCTGTTATTGAAGAAATGCCTTTTACTTTAACTGTTTTCACTGATTTTGTTGTTGTTGTGGAGCTACAAATTGGTATTGACACTGTTGATGAGACAATAGAGTCTTGACTTCCTGGGTTTTAAACTCTTCGGTGTAACTGTAACTGAAGCATTGTGTAATGCATAGAGTTTCAGGCAATCACGCCTCTCGAGTTCCTTTCAGCAACAAAGCCGAGTGCTGCTGGCCATATGTATTATGATTCTTCATATTACCTGGCCGAGGTGAGTCGAGGGCTCCGATTCACGGGCTCATTCACGTTGGGTGCATGGCATTTCTGTCTTCGCTATCTTTCCTTTGGATTGTTTGCACTGTCCTCATGTCTAAGGGCTTCTGTTGAAACGAGAAGTGCCTGTGGTTGCGATGTTGCATGCAACCCTTTGCTTTTGCGACAAATCTTTATCTTTCGTGGGATTTTTGCTGCCTATTTTTGCAGAACTCTCGACTCTTTTTGATAGGTCTCTTTTCAAGTTTTGGGACAGGGATTTATTCTTCTCTCCGTTTATTGTCGCTTTCTCATATGACTTAAAACATCCGTTCTCCCTTTTATTTATTTATTTATTTATTTATCAAAATCTTATCTTTCATAGATAAGAACACGTTAGAAGATGCATCTGAGTTCTTATTTGGAAAACTTGTGGATTTATTACCTAATAGGTCCTTCGATAATATCAAGGTAATAGTCTGAATTGTTATCTTCAATCTATCAATTAATAAGCTTTGATTGGGAGGCTTAGCAGTCCGGTACAGCAAATTTATCATTTTTTTTTTCCTTGAAATCAGAAAGCAATAGTTAAACTATTACATGATTATTTTTATTTAATTTTGTGAAATTCCTTTTACAAAACTTAGTGTAGGACGTCAAAATAATTGATTGAAGATACCCTATCATAATATATATATATATATATATATATATATATATATACACACATTTTTACAAAAACACAAATTAAGTTGCCCTCTATGATTGGATCCTCTCCATCGCATGGCCCGAGCACAATCACAAGTCCACCTAAGTGTTATTTTGGGGCCTTGCATCCACTACAAGATGTTCAGTTTGAATCACAATTATGTCGTTCATCTGGAATTTGAATGTTTAGAATTAAGGAGTTTGTCATTATAGGTACCGGTGGACTAGAAATTAGAAAGTCTATCCACATAAGGTAGTGAATGCCTAAAGTATAAGTTGGTCAAAAGTTTGCCTAGGACATTACTTGAATTTGTAATGTCATGGAAGACGATGTAATCTTTTTATCAGTAGAGGCTATCAGGCTAAGTGGAAAAGAAATAAAACAATGAAGAGAAATGGATGGGTTTATAAAAAAGCCACCGATTTTCCCTACATTAATCAAATTACGGAATTTATCGACCAAAAAAAAATCAAATTACGGAATTTGCCGACGTGATATTGGATTATTTTTTCAAATGTTGGGTCTCTCTCTCTCCCTCTCCCCCTCCCCCTCCCTCCCCTTCCTCCTATTCTTCTTCAAATCCTGCCAAATCGAAACCCACAATTTTAACACAACAATACAAAAACTATTATTCATACCTACTCCTGACGACTATCAATTGAGCAGCCTTGGCCTCGAGTTTTGTGGCTCGAAACTTAAGCTGCCATGGCTGCTGCGAGTTCGAAGGATGTGAGTGGACAAGGTGGCCTCAATCTTCATGACTCGAAAGGATCTGGTGAACATGGCTGTTGTGAGCTCAAAGCATTAGCTGCCGTGGCCGCCACGATGCGTCCACAAGCTTGAGCTTGTGTGCCACAGGTTATGGGCCTTATGGCCACATTCATTTCATCTTTATATAATCTAATCTAGTTTATTAAATTATCAACTAAATCGAGATAATTTAATCTAATATATTCCTGGAATATCCCTTGAACCATCTTCTTTTGCTGTCACGAATAAGTCTCCACTACCAATGATGCCTGACTTTTCATCTGCCGCACCATCCTTATTTGGCTTGCACCAGTTTGCCAAGGGTTTGTTCCACGTGATGCGATGCTCCTCCATTTGGTCCATTTGGTTACATGTATTTGTGTTACGCTTAAATGGATTCTGTAGCCTTCTTCGATTGACCGGAATTTGTCATATCAGGAACATTTTCCTGTGCATTAAAAACCGTTTTATTACACTTGTGCTATATGCTCCAGGGGTGAACAGGAAGATGATCTTCCACGAGATGTTTGATTTTTTGTTGCTTGTATTCGAGCTATAGATTGCTTTAATCCATCTGTACAGGGGTTGATGGAGTCAATCAAAGAAAATTTAAGGAGCTTTTGGTTTGCTGCGAAGTTCCTTAGCAGTCCAACACTCTCTTAGCATATGATCAATCGTCTCTGATTGCTGCTTGCATTAACCGCAAGAATTAATCGACTGGAGGCATCTGTCAGCAAGGTCGCTCATAACTGCAATGCCACTCTGTAAACATCTACAAGAGGATTGAGTTTGGTGAATCGTACTTGTTTTCCAAATCCATTTCCACTTCCATGTTATATCGAACGTCCCACCGCTTCCTTCGGTGAGATCATAAGCAGATTTAGCACAAAAATCTTCATGTGGAAAGATTCCAGAAGGCTTTGCTTATACCCATTTTGTTTATTTCCAATCTCCATGCTTGTGATGGTGTTTTGAATCTTAATAGAGAGGGGACGAGGCACACGATGAAAATCCCAGTGTCGTCCAAGTTCACAAAGGGGCCAAGTCCTTTCAATCCATGATAGCCTTCCAGAACTCAACATGTGGACCCTTTTCAAGGGATTGGAATGCCCTCTAGAAATGAATGTCTCCCACTCTATAGGCCTTCATGATCATAGACCTGCCCATAGGAGTTCTCGCGGGTTCCAAATTTATTTCGCGAAATTACTTGCACGGTTGCACCTGATCAATTCAGCCATTTTGCCTTTCCTTCCTATTGAGCATGACGCCTAAATTTAGTTAAAAGGCTTCATTTCTCTGCTTTGCTTTTATAAGTCTCATAGCACCATTTTCCTTTCTTTTGGAAACTTTATCCCAAAAAATCAAATACTTTTTGCGTATACTGTCAATGCTTCCCCAAGGAAAATCCATATTAATTCAGGTCAAATATTGCCTAAAACCTTAAACGATGCCCATTCCGGTACCAATACTCTAAACTTTTGTTTTGTCACCAAAACCCTTAAACTTAAACCAGTGTAATAAAGATACTATCTGTTTACCACCGAAAACACTAAACTTTGCTCACTATGATATCGCCCCAAACGTTTTTTTTTTTTTCCGTGTCACCATTACCCTAAATCTATACTAGTGTGATAAAATATTTCTTGTTTGCCATAAAAAAATCCTAAATTTTGCCCACTATGACATAGTTACCATAATTGTTGTCTTGTGTCACTAATATCCCAAACTTATAGTTGTGACATCCCAGTCCATCACATATTAATCCCTATTCTTTAATTAGTTTGGGTTGTCATGCAAGTGGAAGTCTTTTATAAAGGTTAGCATTTATGACATGAATCTACATGTATCACAAAAGAATCAATAATAAGAGGAATCATGCTTTCATTATTACGTAATTATATTTACAAATATTTACAATCGGGTGATAGGAATTACATTAAAAAAACCTAACTGGGAGAACTTCCAAAAAGATACTTATCTCCTTAACCTGCCTTGGCTGACCACTTACCATTGTCCATCCATCCATCTAAATTGACTACACGATCCTTCATCCCCAAAAAGTTTCGATCACGCCAAACAACTAGCATGATCCCTCCACCACGCTCCATTATCCACAAGCACCTAGTCCTCCACATTGTTCCCACTACCTGCCCCAGGGGTATGAAGGAATGGGAGTGGCCCTTCGAGGCGACCATCCACCAAAAATATGGCCACAAAGCGATAAGAGATCAAGTCGGGCTGTCCTATGTCTACCAACAACACAGCCATGTATCGTACAAACATGGTGCTTGAAAATTCAAGGTTTTGTCGATACATAAATTGGAGCAACCGACTTCCAGGATCTTGAGCTTCCGGGTGATATTGAGTCCACTTAAATGCATGGACGTCCTATGATTTAGAGTAATTTCTGATGTAATGTTTCCATTAATTGTCTGAAGAGAGCATAGGGATATGGAATGACTGGTAGGGCAGAAGCCAACCGTTTTATAGTACCTTTAGTATCTCTAGCATTGTTTATTGAACTCACCTTGTGATTTCGATATAAACATCTCAGAAGAATGAACTCACCACATGTCCACGTTTAGAACTTACCTTGTGAAACCACATAATCATGCTGTCGAAGGAGTCTAAACTGAAGTGCCCTAGCATAGACATGATCTTCCATATCGAAAATGCCATTTTTGGTGGATGCAACTGTTTCAAGAACTTCCTTCATCTCATTGTCTAAAAGGTTGGACAATCCCATGTTTCTCATCCTACCGATCAACTCTAACTTGGCAAGCGAATCGACTGCTTCTGCTAACATTGGCTTTACATCCTCCATGAGTCATTTCTTCCGTTGTTCAATTCCTTCTTTCTGCGGAATCGAGATGAATACATTAGATCGAAATCTACCTCAACAAGGCCTCGAACAATTCATTCTATACAGCAATAGCAACATTTTTGGATTTTATTGTATTTTCCTTTTGTGAATTTATGGTAAGATTTGTTGTGAAGCGTTAATTTCTTCTATTAAGGTTTTACCTAGACTCATTCAAAATTAACCGAATTGATCATTTTAAGAAGTAACTGCCACAAGAATGTGGACTCGCTATGATTCTAATATCATGATTGTTTTTTTTTTTTTTTGTGTGTGTAATCGTGGGTTATGTACAATATATGGTAGATATAAATCAAGTGTAGATGTGATGGCTGATGTGTATGATAACATTGCCCAACAATTGAACATTCCTAGCTATATTTAAGAGGTAATCGCACGTATTAGTATCCTGGATGTGATGTTACAAATAAATTTGGAGCAAAATGCCACCATGCTCAACTTAAAAAACATCACTGCTTTCTCGTGTGCAAATACTTTCACAACTCCATGCCAACGTCGGTTCCCTCTGGTAAGGAACATATCACTCAAATTATAAGAAAAATGTTGATAATTAATGACCAAATTAGCTCAAACTCATTAGCACGGAAGGTAAAAATTACAATCTTATGAGGTCGAAATTGTTGTTAAGCGACTGGAGGAAATCTTATTTCCAAATTTTGGGCTTATAATTGGCGGATCTTCTTTGATGCATCTGGTCCACGGCTTGTGGCGAATTCGCTTGGCAAGGTTGGAGCCGGACTTCTTCACTTTTGTACTCCATGACGAGTAAGTGAACGTTGAGAAGATTAGGGAGCTCAGGAATCGTGCAAGTTTTCTGGTGGACTGAGTTGAGTTGTTGCGCACAATGCTTCAATTTATATAGGCGAGTACGAGCGTGAGTGTTTTTGGGGCTTGAGAGTAACTGTTAAATCTGGACGGCAGCCTCGTACTCGGAAGATCTGCTCTCCGACCACCCGCTGTAACCGCGTTGAGAACACGACACAAACTACTAAACATTTGGCGCATGCTTCACATGCCTTAAGCTAAACAAAACTAGACAGCAAATGCCAAGGCAACTTCGTCGTCCCAAAAAAAAAAAATCTGATTGAAGGGATTGACCGGGTTTGGCCAAAGAATATAGGGGATTAACCAGGAATAAATTAATCACTGTTTGTGTCTGACAATATGTCTCGACAGTGAGCCCGTTGACCAAAACCCAACCTACGTCGAAGTGTGTGGAAGCACGGTCCACATCGTGCGAACGCTGGTGGTGTCCTCAAGGACAGTGCGACTAAGCTTTAGGTTGCCGTTCTGTTAAGAGCAACTAAAACTTTGAAGTTGCAGATTTTGAAAATTCTTGTTGTACGTTTTGTTTAACTTTGCACCCGACTGGAAGAAACCTTTTGTCACGAGTCAACTTTTTGTATTCCTTTGGAGATTGTTTTATGAGAAATTATGAGAGCTAAATATTGTGTGAATTATTTTGTATAACTGGAAGCTCAGGAACGCTGAAAGTGTTTGAGTGACTTGAATATGATTGTAACATACTTTGTGTAACTTGACCGAGAGCTAAAATCTTGTATTGGTATACTTGTTGAGTAGATCCTGTCAACTGAATCATAAAAATCAAGTATTTGGTTTACTTTTTATATTTCCTGGTTTATTATTGTTCCATCGCTTGTTCTTTCGAAACACTTTCGTGCTTGTTTGGTCATTGACATCTCGATGGGGTTCAATATGAGACCGGTAGGGCATCTGTGCATCACGTGAGATTTAAACATTAGTTTTTATGCCTTGCTTTAAGATATTATGCAGCAAAGTTGGTCAATATGTTCCCTTTGATTGAACTATCCAATTTCTTTAATCGAACTTCATTTTCATAAAAGAACAAGCTAGCCTAAATTCGACATGTTTCCATTGTGCACACGTACATATGGATTTTCATCTCAGTGATTTATCTTTTAATAATGGAATTAAATTATTATTATTATCTTTGCTCATTTCATCATGCTTAACTTTTTGTTCTTGGTCATACATTATTATGCTTAACTTAGAAGGCTGAAATGTTTGTCAAAGCAGCGTTCATGTGTACACGTTTCACCGGTTACTGTCCATGTTGGCATGTCTTATTAGACTAAATCTTGATTTCGTCTTAATTAAAATTAATTAGAGTGGCCTTTAGCGGGACTCCAATTACATTCGACCACGCAGAAGCCTTGATCTTCGCGTACACGCCTCGATCTTCGCGTGCACCTACATTGACCTTTCTAAAAGTCATGAACAGGAATCATGTTTTGATTAGTAGATGCATTGTTGATTGGGACTTAGTCCCGCGTGAACGTCATTTGCATCTGCACAAGCGGACAGTTATATATAGTCATACCAGCAACATGAGTCACAGGTCAATAGCAATCTTTTATTCGGTGGATAGAGAATTGCGTCAACGATGATGTGTTCGATCACGGACATACTCCATACCATGTTTACGCGTCATGCATAGGGGACGTTGCACGTCTGCGCGTTTGTTTTGGTTTTAATCCCTGGGGAACCTAGAGCTTGTGAACTATCAAGGACGATTATTTGGCAATTCCATAAGACATAGCATTATTTGGCTCAAAGCAAGTGATATTTCTGGCTGTGATAATAGCCAAACAGCTAGAGAATCTTCTCCTGCAATTTGCAGAAATTTTCCAAGTCATTTAACTGTCCTCAAATTGACTTAAATCATATGTTTGAGATGAGTTTTGTGAACAGAACTCTTAATAAGCACTTTTAAATTAGAGGGCAAAACCCACAAAAAGTCTTAAATTATGCCTACTATAACACAATCACCCTAAACTTAATTCTCTGGTACAAAAAATTCCAAACTTGTATCAATTGGACACATTTACCCAAATTCATTGAATCTCTGGTACGCGGAAGTAAACTCCTCTCGTACACTTTACTTAGGTGTCCAATTAACTAATCAATAACTGATTAATGGTGACTATTAAATAAATTTATTTGCATGTTTAATTGAACAAATTAGCATTGAGTACCAAGTTGTGATTGGTAGGATTTGGAAGAGTATGTGTTAATTCTTTGGACTTAGTAATCTATTAGCTTTCACCCAAATGGTTCACCTTCGGGAAGGTCGCAAAATGTTCTAAAGATTGATTAATTTCTTATTGAGTAGATGCAATGATGATTATTTTCCTGATGACGACATTTGAGCCCATGAAGAGTTAAGATAGTTATGAATCTAGGAGATCTTTCATTGCATGATACTGTTTGTCTCCTTACTTACAAATAACTACTAGAATTCTCAACTATATTTTTTAAGTCACACAAAATGGCAAATATTACATTCTTCAGGGCAAGGACCTTTTTTCTTGCATTTTGTAGTTCATGTTTTAAAAGTCGAATATTTTCATTTCTGAATTAGCATATAGATAAGATGTATCTTGAATTACTTATTTACCCATATTTACTTTTTAATTTTTTTAATCTATCCTAATCGAATTCTCAACTCACTTTCAAACATTTGCTCTATTTCTTCACAGATTGTGGGAGTTGAATCCCACACTTGAAACTAAACGTTTCCATCTCTAGCTCTCTTGAAAAGGTGAGGAATTGAATTCTCCACCTCCCCTTCTCATGTGGAAAGGGTGGCACTTGCGGCAAGCAACATGTAAACGACATGTATCTCAAATTACTTGTTTACATATCTGTACTTATTTAGTAGACATCACGGATAGAGATTGAGTTTTTTGAGAGTATCGTAGGGGGTGATGGATATCAAACAAGTTCTAGGTTGCCACGAGAGAAAGCTTTCTTGACTAGACCATTCATTGAATGCTTTCACCTTCCAACAAGCGTTGAAGACTTGAAAATTGACATAAATCAAAGTTTTAAGCTTTCTTGACTAGACCATTCATTGAATGCTTTCACCTTCCAACAAGCGTTGAAGACTTGAAAATTGACATAAATCAAAGTTTTTTTTATATGAAATCCACCGTTAAAAAAAAAAAAAAAAAAACCATCACAACTCCTAAATTTTGTCCATGGTAATGCCAATACCACAAATAAAAGTTCATCGTCACTAATACCGCATTCTTGTACGAGTAGCCCAAAAATACCTTCTATCACATTGCTGTCAACGATGGCTTTAAAAAATCTGATGTGGCGTCATGCACAGACAATCACAAGGAAATAGGGCTGACGTGATTTTAGCTTAGTGCAAGACGACATCGTTTGTCAATTTGTAGGTTTGGATATGACTTATACATATAAAAATCCACTTGACCCTCAAAGTATACAACTTGTAAAAGTAGGTGTATATATATATTTTTTTTTTCCCAAAAAAATGGACCTCCTCTATGATAAATTGCCTCTTTGTCCATTTTTAGAGCCCTCAAACTATCCATGAAACAACGTCTTTTGGTATAGATGAAAGCAGCGTCAAATCCACATCTGCTCCATTGGCCGGCTATTGTCCATGAAAGCCACCACTTTAGAGTTTTAGCAGCCATCTAGTGATGGCGGTATTCTTATTACACTAGTACATGTTTAGGGATTTTTGTGACAAAAAAGAACTTTTCATATTGATGTTATAGCTAAAAAAGTTTGGAAGCGCTACAGATACAAAGACAAGTTTGGGACATTACTATCACCGTAAATATAATTTAGAATTTTTTGTGAGACTAGCTCATCATCTTATATTTTATATAGCTGATCGAAGATGCTGGGAGAAGATTCTCAATCTGCACATGATAGCCTCGTCAGTGGACCCGATGAGAGTATTTTTTCCAACCATAGACAACATAAGTGCCCAGCAACCAGCAAGCTTTTCCCCAACTTCCTCGCTGACTAGCAAATTTAGAGGTCCCTCTGCCATCTCCATTCAGAGGTGAAACCTAAATGCTTGCCCAGATCATTTACATTGCGTATATCCACTATTGGGTCCAAGTCGCTTCTATCATCCTCAGTGGCATTACTGGAGAAAAATATCTTTTTGACCTTTTCTTGTTCACTCTTCGCCCCAAGGAATCACACAAAAGATCGAGCACTTAAGCTAAGAGTCCGACAATTTTCACGATACGCCTTACAAAGCAGATAGAGATCATCCACAAGGAGCAAATGGGTAACAATCGGCACCTTTCGGAAGCGTCAACTCCTTTCCAATTGCCATGAGCATGTTCTCGTTCAATAAGAAAGCTAGGAACTTTCATAAAGAGAATGAAGATGTTAGAGGAGATGCGTCTTTGTGCCGATACAAATCTGCAGAGGTTGACTTCCGAACATTTAGCGAGGCTTTATTCACATCAAGAAATGAGAGGTGTGTGGGGCCCAAAATATTATGTAAAAGGAAATCGCAATATTTAGTCCAACTTATTATGCAAGAGTGTCGGCCCACCAAGATTTAAGTCTTCATTTTATCAAAGACGTTTAGATAACAAACTTTCTGATTAGGATATTGTAACAGAGTGACGGTTGATTAAGTGTTCATTCAACCGGACATAATAAGACATAATACTATTAGACTTTGCGGTAATATCTTAATCAAGTGCTAGAGGCTCGATCACAGCAGATAGCATTTGCTGCCCGATCTTGCCGTCCTGGATGCCGAACCCATCTCCGGACTGGTAGATCATGTGTGCAGCACGAGCAGCGTTCACAGTGACATCGATGTAGGGTCGGAGAAATGGTGTGTCAGCATTGACAAAGCAATGAGCATTAACGTTTTTCCATGCTTGGTCTATCAATCCTTTGATATGCTTCCGAGCAACGTCTTCTGATACATTTGCCTCTCGCATGTAACACACCACTGACGATGGAGCATCTCCTCTTTCTATTTCGGCCTAATCGAAAAATAAATCAATATAATGTGTTAATGAGATTCAATCTCCTCAGTTCAATGTCGACGAACGTCATGTTAATATAAGATTTTTTCGCAAGCTAAGAATCTGTACATGTCAAATCCATTGCGTCCGTAGCTTTTTCGCAGGATTTTGATGGTTACCTTGGACGTTCTTAGGTCGTTGCAGAGTCGGATTATCATGGACGCATTGTATATCAGATCCTTCTTGCTCTCCACCAACTCTGCCGCATCCTCCAATTTCATATCTCCCACAAAGAAATAAGCATGGGACAAGAGCAGGGGTCCTGAAGAGGATGTCCAAGCATTGCTCAAGTACTCTCCCAAAGAGGTGTGGAGCCCAAATGGTCCCACTTTGCTTCAGTAAGTAGTGCTTTGCAAAAGTCTGCCCACTAAAATAAAATAAGGAAAACAAATGATTCAATCAAAGATGATTAATTATGTAAGGGCGCAAAATTAATTAGGATGACCAATGCAAGCATATGCAGTTATCCACAAGCTTTTTGCTTACGGCTTCCGTGAGATGTGGTAGCATTCGATGCCAATCTTCCTCCTTGCCAATTTCGTGAGCGATCTCGTATGTAACGTTGTGAAGTGCTCGGAAACAGAACTTCATGCACTCGGGAAGCTTTTGAATCGGCTCCGAGTCCCATCTAGAAGCATTGGACTTTCCAGTTAACGAAAATGAACGATCAAAGACGAGAGGAAGAGATCGGGAGGCGACAGGGCCAACCTGGTAACGGCGCTGGTGAAGCATTCTAATTCCTCCAACGAACCATAAAGGTCGTAGACATCGTCAATCACTAGTATAAAGATGACGACTTTTGTGAGAGATTTTCGGAGTGAGCTGAACTGTGGCTCCTGCGAGAGTCCGAGGGCGCACAAGAAACTCTCGACCGGACGATCCCTTGTGAAGTCCAAATGTTCGATAAGTCCCAGATCCTCCACCACCTGAAATTACCAAAGCAACTAATCAAAACCAAAATATATTAAACTAACATCACGTCTGGTATACATAACATCAAAACTGGCACATTCCTAGGCTTAATTTAACCCATATATCATGAGTGAGTTTTTCATGTTTAAATCTTGACACGAATCGAAGATATGAGCTTGCCTTCCTTCAAAAGAAGGATCTCGGTTAAATAAGTCACTGCATTTTCTATATCTTCTGTTTTTGCTAAAAAATTACCTGGATATCTCTATGAGATCTCTCTGGTGTGTGGCTTGGACCGTGTGGAAATTGAGCTTGGCAAGCTCCAGCAGATTACTTTGCTTGTCCTCCTGTTGCTCTTACAAGTTGATTTGCCATTTGACGTCGAACCACTGGACCCTCCAGTGCATCGGAAGCTCCAAAGCATGAATGGCGCATTTGAGGAGCTGACCGTCCAAACTGGAGACTCTCTCGCGAAGAATCCCAGTTGAGAAGGCTTTCACTTCGTCCAAAATGTTTTCACTTTCCACAGCCAGATGTGAAGCCTCAAGAAGCTGCATCATAGCTTCAACATCTTCGCAATTGCTTCTGTTGAATGTGTTGCTTTCTTCTTTGAAGCTTCTCAATTCATCTGATTACAGAATTGAAAGTGGAAGATATTACAGAATTGAAAGTGGAAGATAATGACTAGACAGAACTGACAATAATTGCTAATACTACTAACTATACCCAATTTATTACTAAATATAAGAACGTTTGAGGACTAAGGACTCAGAAGACAATATTTCTAAACAGTGAATGATGACATGGAATTAGTGTAGACTAATTTCTGATGTAATGTTTCCATTAAATGACTAGTAGGGCAGAAACCAAATGTTTTATAGTACTCTTTAGTATCTCTGGCATTGATCATTGAACTCACCTTGTGATTTCGATAGTAACATCCCATAAAAATGAATTCACCACATGTCCACATTTAGAACATACCTTGTGAAACCACATAACCATGCTGTCGAAGGAGTCTGAACCGAAGTGCCCTAGCATAGACATGATCTTCCATTTCAGAAATGCCATTTTTGGTGGATGCAACTGTTTCAAGAGCTTCCTTAATCTCATTGTCAAAAAGGTTGGACAGCCCCATTTTTCTCATCCTGTCGATCAACTCTAACTTGGCAAGCGAATCGACTGCTTTTGGTAACATTGGCTTTACATCCTCCATGAGTTGTTCCATCCGTTGTTCAATTCCTTCTTTCTGCGGAATTGAGATGAATCCATTAGATCGAAATCTACCTCAACAAGGCCTCGAACAATTCAATCTAATTTTTCCGAATGGCTGAGTACATGCATATATAGTGTAGGTTGTTTACAATATATGGTAGATATAAATCTAGTGTAGATGTGATGGCTGATTTGTATGATAACATGGCCGAACAATTGAACATTCCTAGCTATATTTAATAGGTAATGGCACGTATTAGTATCTTGGATGTGATGTTACAAATAAATTTGGAGCAAAATACCACCATGCTCAACTTTAAAAACACCATTGCATGCCTCGTGTGCAAATACTTTCACAACTGCATACCAATGTCGGTTCCCTCTGATAAGGAACATATCACTCCAATTATAAGAAAATGTCGATAATTAATGACCAATGTAAACTCGGAAGGTAAATATTATAATCTTATAAGGTTGAAATTGTTGTTAAGCGACCGGAGGAAATCGTATTTCCAAATGTTGGGCTTATAATTGGCGGATCTTCTTTGATGCATCTGGTCCACGGCCTGGCAAGGTTGGAGCTGGACTTCTTCTCTTTTGTCCTCCATGACGAGTGAATGAACGTTGAGGAAGATTGGTGAGCTAACGAATCGTGCAACTTTTCCGGTGGAGTGAGTTGAGTTGTTGAGCAGAATGCTTCGATTTATAAACGCGAGTACGAGCGTGAGTGTTTTTGGGGCGTGAAAGTAACGGTTAAATCTTGCCGGCAGCCTCGTGCTCGGAAGGTCTTCTCTCCGACCACACGCGGTAATCACGTTGAAAACACCACACAAACTATCAAACATTTGGCTTATGCTTCACATGCCTAAAGCTAATCAAAACTAGACAGCAAATGCCAAGGCAACTTCGTCGTCCCCAAAAAAAAAAAAAAAAAAAAAAAAAAAGAATCTGATTGAAGGGATTGACCGGGTTTGGCCAAAGAATAAAGGGAATTAAACAGGAATAAATTAATCACTGTTTGTGACTGACAATATGTGTCGGCATTGAGCCTGTTGATGAAACCCAACCTACATCGAAAAGTGTAGAAGCACGGTCCACATCTCCTCAAGGATAGTGCGACTAAGCTTTTGGCTGCCGTTCTGTTAAGAGCAACTAAAGCTTTGAAGTTGCAGATTTCGAAAATTCTTGTTGTAAGTTTTGTTTAACTTTGCACCCAATTAGAAGAAACCTTCTGTCGTGAGTCAACTTTTTGTATTATTTTGAAGATTATTTTGTGAGAAATTATGAGAACTAAATATTGTGAGTTATTTTATACCATTGGAAGCTCGGAACGCTGAAAATGTTTGAGTGACTTGAATATGAATGTAATGTACATTGTGTCGTTCAATCTATATTAAAATCTCGTATTGGTACACTTGTTGAGTAGGTCCGGTCAATTGAACTGTAAAAATCAAGTATCTGCCTTACCTTGTATGTTTCCTAGTTTATTATTGTTCGATCACTTGCTCTTTCGCAACACTTTCACGCTTGTTTGGTCATTAATATCTTGATGGGTTCAATATGAGACCGGTAGGGTGTCCGTGCATCACGTAAGATTTAAACATTATTTTTTATGCCTTGCTTTAAGATATTATGCAGCAAAGTTCGATTTCTTTAATCGAACTTCGTTTTCATAAAAGAACAAGCTAGTATAAATTCGACATGTTTCTATAGTGCACGCGTACATATGGATTTTCATCACCGTGATTTATCTTTTATTGATGGAATTAAATTATTATTAATATTATCTTCGCTCATTTCATTATGCTTAACTTTTTGGTTTTGGCATACATTATTCTGCTTAACTTAGAAGGCCAAAATGATCGTCAAACCAGTGTTTATGTGTACACGTTTCACCGATTACTGTTTATGTTGGCATGCTTTATTAGACTAAATCTTGATTTCGTCTTAATTAAATTTAATTAGAGTGGCCTTTAGCGGGACTCCAATTACATTCGACCATGCAGAAGCCTTGATCTTCGCGTGCACCCACATTGACCTTTCTAAAAGTCATGAACAGGAGTCATGTTTCGATTAGTAGATGCATTGTTGATTGGGACTTAGTCCCGCGTGAACGTCATTTGGTGGATGGAGAATTGCGTCAACGATGACGTGTTCGATCATGGACATACTCCATACCATATTTACGCGTTATACATAGGGGACGTTGCACGTCTGCGCGTTGGCTTTAATCCCTGGGGAACCTACAGCCTGTGAACAATCAAGGACGATTATTTGACAATTCAATAAGACATAGCATTATTTGGCTCAAAGCAAAGTGATATTTCTGGTTGTGATCATTGCCAAATAACTAGAGAATCTTCTCCTGCAATTTGCAGAAATTTTCCAAGTCATTTAACTTTCCTCAAATTGACTTAAATCATATGTTTGAGATGAGTTTTGCGTTCATAACTCTTAATAAGCACGTTTAAATTAGGGAGCAAAAGCCACAAAAAGCCTTAAATTATGCCTAGTGTGACATATTCACTCTGAACTTTATTCTTTGGTACAAAAAACCCTAAATTCGCACCTATATGATACATTTACGTGAATTCATTGAATCTCGGGTACATAGAAGTAAATTCCTCTCATACACTTTACTTTGGTGTCTAATTAACCAATCAATAACTGATTAATGACGACTATTAAATAAATTTATTTGCATTTTTAATCGAACAAATTAATATTGAATACCAAGTTGTGATTGGCAGGATTTGGAAGAGTATGTGTTAAGTCTTTGGGCTTAGTAATCCATTAGTTTCCTCAGATGGTTCACCTTCGGGAAGGTTGCAAAATGTTCTACAAAGTGAATAATTTCTTATTGAGCAACGCAATGATGATCATTTTTTTGATGACGACATCGGAGCCCATGAAGATAGTTATAAATCTAGGAGATCCCAGTCATTGCATGATACTGTTTGTCTCATCACTTACAAATAACTACTAGAATTCTCAACTACATTTTTTAAGTTAGACGAAATGGCAAATATTACATTCTTCAAGGCAAGGACCTTTTTTCTTGTCCTTTGCAGTGCGTGTTTTAAAAATCGAATATTTTCATTATTGAATTAGCATATAAATAAGATGTATGTCGAATTACTTGTTTGCCCATATTTACTTTTTTTTTTTTAAATCTATCATAATCAAACTCTCAACTAACTTTCAGACTTTTGCTATGTTTCTTTATAGATTGGGGGAGTCAAATCCCACACTTGAAACTAAACATCTCCATCTTCAGCTGCCTTGAAAATGTGAGGAATCGAACTCCCCACCTCTCCCTTCCTATGTGGGAAGGGTGGCAGTTGTGGCAATCAACATGTAAACAACATGTATCTCGAATCACTTGTTTACAAATCTGTACTTATTTAGTAGATATTATGGACGGAAATCGACTTTTTTGAGAGTATCATAGGGGGCAATGGTCATGGCACAAGTTCTCAATTGCCACGAGAGAAAGCTTTCTTGACTATACCATCGATCGAATGCTTTCACCTTCCAACAAGTGTTGAAGACTTGAAAATTCATAGAAATCAAAGTTTTTTTTTTATTTTAAATCCACCATCAAAAAAATCTTTGTCTACCCTAACAACTCCTAAATTTTGTCCATGGTGACGCCAATACCACAAATAAAACTTAGTTGTCACTAATAATGTCACACCCCGACCCTCCGAGCACGTGCCCATCCTTGGTTGGTCGATATAATAGCGATGTCCCAGGACGCATCGCTGACCCTTTCGTTTTAATGTGTGCATGCGGAAGCATATAAATAATCCCCATACAATAAAACAATGAGATAGGAAAGTAGGGCCATAAATTTTTCAAACCAAAACCAAACTTTTATAACCACACAAGTTTATTTACAACATCAAGTCGCTTACAAAAATATCGGCTTAATCAAAAAGGGATTGTCCTATGACTAACGAGCCACACAGGTTTGTAGATTCTGTTTCCTTCACTTCCCCAAACTCTAGGACTTCTGGTCCTCCACCAATATTGTCTAAGGACCTGAAAATGGTTATATAATAACCAGTGAGACAATGTCTCAGCGAGTTCTATTTCCTAAGATCTTATTAGGAAGAAAATATGCCTTAGGGCTGCCTAAGCACAATCACGAGTCAAAGGGCTTATCTTGGCCTCAGTTTCTTCCTACAAGTCAATTCAATGTAAAAATACTGACAACCATGTCATCCAATCAATTAGATCGAGTTATCAATCATTCGACTCAGTCAATACATGTCAACAAGACCACTTCTGATCATTTCAACTATTCTGGCTCAATTCCCAATTATGAATCACCGTCCTTAGGACACAACTTATTTATAGGTGGTAATCACGGCCCCACTGAGCAATTTTCTTAGATTTAGTGGCATCACAGCCCCACTAGGCAACTTTCAATATTTAGTGGCATCACGGCCCACTTGGAAAATTTCTTATATTTGGTGAAGTTCAGTGATATCACGGCCCCTCGGCAATTCTTATATTTATATGCACATTATCCAATTTTTGGGATACGTCCTCATAATCAACAATTGCACACAATAATCACAAGTCAGTACTCAATTAAATAAACATAAAGCATCACTGAACTCAGCACGAATTTTCGGTCACCGGCCATCCCGGTTGAATTTCCGAAAAAATAAATAAATAATTAAATAATTACGAAAATTATTAAATAAATACAATAAAATCCATTTAAGCCCGTAATGCCTGATTGGAAGCTGAGACGAGCCCGGAAAATTATCGAGACTTGTTCAATAAATACCAGGACATATTTCCTTGCTAACTACACTAACCATTTGCCTAACATGCATAGGTAAATCCTTAATTTAATTATTCTAATATAATCTATTCACCTTATTGGACTTAATTAAATCTAAACAACCCATACACATCATTAACCGACTAATAAGGGATTAGTGAGCAAAACTCATATGCTTATTGCGAAGATTGGAACACCACGACGACGACGTGATGGCGGCCGAAATCCAAATTTTCGGCGGTGTCGGCGGACACTCGGGCCGGGCTCAAAAGCCTTGTAAGCCCACAGAGATTATTGGGCTTGGTTGATGGGCTTGGTTGATGGGCTTGGGCCTACTTCTTGGACTTCAAGTGAGCCAAAGTCGCGGGCCTCAAAGTTGGACTCGACGGGCTAAACACTTGGGCTTGCTGAAAATGGATTGAACCAAGCGGGCTTCGCTAAACCGGGCTTCTGAAATTTTCGCGGGCTGATGGGTTGATCCACTAGGGCTAGACTAAGCTGAAATTGGGCTGACAACATATTAGATGGGCTGCGGCTTGACTGCTGCAATTCTTCGTGGGCTTCTAATGTAAGTGGACTGAGCCGAGGAAATGAAGACGGGCTGAAGATGCGCAGATGAAGGCGAGGGACACGCGAGCTGCTTCGATCAACGTGTAGCTTCATTTGCAGAAAAAGTGACCTAGTAAATTGAAGACACGGCAAGGTAGCTTCGGTGGAGGGATTGTGGTCTTCAACGGTGAAGAATTGGAGGAGCACGTGGCAGGAGTTGAAGTTGGACCTAATGGAGTTGGCTTCGGTGGAGTCTTCGTGAGTGGAGGGACGTCGCGCACTTGAGGAATTGCAGACGTGAAGACCGAAGTTGAGAAGTGTTCGGTGGATTGTGGCTTCGGTGGTGATGGACTGCTGTGTGGAGAGAGACGAGCTGCTGGGTGAAGCACGGGCAAAGAAGAGAGAGAGAAGAGCAGCTTCGTGAATTGTTGAAGGTTGGGCGGTCTTGCGGATGCACTGGCATCGAGGAATGGGGAAGAAAATGGAGAGCTATCGGTCCAAGGAACAATGAAAGGAAGGCAAGAATGGCTACTTCGTGGGGATGACGTCAATCGAAGAGAATGGAAAGCAATTGGCAAGATGTGCTCGGCAAGCTTGGAAAAATGGGGCCTAAAGTTAGCAAAGCTATCTCTTTAATTTAATGCTTGTCCCCCATTACTTTCCAACAAATTATACCCATAAATTCACCAAATTGATGCCAAAATAATGATGCCCTTGCCAATTCCGAATTTCACGATTTTTGGACCTCAATTTCTTCAACAATTTCCCTAACTTTGACATCCAATTTTGACGTAGAAAAGCCCACATAATTTCTACAAGTCCCCCTAGCCATATAGCTAGTTTGCAAGCGAAAATCTCTTCATTTCGGATGATGCGAACTTCCACTAATTTTCCGCAACATCCGAATCGATTTTTGTAAAAATCTCGGAATCTCCAAAAATTCTTCGGAGTTGACGTTCCTAAAATAGATTGTGACACGACAAACTTTCAATTTCTGAAATCGGGTCCAAATTCGCGGTTAATTTCAATCCGATGTGATTTTAGCGTGACCTAATCTACCGGGTAACTTTTAGGAATTTCTGGTGCAATTGACCCGTGATTGATTTATCTCGAGTCACATAGTGCATCTTCAACACATTGGCGACTCTCGATTGTCGTGAAAATCTCAAGGTTTCAAATATGAGCACCGAGTACTAAAACGATAGAAAAATCGGTCTAGTGCCGATTGAGGAGTCTTTTGCAATAGGTGGAATCGCCCACACTCTGATCACATATCTTAGTCAAATCGACATATCTCCGATCTCTGATCAATTTCTGACAGTGCTGTAATGACCCTTACAGATCGACACGGTTAAGTAGTCGATTCCTGATCGAATTCTCAAGTCCATTGTATTTAGATTCCTTAAATGCTTTCCCAGATAGACCAATTGTCTCGTGAGTGATCAACTCAGAGAATAACACTATCGGCATGTCGACGAAAGGCCCGATTTATTTAATCGAAAATGAAATTTGAAAATTCAGGCTGTCACAACTCTTCCCCTCTTATAAAAATTTCGTCCTCGAAATTTAAACCTATTACAATCTTTATCCAAAAAGGTGGGGGTACAGTCATCTCATTGACTTCTCTATTTCCTAAGTTGCTCTTTCTGTACTGTGGTGTTGCTAAACCACTTTGACCGACGGGATGGTCTTGGTTCGCAAGACCTATTCCTTGTGATCCACAATCTGAACCTGGCTTTCAACGTACGACACTATGTCGTCCACGTCCAATTCCTCAAAATTGAGTACGTGGGTCGAGTCAGGCTCATACTTCCTTAACATCAACATGTGAAAGACGTCATGCACTTGCGCCAGCCTTGGCGGCAATGCAAGATGATACGCTAGGTTCCTAATTCTCTCGAGAATTTCAAATGGACCTATGTACCTCGGACTCAATTTTCCTTTCTTGCCAAAGGGCAAAGTTCCCCTCATTGGTGACACTTTCAGAAAAACATGATCACCAACTTGGAATTCCAAAAGCCTTCGACGCTTATTTGCGTAGCTTTTTGTCGACTCTGAGCGGTCTTTAATCTGCCTATGATAACTGCCACGGCATCCATTGATTGTTGAACCAACTTTGGGCCTGTAATCTTTCTCTCACCCACTTCATCCCAGCATACCGGTGTTCTGCATGCTCTGCCATATAACGCTTCAAAAGGGGCCATCTGGATGCTCTGCTGATAACTGTTATTGTAGGCAAATTCCACCAAGTGAAGCTGATCTTCCTAACTTCCTTTGAAGTCTAGTACACAAGCTGTTAGCATATCCTCAAGGGTTTGAATTGTCCTCTCAGACTAGCCATGCTCTAAGGATGATAAGCCGTACTGTATTGAAGTTTTGTACCTAGAGCACTTTGCAAGCTCTCCCAAATAGTGGCAGTAAACCTCGGGTCTCTATCTGATGTTATCGTAATCGGCATTCCATGCATACGAACCACCTGACGCACGTACAAGTCTGCGTGCTTATCTAGACTGAGGTCCTTTCGTACTGCAATGAAGTGATCCGACTTTGTCAGTTTGTCGACCACCACCCAAATTGAATCATTTCCTCTTTGAGTACACGGTAGTCCGGTCACGAAGTCCATCGTGATATGCTCTTATTTCCATTCTGGGATCGCGAGAGGTTGCAAAAATTCTCCCGACTTGCAATCCTAAGCTTTAACTTGCCGACATGTCAAACACTTGGCGACATGCTTGGCGATGTACGCCTTCATACCTGACCACCAATAGTGTTGACGCAAATTCTGATATATCTTGGGACTCCCAGGATGAATGTTGTTACCGCTACGATGTGCTTCTGATAACATATCTTCTCTAAGCTCTACATTGTCAAGTACAACCTAACGTCCTCGGAACCTTAGTGTCTCGTCATCAGAGATCTGAAAGTCAGCCTTCCTTTTCTCAGTGTCCTCCTGAAGAATTTTCTGTACATCTGGATCTGTCGGTTGGAGTAGTTTGATTCTGATCTGGATATCCGGTTCAATTCTGAGGGTGGCCATAAGACTTGAAAGGTGGCCTACCTCGAACTTGAACACCGAATCTCGAAATCTCTCGATTAAGTTCCACTCCTTAATCAATATATGCACAATTGAAGACTTTCGACTCAAAGCATCGGCGACCTTGTTCGCCTTTCCTGAGTGATATAGAATATCACAGTCATAGTCTTTCAGTAATTCCATCCATCTGCGTTGTCTCATGTTCAACTCCTTCTGAGAGAACAAGTACTTGAGACTCTGATGGTCCGTGAAGATTGGAATCTTTTTCCCGCACAAGTAATGTCTCTAAATCTTCAAGGCAAAAATAATTGCCATGACTTCCAAGTCATGCGTCGGGTAATTCTGCTCATGAGATCTCAACTGTCGGGAGGTGTATGCAACAACTCTACCATGTTGCATTAGCACACAACCCAACCCTCTGAATGACGCATCACTGTAGATCTCAAAACCTCCAGGACCAGATGGAATAGTTAGCATAGGTGCGGTAGTCAGCTTTTCCTTCAGCTCTTGGAAACTACACTCGCACTTCTCTGTCCATACAAATTTTTCTTCCTTCTTCAGGAGTTTTGTCAAAGGCGATGCCAAAGATGAGAACCCTTCCACTAACCGTCTGTAATAACCTGCCAAACCTAGAAAACTTCTGATCTCTATCATTGTAGTCGGTCTTGGCCAATTGATCATGGCTTCAATCTTGCTCGGGTCTACGAAGATTCCTTCTCCAAAAATCACATGTCCTAAGAAAGCAACATGGGTTAACCAAAACTCGCACTTGCTGAATTTAGCATACAACTGATGAACTCTCAGTTTCTGCAGTACCAATCTCAAATGACTTTCGTGCTCTTCGTCACTTCTTGAATACACTAGGATATCATCAATGAACACGATCACGAACTAATCTAGATATTCCTTGAACACTCGGTTCATCAAATCCATGAATGCAGCTGGAGCATTCGTCAACTAGAATGGCATCATTGTGAACTCGTAATGACCATGCCGAGTACGAAATGCTGATTTTGGAATATATTCTTTTCTAATTCCCAGCTAATGATACCCTGTCCTCAAGTCGATTTTTGAAAATATCGACGCTCCTTGCAACTGGTCAAACAAGTCATCAATCCTCGGGGGTGGATACTTGTTCTTGATCGTTACCTGATTGAGTTGCCGATAGTTGATGCACAAGCGCAACGAACCATCTTTCTTCTTAACAAAGAGAACTGGTGCTCCTCAAGGCAATGCATTGGGACTTATAAATCCCTTATCCAATAACTCTTGCATTTGCACCTTCAGTTCTTTCAATTCTGATAGTGCCATCCGGTAAGGAGTCTTAGAGATTGACTTTGTCTCGGGTGCTAACTTAATCACGAACTCAATTTCACTTTCTAGTGGCAATCCTGGCAATTCCTTTGGGAACACATTTGGGAATTCTTGCATGACTGAAATATCTTCAATTTTCAGTTCCTCAACTATCGTATCCACGACAGTTGTCAGGTAACCTTGGCAACCTTCGTTTAACAAATGAGTTGCCTCCGGCGACGAGATCAGGGAAATCGAGGGTCCTCCTCCATTCCCTACAAACTCGAAGCTCTCACCCTTTAATGGGTAAAACTGAATCGACTTGCGATAGCAGTCCATTTTAGCTCGTTGCTTGGTGAGCCAGTCCATGCCAATTATCAAATCAAAGTCATACATGGCTAGGACTAACATATCTATTTTCTCCTCTTGCTCACCAATCTCTAACTTGCAACCAGAACATCCCAAATCAGATAACACCTTATCCTTCAACGGTGTAGATATGCTAACAACATATTCCAATAATGCAGGATTCAATCCTATAAACTTAACAAATTGCTCGGCAATAAAGGAATGTGTTGCTCCTGGATCGAATAAAGCATAGGCAGCATGGTTGTTCAGCGAAACCGTACCTGTGATCACGTTAGGCGCAGCTTCCGCCTAACCTTGAGTGATGGCATAGACCGTGCCCTAAACTGGAGGCCTAAGCTGTCCTCCTTGTGGTGCATTCTGAGGTGCATACCCTCTGATTTGTCCAATCGGTGGCAGTGGCGGCAACTGCGGTTGTCCTCTTACCCTTCTTGGACAAATCCTAGCTAGGTGACCAAGCTGGCCACACTCAAAACAAGTGCCCGCCTAGATTGGCATGGGGCAGATTTGTGTCGCCTTCCACACCAACGACATACTCCATTCTGGCTGGGCCCGAACTAGCCAATTCCACCCTTTCTGTTGGGCGGGATCTGGAATCTTCCTCCGACCATGGGCCTCTTCCCATGTCGTATTGCATCTTTGTTGCACATCAGTAGTGCAAAAGTCTTCTCCGATTTCTGGATCCACATGGTAGCAGCTTCGGGGTCTCATGCCCCGTGAATTGAGGCGGATTCGGCCTCAAGAATTGTTCCACTAGCTTGTGAATCGGTCTCCCAGCGACTACGATTGCTGGCAGACCTTCAACGACAGGTGCGGCAGCAACGGCAGCATTGGCAGCAGTAGTGGCGGCAGCTTCAACAGCGGCGGTAAAGGTGGTAGCTTGATCTTGGGCTTGCTGCCCCATCATCTCTCTCATGGCATCTAGAGCTTGGTTGATTCCAATAGTTCCTTGCTCACCCAGGGCTGCTACCCCAGCTTCAACTGGAAGTGGTGCTACACCATTGGCACTAGCCTGTGCCGGTGCCCTAGCTTTGCATCCTCGGGTACCGACCCTAGTCGATGACCTAACCCGAGCTGTAGGCCTAACAGTACGCTTACTCGGAGTTCTCTGCTCCTGCTCGCTCATGGTTTAGTCTTATACTGACACATGTCTTTCAAATCCACACTAGATTAGAAGATGACCGATTCACACACGACAAACAATTTTACCAACCAACTACCATCGACATGCACTAGATGCGAATTTAAAGATCATCTCATTACTATCCCATAAGTTATCGCACTTTATCACTCCAATCCCTAACCATTGCTCTGATACCATAAACTTGGATGTCACGCCCCTAACCCTCTGAGCATGTGCCCATCCCTGGTTGGTCGATATAATAGCGATGTCCCAGGATGCATCACCAATCCTTTTGTTTTAATGTGCACATGTGGAAGCATATAAATAATCCCCATACTATAAAATAATGGGATAGGAAAGTAGGGCCATAAATTTTTCAAACCAAAACCAAACTTTTATAACCACTGTGACATCCTAGATTTTCAGTCCTGTTTTCTATTGAATAAATCGGGCATTTCATTGACGCGGCTGTAGGGTTGTTCTTAGAGCTGATCACTCTTAAGATAATTAGACTACCTGGGGAAGCCATTAAGAATTTTAAGGCAAATAGACTTGAGAATTCGACCAGGAATCGGCTGTTCAACCATGCTCATCTACTGAGATCATTACGGCATAGATATAAATCGATTAGAGATTAGAGATAGGTCGGTTCGACTGAGATGTGTGGCTAATCATGGGTGACACCACTAAATTGGAAAATTCTCATTGACCAGCACTAATTTGATTTTTTCTATCGTTTTGGTACCCTGTGTTTGTATTTGAATCCTCGAGATTTTCACGACGACTGAGAGTCGCCAATGTGTCGAGTGGGTTTATTGTGGCTCGAAGAAAATCGACCACGGGTCACTTGCACTAAAATTTTTTGAAAGTTACTCGGTAGCCTAGGTCACGCTAAAAATGCGTTGAATAGAAATTTACCATGAATTCGAGTCCGATTTCAGAAATTGAAAGTCTTGTCATGTCACGACCTATTTTAGGAACGTTGACTCATCCTCCGAGGAATTTTCGGAGATTCCGAGATTTTTACGGAAAATCATTTCGGACGTTGCGGAAAATTAACGGAAATTCGGATAGGCCAAATTAAAGGAAATTTGGACTTTCAAGCCGAGCCTTTAGGTGTTGGGCACTTGTAGAAATTGTACGGGATTTTTCTTCAACGAAATTGGATGTCGGTTTGGAGAATTCGTGATGAAATTGAAACCCATTTTTAGTGAAATTCGGATTTAGCAAGGGGCTAAGAATTTTGGTATAAAATTTGACAATATTGTGGATTAAATTGCAAGAAAGCAAGTGGGGACAAAGAGGATATGTTTGTACGTTTTTGTGGGACCAAGTCATTCAATGTTTTGGCTAAGATTTGCTGAATTTTCTTCATCCACCTGCAACTTCCTCGGCAAGATTTGCAGCTGCCTTGCGTCGCTTTCTTCACTTCCTTGAAGCCAAGTTCCTCACGACCAAACCTACCACTCCACCGCTTGATCCCATCTTCACTAGCGAGCTCATCCCTTCTCCATTTCCATTTCTTTTTCATTTTTATCTTATCCACTTCCTTTCATTTTGTTGCTTCATGCCCTCACCCAACGTTGACTCCTCTAGCACATCTTCCACTCAAGAGCATCCTCCACCAACTTTGACTGCAGGTACTCCACACGGCCCCGACTTCCCTTGCAAGCTGCCACGATTCCACGCCTGCTCTCCACCAAGATTCGGCTGCCACCGAATCAAGTCAACCACCATCCGAGTGAAGCTCCAACGCTGACCTTGCCGATCTATGGACATCGGACCTTCAATGCCAGCTGCTCAAAGCCAATGCCAACTGCCATCCATCTGTCCACCGATTCCACCGAGCAGCATCCCATCCAAGTGAAGTCTAAAGCCACGACTCTTCGTGTAGCTCCATCCAGCGAAATTTGTGGTCCAGCTCCAACGATCTCCTCTCTTCTGGCCCAGCATCACCGAAGCTCAGCCCACATCAACGGCCCAGCAGTTCCTTTTCCTTTGCTCGGCCCAGTAGATGGGCCATTAGAAGCCCAGCAAGTTGCCATTTTTCTGTAGCCCATCTTCACGCAAGGCCAACCCATTTGAAGTCCATAGTAGGCATGTTCAGTTCAGCTTGAAGTCAGCCCAGTCCAGCGAAACCTCAACAAAATAAGAAGCTTGCGAAGATAGCCCATTCAAAGCTTGTTCAGTCCATTTGAGGCCCAGCTCGATTCAGCAACTTAGTTTGGGCTGAGATTTGTTGGGTCAAGTTTGGGCCTGGTCCAAGCCTGTGTGTGTCGTCGTGAGCCCAAGTTCGGCCGCCGTCGCGCCGTTGTTGCGGAGAAGTGGTCTTCGCAAATCATGTGAGTTTTGCTCACTAATCCCTACTTAGTTTGCTAATGATGCTTAGGGGTTGATTATATTTAATTAAGTGCATTTAGGTGGTTAGACTAGATTAGAACAATTAAATTAGTGACTTAACGATGCATGTTAGGTGGTTAGACTTAGTCATTAGCAAGTAGAGAGCTTATAATATTTATTGAACGGGTCTTGGGATTTTTCCGGGTCCATCTCGGCCTCCAATTAGGCATTGCGGGCCTAAGTTGGATTTATTGCTATTTATTTAATAATTTTTGTAATTATTTAATTAATTAATTAATTTTTGAAAATTAGAACGAGATGGTTGACGACTAGAATTTTATGCTGATTGTCGTGGTGTAGCCCGTTTATTGAATTGAGCATTAATTTGTGTTGAAATGAATTATTTTTGGGATTATTCTCCTAAATTAAATAATTTTGGTTATTAATTGAAAAATAACCGGGCATCGGTTGACAGTGCAAAAAGATATTTTCGTGGGCTATAGAAAATGGTGGGATTTATGAAAAGGAAATTATTGTATTTTGGCTAAGGCCGACCGTGTGCCCATGCACGTGTACTTTTATTGGAAATGATAAAAAGGGTAAATTGATTGTGTTTTCAGAATAAAAATACGATAACGGCTCAATGATTCGTATGTCATCTGGAGAATGGATGTTATACTATTATAGCTCGATGACTCACATGTCATCTTGAGAAAGAATTGCTTATCTACCGGCTCGGTGACTTTATATGTCATTTTGGAGAATGAATGGTATACAATATCGGCTCAGTGACTATAGATCATTTTGGAGAATGGACGACATGCCATAACAGCTCGGTGACTCAATATGTCATTTTGGAGAATGGACTTTATGATGAATATACTCGGTAGCTTGGTATGTTAGTAAGGAAAATGAACCTTATAATATACTGGCTCGGTAACCCGATAGGTTATTTTGGAGAAGGGACAGTATTGCTTGAAATGACAAAGAAATGGTCTGTTTGACATGTAATCGACTAGGTCGATTGATCGATGATTCGATCTGATTGATGTGATATGATGTGATCGTGTATATTTGATATATATACTGACTTGCACAAAAGAATTGAGGCCAAGGTAAGTCCTCTAACTCGTGTTGTGCTTAGGCAGCCTTTAAAGTGTATTGGCTTCCTAATTGGGTCTTAGGGGGTAGAACTTGCTGAGACGTAGTCTCACTGGTTATTGAATAACCATTTTCAGGTCCTTAGATGGCTGTGGTGAAGGATCGGAGGCCGAAATGTAGAAGGTGAAGCTTGAAGAATTGACGATCCTATTGAACTAGTTAGTCATAGGACAATTCTCTTTTAATGGAAGTTGATTCCTTTCTGTAGACGTTGTTTTATGAAACGATGGTTTAAAACCAAATTTAACAATTCGCCTTGTACATATTTGCAATGTGTATAAGTGTGGTTGCTTTTAAAGTATGGAAATTTGGAGTCCTACTTTCCTATCCCATTGTTTTATTGTCTGTGGATTTTATATCAGCTTCCGCATGTGTATTATAAAAAAAAATGGTCGGCGATGCGTTCTGGGACGTCGCCATTAATCGACCAGGTAAGGGATGGGTGTGTGCCCGAGGATCGAGGCGTGACAACCACACAAGTTTATTTACAACCTCAGGTCGCTTACAAAAATATCGGCTTTATAAAAAAGGGACTATCCTATGATTAACGAGCTAGACAGGTTTGTCGATTCTATTTCCTTCACTACCCCAAACTCCAGGACTTCTGGTCCTCCACCAATATCGTCTAAGGACTTGAAAATGATTATACAATAACCAGTGAGACAATGTCTCAGTGAGTTCTACTCCCTAAGATCCGATTAGGAAGAAAATATGCCTTAGGGCTGCCTAAGCACAATCACGAGTCAGAGGGCTTACCTTGGCCTAAGTTTCTTCCTGCAAGTCAATTCAATGTAAAAATACTGACAACCATGTCATCTAATCAATTAGATCGAGTTATCAATCAATCGACTCAGTCAACACATATCAACAAGACCACTTCCGATCATTTCAACTATTCCAGCTCAATTCCCAATTATGAATCACGGTCCTTAGGACACAACTTATTTATAGGTGGTAATCATAGCCCCACCGAGCAATTTTCTTAGATTTAGTGGTATCACGGCCCCACTCGGCAAATTTAGACTTAGTGGCATCACGGCTCCACTTGTCAAATTTATTATATATGGTGAGGTTCAGTGGTATCATGGTCCCACTCGGCAATTCTTAGATTTATATCCACATTATCCAATTTTTGGGATACGTCCTCATAATTACCAATTTCACACAATTATCACAATCTAGTGCTCAATTAAATAAACGGAAAGCATCACTGAACTCAGCATGAAATTCCGGTCACCGGCCATCCTAGTTGAATTTCTGGAAAAATAAATAATTAATTAATTAATTACGAAAATTATTAAATAAATACAATAAATCCAATTTAGGCCTGTAATGCCTGATTGGAAGCCGAGACGAGCCCGGAAAATCACCGAGACTCGTTCAATAAATACTAGGACCTATTTCCTTGCTAACTACACTAACCATTTGCCTAACATGCATATGTAAATCCCTAATTTAATTATTCTAATCTAATATATCCATCTAATTGTACTTAATTAAATCTAAACAACCCCTACACATCATTAATCGACTAATTTATTGTGAAGATCGGAACACCACGACGACGACGCGATGGCGGTTGAAATCCAAATTTTCAGTGACGTCGGCGGAGACTTGGGCCGGGCTCAAAAGCCTTGCAAGCCCACAGAGATTACTGGGCTTGGTTGATGGGCTTGGTCCTGCTTCTTAGACTTCAAGTGGGCCGAAGTCACGGGCCTCAAAGCTGGACTAGACGGGCTAAACACTTGGGCTTGCTGAAAATGGACTGAACTAAGCGGGCTTTGCTAAACTGGGCTTCTAAAATTTTCGAGGGCTGATGGGCTGATCCACTAGGGTTGGACTAAGCTGAAATTGGGCTGAAAATAGACTAGATAGGTTGTGGCTTGACTGCTGCAATTCTTCATGGGCTTCTAATGTAAGTGGATTGGGCTGAGGAAATGAAGACGGGCTGAAGATGTGTGGACGAAGGCAAGGGACACGCGAGTTGCTTTGGTCAACGCTGGAGCTTCGTTTGCAGAAGAATTGACCCAGCAAATTGAAGACACGGCAAGATAGCTTCGGTGGAGGGATCATGGTCTCCAACGGCAGAGAATTGGAGGAGCACGTGGTAAGAGCTGAAGTTGGACCGAATGGAGTTGGCTTCGGTGGAGTCTTCGTGAGTGGAGGGACATCGCGCGCTTGAGGAATTGCAGACGTGAAGACTGAAGCTGACAAGTATTTGGTGGATTGTGGCTTTGGTGGTGATGGACTGCCGTGTGGAGAGAGATGAGCTGCTAGGCGAAGCACGGGCGAAGAAGAGAGAGAGAAGAGCAACTTCGTGAATTGTTGAAGGTTGGGCGGTGTTGCGGATGTGCCGGCGTCGAGGAATGGGGCAGGAAATGGAGAGCTGTCAGTCCAAGGAACAATGAAAGGAATGCAAGAGTGGCTGCTTCGTGGAGATGACGTCCAATCGAAGAGAATGGGAAGCAGCTGGCAAGATGTGCTCGGCAAGCTTGGAAAAATGGGGCCTAAAGTCAGCAAAGTTATCTCTTTAATTTAATGCTTGTCCCTATTACTTTCCAACAAATTATACCCATAAATTCACCAAATTGATGCCAAAATAATGATGCCCTTGCCAATTCCGAATTTCACGATTTTTGGACCTCAATTTCTTCAACAATTTCCCAACTTCGACGTCCAATTTTGACGTAGAAAAAGCCCTCATAATTTCTACATGTCCCCCTCACCATATAGCTCGGTTTGCAAGTTGAAAATCTCTTCATTTTGGCCGATCCGAACTTCCGCTACTTTTCCGCAATGTCCAAATCGATTTTTCAAAAAAATCTCGGAATCTCTGAAAATTCTTTGGAGGATGAGTCGACGTTCCTAAAATAGATTGTGACACGACAGAACTTTCAATTTATGAAATCTGGTTCAAATTCGCGGTTAATTTCAATCCGATGCAATTTTAGCGTGACCTAGTCTACCAAGTAACTTTTAGGAATTTCTGGTGCAATTGACCCGTGATCAATTTATCTCGAGTCACATAGTGCATCTTCAACACATTGGCGACTCTCGATTGTCGTGAAAATCTCAAGGTTTCAAATACGAGCACCGGATACCAAAACGGTAGAAAAATTGTTCTAGTGCCGATTGACGAATATTTTGCAATCAGGTGGAATCACTCACACTCTGATCACATATCTTAGTCAAATCGACATATCTCCGGGGTCTCGATCGATTTCAAATCGACATATCTCCGTAATGACCCGTAATGACCCTTGTAGATCGACAATCGACACGGTCAAGTAGTCGATTCCTAGTCGAATTCTCAAGTCCATTGCATTTAGATTCCTTAATTGCTTCCCCAGATAGACCAGTTGTCTTGTGAGTGATCAGCTTAGAGAATAGCACTATCGGCACGTCGACGAAAGGCCCGATTTATTTAATTGAAAACGAAATCTGAAAATTCAAGCTGTCACAAAGAACCCATACATAGTAACCCAAAAATACCTTCTATCATCTTGCCATCAACGATGGCTATAAAAAATCTGATGTGGCATCTTGCATGGACAATGGCAAGGAAATAGGGCTGACGAGATTTTAGTCTACTCCAAGGCGACATAGATTGTCAATATGTAGGTTTATATGTGATTTCTATGTATTAAAATCCACTTGACCCTCAAGGTTTACAACCGGTAAAACTAGGTGTTTTTTTTTTTTTAAATGGACCTCCTCCATAATAAATTGTCTCTTTGGCTCTCTTTAGAGTCCTTGAAGTGACATAATCCATGAAACAATGTCCTGTGGCATAGATGAAAGCAGCGTCAAATCCACATCCGCTCCATTGGCCGGCTATTGTGCATGCAAGCCACCACTTCGGATTTTTAGCCGCCATCTAGTGATGCGGGTCGTTCTTATTACACTGGTACATATTTGGGGACTTTTGTCACAAAAAAGAACTTTCGATATTGGTGTCATCGTTGAAATAGGTTGGAAGCGCCCCTGATACAAAGAAAAGTTTGGGACATTACTATCACCGTAAGTATAATTAAAAAAATTTGTTGGTATTAGCTCATCATCTTATATTTTATATAGCCGATCGAAGATGCTGGAGGGAAGATTCTCAATCTGCACACGATCGCCTCGTTAGTGGACCTGATGAGAATATTTTTTCCAACCATGGACAACGTAGGGGCCCAGCAACCAGCAAGCTTTTCCCCAAGTTTCTCGCTGACTAGCAAATTTAGATGTCCCTCTGCCATCTCCATTCAGAGGTGAAACCTAAATGCTTGCCCAGATCGTTTACATTGCTTATATCCACTATTGGGTCCAAGTTGCTTCTGTTCTCCTCAGTGACAATACTGGAGAGAAATATCTTTGACTTTTTCCAGTTCCCTCTTCGTCCCGATGAATCAGAGAAAAGAGCGAGCACTTAGCTAACAGTCCGACGATTTTCACGATCCGCCTTACAAAGCGGATAGAGATCATCCACAAGGAACAAACGGGTGACAATCGGCGCCTTTCGGAAGCATCAACTCCTTTCCAATTGCCATGAGCATGTTCTCTTTCCAAGATTTAAGTCTTCATTTTATCAAAGACGCTTAGATAACAAACTTTCTGATTGGGATATTTGTAACAGACTGCGGTTGATTGAGTGTTCATTCAACAAGACATAATAAGACATAATACTATTAGACTTTGCGGTAATATCTTAATCAAGAGCTAGAGGCTCGATCACAGCAGATAGCATTTGCTTCCCAATCTTGCCGTCCTGGACGCCGAACCCATCTCCGGACTGGTAGACCATGTGCGCAGCACGAGCGGCATTCACGGTGACATCGATGTAGGGTCGGAGAAATGGTGTCTCAGCATTGACGAAGCAATGAGCATTAATGCTTTTCCATGCTTGGTCTATCAATTCCTTGATATGCTTCCGAGCGACGTCTTCTGATACTTTTTCTTCTCGCATGTAACACACCACTGATGATGGAGCATCTCCTCTTTCAATTTCAGCCTACTCGAAAAATAAATCAATTTAATGTGTTAATGAGATTGAATCTCCTCAGTTCAATGTCGACAAGCGTCGTGTTAGTATATGATTTTTTGGCAGCTAAGAATCTGTACATGTCAAATCCAATGCGTCCGTAGCTTTTTCACAGGATTTTGATGGTTACCTTAGACGTTCTTAGGTCGTTGCAGAGTCGGATTATCATTGACGCATTGTATATCAGATCCTTGTTTCTCTCCACCAATTCTGCTGCATCCTCCAATTTCATATCTCCCACAAAGAAATAAGCATGGGACAAGAGCAGGGGTCCTGAAGAGGATGTCCAAGCATTGCTCAAGTACTCTCCCAAAGAGGGTGTGTAGCCCAAATGGTCCCACTTTGCTTCAGTAAGTAGTGCTTTGCAAAAGTCTGCCCACTGAAATAAAGTAAGGAAAGCAAATGATTCAATCAAAGATGATTAATTATGTAAGGGACTTAATTAGGATGACCATTGCAAGCATATGCAGTTATCCACAAGCTTTTTGCTTACGGCTTTCGAGAGATGTGGTAGCACCCGATGCCAATCTTCCTCCTTGCCAATCTCCTGAGCGATCTCGTATGTAACGTCGTGAAGTGCTTGGAAACAGACCTTCATGCACTCGGGAAGCTGGTGAATCGGCTCCGAGTCCCATCTAGAAGCATTGGACTTTCCAGTTAGCGAAAATGAACGAACAAAGACGAGAGGAAGAGATCGGGAGGCGACGGTGCCAACCTGGTAACGGCGCTGGTGAAGCATTCTAATTCCTCCAACGAACCATAAAGGTCGTAGACATCGTCAATCACTAGTATAAAGATGACGACTTTTGTGAGAGATTTTCGGAGTGAGCTGAACCGTGGCTCCTGAGAGAGTCCGAGGGCGTACAAGAAACTCTCGACCGGACGATCCCTTGTGAAGTCCACATGTTCGATAAGTCCCAGATCCCTCCACCATCTGAAATTACCAAAGCAACTAATCAAAACCAAAATTTATTAAACTCACACCACGTCCGGTATACATAATATCAAAACTGGCACATTCCTAGGATGAATTTAGCCCATATATCAGGAGTGAGTTTGTCATGTTTAAATCTTGACACAAATCGAAGATATGAGCTTGCCTTCCTTCAAAAGAAGGATCTCGGTTGAATAAGTCGCTGCATTTTCTATATCTTCTGTTTATGCTAAAAAATTACCTGGATACCTCTATAAGATCTCTCTGGTGTGTGGCTTGGACCATGTTGAAATTGAGCTTGGCAAGCTCCAGCAGATTACTTTGCTTGTCCTCCTGTTGCTCGTACAAGTCGATTTGCCATTTGACGTCGAACCACTGGACCCTCCAGTGCATCGGAAGCTCCAAAGCATGAATGGCGCATTTGAGGAGCCGACCGTCCAAACTGGAGACTCTCTCGCGAAGAATCCCAGTTGAGAAGGCTTTCCCTTCGTCCAAAATGTTTTCACCTTCCAAAGCCAGATGTGAAGCCTCAAGAAGCTGCATCATAGCTTCAACATCTTCGCAATTGCTTCTGTTGAATGTGTTGCTTTCTTCTTTGAAGCTTCTCAATTCATCTGATTACAGAATTGAAAGTGGAAGATAATGACTGGACAGAACTGACAATAGTTGCTAATACTACTAACTATACCCAATATATTACTAAATATAAGAACGTTTGAGGACTAAGGACTCAGAAGACAATATTTCTAAACTGTGAATGACGACATGATATTTGGGTAGATTGTATAGATTTAATTTCATAGTATCTCTCTGTGGACAGAACTTTTTCAATCGTCTAGTCCACATTTCTAATCCTTATCCCCTCTCTAGAAATGAGAACAGTTTCTCAGTAGAACTAAGTCCAAATAGGTATGTCGATTACACGTCTTCTGCATTAGGATGTACTGAAAATTCCATTACGTCGATTGCACGACTTCTCCATTGGATGCCAAAGCCGATGTGCGTCAATTTTTAAATGATACCCCAAGAAAGAGTTTGATGAATCAGACTTCTTAGGTGAGGCTAGTCATCACAATAACAAAAGATTGAAAATTAATCTAAGGTTTTGGGATACACAAATTGGAGCGATCGACTTCCTCAATAGGATCTTCAGCTTCCGCGTGATATTGATTCCACTTAAATGCATGGACATCCTATGATTTAGACTAATTTCTGATGTAATGTTTCCATTAATTGTCTAAAAGCGAGCATAGGGATATTAAATGACTAGTAGGGCAGAAACCAAATGTTTTATAGTACTCTTTAGTATCTCTGGCATTGATCATTGAACTCACCTTGTGATTTCGATAGTAACATCTCATAAAAATGAATTCACCACAGGTCCACATTTAGAACATACCTTGTGAAACCACATAACCATGCTGTCGAAGGAGTCTGAACTGAAGTGCCCTAGCATAGACATGATCTTCCATATCGGAAATGCCATTTTTGGTGAATGCAACTGTTTCAAGAGCTTCCTTAATCTCATTGTCGAAAAGGTTGGACAGCCCCATTTTTCTCATCCTGTCGATCAACTCTAACTTGGCAAGCGAATCGACTGCTTTTGATAACATTGGCTTTACATCCTCTATGAGTCGTTCCATCCGTTGTTCAATTCCTTCTTTCTGCGGAATTGAGATGAATCCATTAGATCGAAATCTACCTCAACAAGGCCTCGAACAATTCAATCTATACGGCAATGGCAATATGTTGGGTTTTTATTATATTTTCCTTTTGCGAATTTCTGGTAAGACTTGTTATGAAGTGTTAATTTCTTCTATTAAGGATTGGTCATATTTTAAGAAGTAACTGCTACAAGAATGTGGACTCGCAATGGTTCTGAAATCATGATGGTGTTTTTTTTTTTTTGGCAATCGCGATTGACTTTGTTGTAAAACGAGTCTGTCTAAAGTGATTGGCTTCATTTGGATCACTAGAGGACTCAACACCGGAGCAAGCTAATTTTTCCGAATAGCTAAGTACATATATATATATATATATATATATATATATATAGCTATAGAGTAGGTTGTTTACAATATATGGTAGATATAAATCAAGTGTAGATGTGATGGCTGATGTGTATGATAACATGGCCGAACAATTGAACATTTCTAGCTATATTTAATAGGCAATGACACGTATTAGTATCCTGGATGTGATGTTACAAATAAATTTGGAGCAAAATACCACCATGCTCAACTTTAAAAACATCATTGCATGCCTCGTGTGCAAATACTTTCACAAATGCATGCCAATGTCGGTTCCCTCTGGTAAGGAACATATTACTCCAATTATAAGAAAAATGTCGATAATTAATGACCACATTAGCTCAAACTCATTAGCACGGAAGGTAAATATCATAATCTTACAAGGTTGAAATTGTTGTTAAGTGATCGGAGGAAATCGTATTTCCAAATGTTGGGCTTATAATTGGCCGATCTTCTTTGATGCATCTGGTCCCCGGCTTGGCAAGGTTGGAGCTGGACTTCTTCTCTTTTGTCCTCCATGACGAGTG
This sequence comes from Eucalyptus tenuipes, assembly GCA_014182365.1. NCBI lineage: Eukaryota > Viridiplantae > Streptophyta > Magnoliopsida > Myrtales > Myrtaceae > Eucalyptus > Eucalyptus tenuipes. Next base: position 16,898,567 of record CM024540.1, read on the forward strand.
AATGAACGTTAAGAAGATTGGTGAGCTCACGAATCGTGCAACTTTTTCCGGTGGAGTGAGTTGAGTTGTTGAGCACAATGCTTCGATTTATATAGGCGAGTATGAGCGTGAGTGTTAATTCTGGACGGCAGCCTCGTACTCGGAAGGTCTCCTCTCCTACCACACGCAGTAATCACGTTGAGAACACGACACAAACTACCAAACATTTGGCGCATGTGAACGCGCATGCTTCACATGCCTAAAGCTAAACAAAACGACACAGCAAATGCCAAGGCAACTTCGTCGTCCCAAAAAAAAAAAAAAAAAAAGAATCTGATTGAAGGGATTGATCGGGTTTGGCCAAAGAATAAAGGGAATTAACCGGAAATAAATTAATCACTGTTTGTGACTGACAGTATGTGTCGGTATTGAGCCTGTTGATGATACCCAACCTACATCGAAAAGTGTGGAAGCACGGTCCACATCGTGCGAACACTGGTGGTGTCCTCAAGGATAGTGCGACTAAGCTTTTGGTTGCCGTTCTGTTAAGAGCAACTAAAGCTTTGAAGTTGCAGATTTCGAAAATTCTTGTTGTAAGTTTTGTTTAACTTTGCACCCAATTAGAAGAAACCTTCTGTCATGAGTCAACTTTGTGTATTACTTTGAAGATTATTTTGTAAGAAATTATGAGAACTAAATATTGTGAGTTATTTTATAGGATTGGAAGCTCGGAACGCTGAAAATGTTTGAGTGACTTGAATATGAATGTAATGTACATTGTGTCGTTTGATCTATATTAAAATCTTGTATTGGTATACTTGTTGAGTAGGTCCCGTCAATTGAACCGTACAAATCAAGTATCTGGTTTACCTTTCATGTTTCCTAGTTTATTATTGTTTGATCACTTGCTCTTTCACAACACTTTCGCGCTTGTTTGGTCATTAACATCTTGATCGGTTCAATATGAGACCGGTAGGGTGTCCGTGCATCACGTGAGATTTAAACATTATTTTTTATGCCTTGCTTTAAGATATTATGCAGCAAAGTTGGTCAATATTTTCCCTTTGATTGAACTATCCGATTTCTTTAATCGAACTTCGTTTTCATAAAAGAACAAGCTAGTATAAATTCGACATGTTTCTATAGTACACGCGTACATATGGATTTTCATCACCGTGATTTATCTTTTATTAATGGAATTAAATTATTATTAATATTATCTTCGCTCATTTCATTACGCTTAACTTTTTGTTTTTGGCATACATTATTCTGCTTAACTTAGAAGGCTAAAATGACCGTCAAACCAGTGTTTATGTGTACACGTTTCACCAGTTACTGTCTATGTTGGCATGTCTTATTAGACTAAATCTTGATTTCGTGTTAATTGAATTTAATTAGAGTGGCCTTTAGCGGGACTCCAATTACATTCGACCACGCAGAAGCCTCGATCGCGTGCACCCACATTGACCTTTCTAAAAGTCATGAACAGGAGTCATGTTTCGATTAGTAAATGCATTGTTGATTGGGACTTAGTCCCGCGTGAACGTCATTTGCATGTGCACAAGCGGATAGTTATATATAGTCATACCAGCAACACGAGTCACAGGTCAATAGCAATCTTTTATTCGGTGGATGGAGAATTGCGTCAACGATGACGTGTTCGATCATGGACATACTCCATACCATATTTACGCGTTATACATAGGGGGCGTTGCACGTCTGCGCGTTGGCTTTAATCCCTCGGGAACCTACAGCCTGTGAACAGTCAAGGACGATTATTTGACAATTCAATAAGGCATAGCATTATTTGGCTCAAAGCAAGTGATATTTCTGGTTGTGATCATTGCCAAATAGCTAGAGAATCTCCTCCTGCAATTTGCAGAAATTTTCCAAGTCATTTAACTTTCCTCAAATTGACTTAAATCATATGTTTGAGATGAGTTTCGCGTACATAACTCTTAATAAGCACTTTTAAATTAGGGGCCAAACGCCACAAAAAGCCTTAAATTATGCCTACTGTAACATATTCAATCTGAACTTTATTCTTTGGTACAAAAAACCCTAAACTCGTACCTATATGATACATTTACCCGAATTCATTGAATCTCGTGTACATAGAAGTAAATTCCTCTCATACACTTTACTTTGGTGTCTAATTAACCAATCAATAACTGATTAATGAGGACTATTAAATAAATTTATTTGCATTTTTAATAGAACAAATTAATATTGAGTACCAAGTTGTTATTGGCAGGATTTGGAAGAGTATGTGTTAAGTCTTTGGGCTTAGTAATCCATTAGTTTCCCCAGATGGTTCACCTTCGGGAAGGTTGCGAATTGTTCTACAAAGCGAATAATTTCTTATTGAGCAACGCAATGATGATCATTTTTTTGATGACGACATCGGAGCCCATGAAGATAGTTATAAATCTAGGAGATCCCAGTCATTGCATGATACTGTTTGTCTCATCACTTACAAATAACTACTAGAATTCTCAACTACATTTTTTAAGTCAGACGAAATGGCAAATATTACATTCTTCAAGGCAAGGACCTTTTTTTCTTGTCCTTTGCAGTGCGTGCTTTAAAAATCGAGTATTTTCATTATTGAATTAGCATATAAATAAGATGTATGTCGAATTACTTGTTTACCCATATTTACTTTTTTTTTTTTAAATCTATCATAATCGAACTCTCAACTCACTTTCAGACTTTTGCTCTGTTTCTTTATAGATTGGGGGAGTCAAATCCCACACTTGAAACTAAACATCTCCATCTTCAGCTGCCTTGAAAATGTAAGGAATCGAATTCCCCACCTCTCTCTTCCTATGTGGGAAGGGTGGCAGCTGTGGCAATCAACATGTAAATAACATGTATCTCGAATCACTTGTTTACATATCTGTACTTATTTAGTAGATATTACGGACGGAAATTGACTTTTTTGAGATTATCGTAGGGGGCAATGGTCATGGCACAAGTTCTAAATTGCCACGAGAGAAAGCTTCCTTGACTATATCATCGATCGATTGCTTTCACCTTCCAACAAGTGTTGAAGACTTGAAAATTCTTAGTGTTAAATTAATGTCTTGATTTTGAATTCGGATAAATCGAATTTGTCGATAAAGTTTTTTCCAAGCGGATTATAAATTGCACGTAAGAAGAAAAGAAGCTGATGGTGGGGCCCAGTGAAAGAGAATACGAATTGCTTCTTTGGAATTCTTGCTGAAAGTTGTTATCCACGGTGGGCCCAAGCACACAACTTCACGCCTGGACTTTCTTCTTCTCAGCCGATGGAAATAAGAGGAAACATGTCCTACACATGAAGATTCGTATATGGTGGGCCCAAGGTGAAAAGTTTGACCTTGGGCACACACGCATAAAACGAAAAAAAGAAGAAGCAGAGGGTTTCCTTCATCTTTCGACGGTGGGTTTCTGCATGTGAAAAAAACCTATGTAAAGAAGCTGCCAAAGCCTCTGCAAAAGAAACCGTACGAAGCTGCAACTCTATGTAGAAGGGAGCCGCGAGGATTCTGAAGCCGTCCGCGTGAAGCTTTGATTAACAAAACGTGAAGCCGTACGTAGAGCGTTTTGTTTCGAGCTTGAACACGTGGTAATTTTTTGTGTCGTGAGTTTATCTCCAAGTGAGTTGTTTATTTTATAAACACTTTGGGTTTGGGGTTAAATCTAGGTGTGGGAAACACTTGAGTGTGTGAGTGATTGTAAAGTCTGATTCTTCGATTATAGTGGATTATTTGCCGTTGGCTCTCCCCATGGACGTAGGTACCGATACTCAAACCGAACCACGTAAATTTCTGGTGTTCTTATTTTTCTAGTTTATTTCTCTGGTGATTTCGCGTTGACGTAAGTTGCAAGATCCCGTCGTTTCCGCGTATTATATCCCAACAATTGGTATCAAAGCTTGGGGTTGGATTTCTTGATTGTGATTTGGAGCTTTTGCTTATCTGATTATTATTTGGAAATTCAGTTACTGCAATTATGTCTGAGAGGAAATTTGAAATTGAGAAGTTTAACGGGAGTAACAACTGTGTGTTATGGAGCATCAAGATGCGGGCTTTATTGACAACACAAGGTTTGGCCAAGGCACCGGATTGTGAAGATGAGTTGCCGTTTATAATGAAAGCCTCGGAGAGGGTAGAGTTGATGGAAAAAGCAAAGAGTATAATCCTATTAAATTTGACGGATGAGGTCTTATTAGAGGTTACTGAGGAGAAGGATGCCGCAGCATTATGGGAAAAACTTCAAGCACTCTATGTGAAGAAATGTTTGAACAATCGCTTGTACATGCTGAAGAAGATGTTTTGATTTTGATATACTGAAGGTACGTCTATCAAAACCCACCTAGATGAATTTAATAAACTCATGTTGGATCTGAAGAACGTCGATAAGATACTTGATGATGAAGAGCAGGGCATGATGTTGTTAGCCTCTTTACGAGTCATGGGAGCACTTTCCGATTCACATTGCGGGGGCATACTACTGTTATCTCTTAGAAGAGGTAAAGTCCGCCTTATTCTCTAAGGAGTGGCGAGAGAAAGTTGCGAGATGACGGTCTGGCGCAAGGAGCAGCGCAAGCACTGACAATTCGGGGTAGAGAACAACATCGAGGGCCTAATAGCAGCAAAGGCAAAACATATCAAAGTCACACCATAGAAAGTCCAAGGGACGTGTGAAGTGCTTTGAGTTTCACGAGGAGGGGCACATCAGGAGAGATTGTCCTAAATGGAGGAATAAAGTTGATAGGCAGAATGCCACAAGCAGTGTGGCAAACGTTGCCGAGGAGAGCAATAGTGATGCTGAAGCTGTCTTATGTGTGACTGGCTACTTCGTCAGGAGACGAGTGGGTGTTGGATTCGGGGTGTTCTTATCACATGATGCCTCATAAGGCGGTTTACTACTTACCAGGCTGCAGATGGTGGTAGGGTTCTTTTGGGGAATAATGCAGTCTGTAAGGTTGTGGGGATAGGGACAATTCGGATCCGGATGCACGATGGGGTGGTGCGCACATTGACAGATGTGAGGCATGTACCGGAGCTCAAGAAGAACCTTATTTCTCTGGGGACACTCGATGACATCAGGTGTAGGTAAACCGCTGAAGGTGGAGTACTGAAGATCTCTCGAGGTGCCATGACAGTGATGAAGAGGAAGAAAGTGAATACTCTCTATCATCTACTAGGAGAGACCATGACCGAAACTGCTGCAGTTTTATCAGGTGAGTCAGACTCTAACTTGACTCAATTATGGCATATGCGTTTAGGGCACATGAGTGAAGTAGGTATGACGATACTGAGTGAAAGGGGGTTGTTGAAGGGTCAGAAGGCAGGGAAGCTAGATTTATGTGAGCACTGCATCTATGAGAAGCATCATCGAGTTAAGTTTACTACAGCTATTCATTCGACCAAACGACCAGTTGAATATATTCATTCAGAGGTCTGGGGCCCGTCTTCGGTTCCTTCGAAAGGAGGTGCCCGATATATGCTGACATTTATCGACGACTATTCGAGGAAAGTATGGTTTTACTTTCTGAAGCACAAATATGAACTGTTTGATCGATTCAAGAAATTTAAGGCATTGATTGAGAAGCAGTTATATAAGCAAATCAAGTGCCTGAGAACCGATAATGGCATGGAGTTCTGTGGTAAAGATTTTACCAAGTTCTGTGAGAAAGAAGGTATTGTAAGACACCGCATAGTACCTAGGACACCACAACAAAATGGCGTTGCAGAGCGGAAGAACAGAACTTTGCTTGAGCGAGCTCGATGCATGCTTTCGCATGCAGGACTTGGCAAGGAATTTTGGGCCGAACCAGTGAACATGTCATGTTACTTGGTTAATCGATCTCCATCATCTACTATCGAGTGGAAGACTCCTGAGGAAGTATGGTCGAGGAAACCTGTTGATTATTCCGGATTACGTATATTCGGATGTCCTGCATATGCTCATGCGAGTGATGGTAATCTTGAGCTGAGGGTGAAGAAGTGCATATTTCCGGGTTATGCACATGGGGTGAAAGGCTACCGGCTGTAGTGCACCGATCCCAGATCACCTGGTTTTCTAATCAGCAGATATGTGATCTTCGACGAGACTGCAATGCTTCAACGGAGGAGTTCTGAGACACAACCAGCAAAGAAGACAGATCATGGTGTCATTAGTGAGGTGGAGCTTCAGGTGGAGACTCCAGAGACCTCGAAGGTAACAGAAGTTGAGACTGCAGAGGAAGCCGCAGTTCCTGAAGTCGATGATAGTGAACAACCAATAAAGCCGCATCAGACTATAGCCGCAAATAGGCAGAGAAGGCACATTAAATCATCGGTACGTTATGGTTATACATATATTACTTATGCATTGACTGTAGGTGATGAGGTGGAGATAGATGAGCCTTCGTCTAACTCTAAGGCGGTGGCTAGTTCTTAGTCATCGCAGTGGCTAGGGGCTATGAGTGAAGAGATGGAATCACTCCATTGAAATCAGACATGGGAGCTGATCAAAGTACCCCAGAGCCAAAAGATTGTCGGAAGTAAATGGGTCTTCAAACGGAAAGAGGGCATTCCAGGTGTCGAGACAGCGAGGTATAAGGCAAGACTTGTGGCGAAGGGGTATACACAGCGTGAGGGCATTGACTACAATGAGGTGTTCTCTCCTGTGGTAATTCGTGTTTTGCTGGCCTTAGTTGCTTCGTAGGATCTCGAGTTGGAGCAGCTAGATGTGAAAACTGCGTTTCTTCACAGTGAGTTGGAGGAGCAGATTTACATGAGACAACCAAAGGGATTTGCTATTCCGGGTAAGGAAGATCATGTTTGCTTGTTGAAGAAATCTTTGTATAGGCTGTCAAAACTATTCAAAAGTCGATGGTCTCTATGGGATTTATCTACTCTTATGGTATAAACGTTTTGATACTTTTATCGCTAGGCAAAATCTGTAAGTACACCTTTAGCGAAGCACTTTAAACTTTCAGATAAATTATCACCGCACACTGAGGAGGTGGAGAAGCATATGTCCCATGTTCCCTATTCTAGTGCCGTGGGTAGTATTATGTATGTTATGGTATGCACTAGGCCTGATATTTCACAAGCTGTGAGCGTGGTTAGTCGCTACATGAAGCGTCCTGGTAAAGCTCATTAGGAAGCTATGAAGTGGATCCTTACATATTTGAAGGGGACAACAGACGTGGGTATAGTATACCGGAGGGACAACAATGGCAGTGAGACCACTGGTTTTGTGGATTCGGATCATGCCGGTGACTTGGATGATTGTAGTTCTTTAGTAGGGTACGTGTTTATGCTAGCGAGTGGTGCAATTAGTTGGAAAGCGTCCTTACAGTATAACATTACCTTGTCTTCGACTGGGGCAGAGTACATGGCACTAACCTTTGTAGCGAAGGAGACAATATGGTTACAAAGTTTGCTCTCGGACTTTGGGTTAGAACATAAGAGTGTGGATATACACTGTGATAACGAAGGTGCGATATATTTGGCATATAATCCAGTTTATCACGAGCGAACGAAGCATATCAACATCGGGTACCACTTCATCCGAGATGTCTTAGCTAAAGGTATTGTTACTGTTAAAAAGATTGCTATAGCAGATAACCCGATAGACATGATGACTAAGTCTGTTCCTTTGGCGAAGCTCAAGCTCTGCTTGAGCTCTATTGGCGTCTATGAAGAGTGAGCGCCCGTCGGGGCGTTAAGAGAGCGGCATGGATCATGAGCACTATAACTTAGCTTCAAACATCGAGTCAAGGTGGAGAATTGTTAAATTAATGTCTCGATTTTAAATTCGGATAAATCGAATTTGTCGATAAAGTTTTTCCCAAACGGATTATAAATCGCACGTAAGAAGAAAAGAAGCTGATCGTGGGGCACAGTGAAAGAGAATACGAATTGCTTCTTCGGAATTCTTGCTGAAAGTTGTTATCCACGGTGGGCCCAAGCACACAACTTCATGCCTGGACTTTCTTCTTCTCAGCCGATGAAAATAAGAGGAAACATGTCCTGCACATGAAGATTCGTATATGGTGGGCCCAAGGTGAAAAGTTTGACCTTGGGCACACACGCATAAAACTTAAAAAAGAAGAAGCAGAGGGTTTCCTTCTTCTTTCGACGGTGGGTTTCTGCACGTGAAAAAACCTACGTAAAGAAGCCGCTGAAGCCTCTGCAAAAGAAACCCTACGAAGCTGAAACTCTACGTAGAAGGGAGCCGCGAGGATTCTAAAGCCGTCCGCATGAAGCTTTGATTAACAAAACGTGAAGCCGTACATAGAGCGTTTTGTTTCGAGCTTGAACGCGTGGTAATTTTTTGTGCCGTGAGTTTATCTCCAAGTGAGTTGTTTATTTTATAAACACTTTGGGTTTGGGGTTAAATCTAGGTGTGGGAAATACTTGAGCGTGTGAGTGATTGTAAACTCTGATTCTCTGATTATAGTAGATTATTTGCCGCCGATTCTCCCGTGGACGTAGGTACCGATACTCGGAACCAAACCACGTAAATTTCTGATGTCCTTATTTTTCTCGTTTATTTTTCTGGTGATTTCGCGTTGACGTAAGTTGCAAGATATTGTCGTTTCCACGTATTATATCCCAACACTTAGAAATCAAAGTTATTTTTTATTTTAAATCTGCCATAAAAAAATATCTTCGTCTACCCTAACAACTCCTAAATTTTGTCTATGGTGACGCCAATACCACAAATAAAACTTCGTTGTCACTAATAACCCATACATAGTAACCCAAAAATACCTTCTGTCATATTGCCATCAACGATGGCTATAAAAAATCTGATGTGGCGTCTTGCATGGACAATGGCAAGGAAATAGGGCTGACGTGATTTTAGTCTACTCCAAGGCGACATAGTTTGTCAATTTGTAGGTTTGTATGTGATCTATATTATTAAAATCCACTTGATCCTCAAGGTTTACAACCGGTAAAACTAGGTGTTTTTGTTCAAAAAATGGACCTCCTCTATAATAAATTGTCTCTTTGGCTTTCTTTAGAGTCCTTGAAGTGACATAATCCATGAAACAATGTCCTTTGGCATAGATGAAAGCAGCGTCAAATCCACATCCGCTCCATTGGCCGGCTATTGTGCATGCAAGCCACCACTTCGGATTTTTAGCTGCCATCTAGCGATGGGGGTCGTTCTTATTACACTGGTACATATTTGGGGACTTTTGTCACAAAAAGAACTTTCGATATTGGTGTCATCGTTGAAATAGGTTGGAAGCGCCCCTGATACAAAGAAAAGTTTGGGACATTACTATCACCGTAAGTATAATTAAAAAAATTTGGTGGTATTAGCTCATCATCTTATATAGCCGATCGAAGATGCTGGAGGGAAGATTCTCAATCTGCACACGATCGCCTCGTTAGTGGACCTGATGAGAATATTTTTTCCAACCATGGACAACGTAGGGGCCCAGCAACCAGCAAGCTTTTCCCCAAGTTTCTCGGTGACTAGCAAATTTAGATGTCCCCCTGCCATCTCCATTCAGAGGTGAAACCTAAATGCTTGCCCAGATCATTTACATTGCTTATATCCACTATTGGGTCCAAGTTGCTTCTATCCTCCTCAGTGACATTACGGGAGAGAAATATCTTTGACTTTTTCCTGTTCCCTCTTCGCCCCGATGAATCAGAGAAAAGAGCGAGCACTTAGCTAACAGTCGGACGATTTTCACGATCCGCCTTACAAAGCGGATAGAGATCATCCACAAGGAATAAACGGGTGACAATCGGCGCTTCGGAAGCATCAACTCCTTTCCAATTTCCATGAGCATGTTCTCTTTGCATAAGAAAGCTAGGAACTTTCATAAAGAGAATGCAGATGTTAGAGGAGCTGCGTCTTTGTGCCGACACGAATCTGCAGAGGTTGACTTTCGAACATTTAGCGAGGTTTTATTCACATCAAGAAGTGCGTGGGGCCCAACATATTATGTAAAAGGAAATCGCAATATTTAGTCCAACTTGTCGGCCCACCAAGATTTAAGTCTTCATTTTATCAAAGACGCTTAGATAATAAACTTTCTGATTGGGATATTTGTAACAGACTGACGGTTGATTGAGTGTTCATTCAACAGGATATAATAAGACATAATACTATTAGACTTTGCGGTAATATCTTAATCAAGAGCTAGAGGCTCGATCACAGCAGATAGCATTTGCTGCCCAATCTTGCCGTCCTGGACGCCGAACCCATCTCCGGACTGGTAGACCATGTGTGCAGCACGAGCGGCATTCACAGTGACATCGATGTAGGGTCGGAGAAATGGTGTCTCAGCATTGATGAAGCAATGAGCATTAATGCTTTTCCATGCTTGGTCTATCAATCCCTTGATATGCTTCCGAGCGACGTCTTCTGATACTTTTGCTTCTCTCATGTAACACACCACTGATGATGGAGCATCTCCTCTTTCTATTTCAGCCTACTCAGAAAAATAAATCGATTTGATGTGTTAATGAGATTCAATCTCCTCAGTTCAATGTCGACAAACGTCATTAGTATAAGATTTTTGGCAGCTAAGAATCTGTACATGTCAAATCCAATGCGTCCCTTAGCTTTTTCGCAGGATTTTGATGTTACCTTGGACGTTTTTAGGTCGTTGCAGAGTCGGATTATCATTGACGCATTGTATATTAGATCCTGGTTTCTCTCCACCAACTCTGCTGCATCCTCCAATTTCATATGTCCCACAAAGAAATAAGCATGGGACAAGAGCAGGGGTCCTGAAGAGGATGTCCAAGCATTGCTCAAGTACTCTCCCAAAGAGGGTGTGTAGCCCAAATGGTCCCACTTTGCTTCAGTAAGTAGTGCTTTGCAAAAGTCTGCCCACTGTAATAAAGTAAGGAAAGCAAATGATTCAATCAAAAATGATTAATTATGCAAGGGCACAAAATTAATTAGGATGACCATTGCAAGCATATGCAGTTATCCACAAGCTTTTTGCTTACGGCTTTCGTGAGATGTGGTAGCACTCGATGCCAATCTTCCTCCTTGTTAATTTCATGAGCAATCTCGTATGTAACGTCGTGAAGTGCTCGGAAACAGACCTTCATGCACTCGGGAAGCTGTTGAATCGGCTCCGAGTCCCATCTAGAAGCATTGGACTTTCCAGTGAGCGAAAATGAACGAACAAAGACGACAGGAAGAGATCGGGAGGCGACGGGGCCAACCTGGTAACGGCGCTGGTGAAGCATTCTAATTCCTCCAACGAACCATAAAGGTCGTAGACATCGTCAATCACTAGTATAAAGATGACGACTTTTGTGAGAGATTTTCGGAGTGAGCTGAACCGTGGCTCCTGAGAGAGTCCGAGGGCGTACAAGAAACTCTCGACCGGACGATCCCTTGTGAAGTCCACATGTTCGATAAGTCCCAGATCCCTCCACCACCTGAAATTACCAAAGCAACTAATCAAAACCAAAATATATTAAACTCACATCACGTCTGGTATACATAACATCAAAACTGGCACATTCCTTGGCTGAATTTAGCCCACATAACATGAGTGAGTTTGTCATTTTTTAATCTTGACACGAATCGAAGATATGAACATGCCTTCCCTCAAAAGAAGTATCTCGGTTGAATAAGTGGCTGCATTTTCTATATCTTTTGTGCATGCTAGAAAATTACCTAGATATCTCTATAAGATCTCTCTGGTGTGTGGCTTGGACTGTGTTGAAATTGAGCTTGGCAAGCTCCAGCAGGTTACTTTGCTTGTCCTCCCGTTGCTCGTACAAGTCGATTTGCCATTTGATGTCGAACCACTGGACCCTCCAGTGCATCGGAAGCTCCAAAGCGTGGACGGCGCCTTTGAGGAGTGGACCGTCGAAACTGGAGATTCTCTCGCGGAGAATCCCTGCTGAGAAGGCTTTCCCTTCATCCAAAATGTCTTCGCCTTCCAGAGCCAGATGTGAAGCCTCCAGAAGCTGCATCATAGCTTCAATATCTTCGCAATTGCTTCTGTTGAATGTGTCGCTCTCTGCTTTGAAGCTTCTCAATTCATCTGATTACAGAATTGAAAGTGGAAGATAATGACTGGACAGAACTGACAATAATTTCTAATACTACTAACTATACCCAATATATTACTACATATAAGAACGTTTGAGGACTAAGAACTCAGAAGATAATATTTTTAAACAGTGAATGATGACATATGGACGCTGGGTAGATTGTATGCGTTTAATTTCATACTACCTCTCCGTGGACCGGATTTTCTCAACCGTCTAGTCCACAATTATTTTTCTTTTGATAATCCTCCCTCTAGAAATGAAAAGTTTTGCTCAGTAGAACTAAGTCCAAATGGGTGTCGATTTCACGGCTGCTGCATTAGACATACTGAAAATCCTGTTATGTCGATTAAGCGACTTTTCCGTTAGATATTGAAGTCGATGTATGTTGACTTTTTAATGATATCTCAGAAAACAGTTTGATGAATCAGAGATTTTAGGCGAGGCTTGTCATCACAATAACAACAGATTGGAAATTCGTGTCTGGTTTCGTCAGTACATTAATTGGAGCAATTGATTTCCTCAATAGGATCTTTAGCGTTCGAGTGATATCGAGTCCACTTAAATGTATGAATGGCCTATGATTTAGAATAATTTCTGATGTAACGTTTCCATTAATTGATAAAAGCAAGCATGGGGATATTAAATGACTGGTAGGGCACAAACCAACTTTTGTAAAATAATCTTTTTTATCTCCAGCATTGTTCATTAAATTAACGTTGTGATTTCGATAGTAACATCTCAGAAGAATTCATTCATAGGGGTCCGCATTTAGAACATACCTTGTGAAACGACATAACCTTGCTGTCGAAGGAGTTTAAAGCGAAGTGCGCTAGCATAGACATGATCTTCCTTTGCGAAAATGCCATTGTTGGTGGAGGCAACTGTCTCAAGAGCTTCCTTTATCTCCTTGTCAAAAAGGTTGGACAACCCCATTTTTCTCATCCAGTCAATCAACTCTAACTTGGTAAGTGAATCGATTGCTTCTGCTAACATCGCCTTTACATCCTCCATGAGTCGTTCCATCCGTTCTCCATTTCCTTCTTGCTGCATAATCAAGATGAATAGATTATATTGAATTCTACCTCCACAAGGCTTCAAATAATTCAATCTATATTGCTATGGCAATATGTTGGGATTTTGTCATATTTTCCTTTCGCGGATGTATGGTAAGAGTTGTTGTGAAGTGTAAATTTCTTGTATGTAGGTTTTACCTGGACTCATTCAAAATTAACCGACTTGATCATATTTTAAGCAGTAAACTGCTAAAAGAATGTGGACTTGCTATGTTTCTGATATCATGACTGATTTGTTTATCATCGTAATTGACTGTGTTATAAAACTACTCTTTATGAAGTGATCGGCTTTATTTCAATTGCTAGAGGACTCAAGTAGGGAGCAAGCTAAGTTTTCTGAAAAGTTGAGTACATGCATATATATAGCTATAGAATAGACTTTTTACGTTATATGATAGCTATAAATCAAGTGTAGATGTGATGGCTGATATGTATGATAACATTGCCCAACACTAGAACATTTCTAGCTATATTTAAAAGGTAATGGCATGTATTAGTATCTTGGATGTGATGTTACAAATGAATTTGGAACAACATACTAACATGCTCAATTTCAAAAACATCACTATGTGCCTCATGTGCAAATACTTTCACATTGCATGCCAATGTCGGTTCGCCTTGGTGAGGAATAGATCACTTGAATTATAAGAAAGATGTCAATTATTAAGGACTAAATTAGCTCAAACTCATCAACACGGAAGGTAAAAATAATAATCTTACAAGATCGAAATTGTTGTTAAGCGACTGGAGGAAATCGTATTTCCAAATGTTTGGCTTATAATTGGCGGATCTTCTTTGATGCATTGAGTCCACAGCTTGCCGCGAATTCGCTTGGCAAGGTTGGAACTGGACTTCTTCTCTATTGTACTCCATGACGAGTGAGCGAACGTTGAGAAGATTGGTGAGATTACGAATCGTGCGAGTTTTGTGATGGAGTGAGTGTGAGTGCTCTTGAGCACAATGCTTCGATTTATATAGGCGAGTACGAATGTGAGTGCTTTTGGGGCTTCAGAGTAACCGTCAAATCTGGACGGCTACCTCGTACTTGGTCGGTCTCCTCACCGACCACACGCACCAATCACGTTGTGAACATGACAAAAACTAACAAATATCAGCATACATTATTCTGCTTAACTTAGAAGGCTAAAATGATCGTCAAACCAGTGTTTATGTGTACACGTTTCACCGGTTACTGTCAATGTTGGCATGTCTTATTAGACTAAATCTTCCTTTCGTCTTAATTAAATTTAATTAGAGTGGCCTTCAGCGGCACTCCAAGTACATTCGACCGCGCAGAAGCCTTGATCTTCGCGTGCACCCACATTGACCTTTCTAAAAGTCATGAACAGGAGTCATGTTTCGATTAGTAGATGCATTGTTGATTGGGACTTAGTCCCGCGTGAACGTCATTTGCATGTGCACAAGCGGATGGTTATAAATAGTCATACCAGCAACATGAGTCACAGGTCAATAGCAATCTTTTATTCGGTAGATAAATAATTGCGTCAACGATGATGTGTTCGGTCATGGACATAATCCATGCCATATTTGCGCGTTATACATAGGTGACGTTGCATGTCTGCGCGTTGGAATTTCATTGACGCGCTTATAGGGCTGTTCTCAGAGCTGATCACTCTCGAGATAACTAGACTATCTGTGAGAACCATTAAAGAATTTTAATGCAATAGACTTGAGAATTCGATCAGGAATCGGCTATTCGACCATGTCTATCCTTAAAGGTCATTACGGCACAGTTAAAAACAATTTGAGATTAGAGATAGGTTGGTTCAATTGAGATGTGTGGCTAATCGTGGGTGATACCACTAAATTGGAAAATTCTCGTCGGCCGACACTGGATTGATTTTTCTATCATTTCGGTACACCGTGTCCGTATTTGATTCTTCGAGATTTTCACGACAACCGAGAGTCGCCAATGAGTCGAGTGGGTTCATTGTGGCTCGAAGAAAATCGATCACGGGTCATTTGCACTGAAAAATTTCTGAAAGTTATCCAGTAGCCTAGGTCACACTACAAACGCGCCAAATGGAAATTAACCATGAATTCGAGTCCGATTTCAGAAATTGAAGATTCTGTCATGTCATAATAAATTCTAGGAGTATCGATCAGTCTTAGAAGATTTTTCTGCAACCCGAGACTTTTTGGGAAAAATTCGTTCGCCGTTTTTGTCCAGAAAAGGGTCGGGACCGTTTCATCGCAAATTTGGGAGGCAAGTGGGTTGTATTGGTGAGGAAAAATGCCAACATGACCGATGGTAGGTGGATTGAATTTATCAAGGTCGAATTGAATTGATTTGAGAACCGGTAAGTGTCCAATTGAAGCCAACTCATGAGAAATTCGTGTGCTCCCCTTGCCTAGCCCATTTTGGACCATCTTAAGTGTCCAAGAAGAAGCCTTGGTGACTGAAGGAGAGCCAAGGAGCAGCTGGTGGCTGTAGTTGGTCAAGGGAACAAAGCAAGAGAAGAAAATGGCCAAGGTAGGGCCCTTATCCCTCATCTCTTCCTCTCTCCCTCATCCCCTACAAGCTACTGTCCATCTCTCTCCATCCCCTCCATTTCGCATGCCAATAGCCCAGGGAGAGAAGCTGAGGTCGTCGGAACATCTAGCAAGCCGAGGAGCCGCCTCACGCCACCGTTCGCACCATCGCACGCCGTCCTCGCCCTCGCGTGTACCACCACCCAGCCGTGCGCGTTCCAGCCTATTCCGCCACCGTCCTCACCTCCAGCAAGCTGTCGTGGCCACCCAAGCCACCGCTGAAGCCCGTCGGAGCTTCTACGGCCGCCGCTTGGACCTATGACCGACCTTGCAGCCCCACCGGTTCTTGTTATGCTCAAACCAATCCGATTCAGCCCTACACTAGCCAAGAGTAGATCAGAACAAAGAGGGTTTTCCAGGAAGCTTTAGGCCTATTTTGAGGTGGTTTCAAGCCTCGAAACTTAGGCCCGCTTTGGAGAAAGTCGGCCCCCGTCGCATTCCCGTCGGTTTGATCCGAACCGCTCGTTAAACAAGTGAGTTTAACTCACTAATCCATGCTTAGTAGGTTAATGATTCTTAGGGGTTGATTAGATTTAATTAAGTGCAATTAGGTGGATAGATTAGATTAGAATAATTAAATTAGGGATTTACCTATGTATGTTAGGCAAATGGTTAGCAATTAGCAAGTAGGCAAGTCTTATTATTTATTGAACGAACCTCGGAAATTTTCCGAGTCCGTTTCGGCTTCCAATCAAGGATTACAGGCGTAAATTGGATTTATTGGCATTTATTTAATATTTTCCGTAATTATTTATTTATTTATTTATTTTCCGAAAATTAGACCGGGATAGTCGGTGACCGGAATTTTATGCTGATTACTATGATGCATTATGTTTATTTATTCGAGCTATATTTTGCGCTGAATTGATTCAATTGTGATTTTAGGATTATTTTCCTAAATTAAATAGTTTTGGTAATTAATTGGAAGATAGTCAGGCGTCGATTGACAGCACTAAAAATGTTTTGGTGGACTACAAAAAATGATGGGATTTGTGGAAAGAAAATTATAGTATTTTGGCTAAGGCCGACCGTGTACCCACACACGTGTATTTTTATTAGGCATGATAAAATTGAAGAATTTGTTTGAATGATTGGGTGTGGTATACTATATCGACCTACGGGCGATATGCCAACTTAGATTGCGAGCAGTATACCGGTATACTATATCATCCTACGGGCTTTGATATGTCAACTTATATTGTGAGCAGTATACCTTATCGGCTTAGAGAGAGCACTATTAGTGTACAATATCATCCTATGGGCTCTGATATGTCAGCTTAGATTGCGAACAGTACACTATTTATTATCAGCTTAGAGAGAGCACTATTAGTGTATTATATCAACCTACGGGTTCTGATATGTTAGCTTAGATTGCGAGCAGTACACTATTTATCAGCTTAGCGTGAGCTATACTATCTATTATCAGCTTAGGGTGAGCGGGTCCTGTTTTGATAGGATATCATAGATAGTATTGAATGTACCAATCGAAGGGAGGTCGTGGTGACATGTAATTGACTAGGTCGATTGATCAATGATTTAATATAATGTCGTGCATTGATTGATTGGGTGCCTATTCAAATTGTGTTAAATTGCAGGTGGAATCTAAGGTCAAGGTAAGTCCTCTGACCTGTGTTGTACTTAGGCAGCCCTTATGGCGTATTGGCCTTCTAATCGAGTCTTAAGGGGTAGAACTTGCTGAGACGTCGTCTCATCCCGTTGTGGGATAACATTTGAGGCCCCTAGATGGCAGCACCTCCACCTCCTCATCCTCCCATGCATTTAGGTATATCCGAGGAAGTCATCGAGATAGAAATTCACTTTCCGATACACCCCCACCCAAAAGGACTAGAGTACGTTCTGGTTAAGTCGACCATCTGGGTTGACATGGGTAGAGATGACTTGAGGCCCCACGAGTATCGGTCGTGGTATCATGAATATCATGATGGTCGAAAGGAGGGTCCCATGCCAGAAGGTGATGTACCTTAGTTCGTTTTAGAGGAAGCGTTTGGAGAAGGGACGACGGATCATAAGGATGGGTAAGTAGTGGATGCAAAGGATCCCAAACTCGACGACCCCGAATCTCCGGTATACTTGAATGTGGATTCCAGCTGGGGTGTTGAAGAAGGAGTGGACGTCGAAGAGGAGGAACCTGATGAGAAGCCTGAGGACGAACCTAAAGAGGAGGAATCTGAAGAGGAAGACCCTGAAGAAGACCCTGAAGATGAAGAGGATGAGGATGATCCCGAGGAGGATCTAGAGTATGACCTGGATGAGGACTGAGACCCCATCCTGTTTTGTAAACACTGAGTTGTGATCTGATGTGTGATAGATCCGACTTGTGAATAGTATTGTAATATATACTATGAGGTTTGTTTGTATAAAAGTGTGGTTGTGGTTTTTTCCGGTTTGAAAAATATAGCCCTACTTTTCTATCCCATTTTTTTTTATTGTATGTGGATTTATTGATATGCTTCCGCATGCGTATTAAAATCAACGGGTCGGCGATGCATCCTGGGACGTCACTATTATATCGACCAGGTGAGGGATGGGTGCGCGTTCGAGGATCGGGAGTGTGACATAAATTGTCCATGTGTATGTATAGATTTTCATCTCAATGATTTATCTTTAGTCAATGGAATTAAATTATAATAATAATTATTATCTTTGCTCATTTCATTATGCTTAACTTATAAGGCTAGATTTGACCCCAAAAGAAAAAAAAAAAAAAACTTAGACGGCTAAAATGTTTGTGAAACCAGTGTTCATTTCTACACGCTTCACTGGTTATTGTCTGTGTCCGCATGTCTTATTAGACTGAATCTTGATTCCATGTCAATTAAATTAGGGAAGACAATCACAACAGCCTTTGTCTACATATAATGGGGACAAGATACCCCTAATGATAATATAATTAGAGTGGCCTTTGGCGGGACTCCAATTACATTCGACCACGCTGAAGCCTTGATCTTCGCGAGCACCTACATTTACCGTTCTAAAAGATGTGAACACGAATCACGATATGATTAGTAAATACTATTGTTTATTTTGACTTAGTCTCGTGAATATGATTTTGCATATGCACAAGCGGGTTGTTATATATAGTCATACAAGCAACATAAGTCACATGTCGATAGCGATTTTTTAATCGGTGGATAGCGAATTGCCTCAACAACGATGTGTTTGACCATGGATATGCTTCGTACCATATTTACGCGTCGCACATAGGGGATGTCACATGTTTACTCGTTAGTTTAATCCCACGGGAGCCTAGAGCTTGTGGACAATCAAGGACGATTATCTGACAATTTCATAAGACAAAGCATCATTTTATTTCGTAATTTCAAGAAATTTTCGAAGTAATATAACTTTCCTTCTTTACTTTCCGTTTCTTTTTTGCTTCATATGATTATATTTAAGTTTTCTTAAAGAAAGTTTGATTAGTGGACTATCATTTCTTATGAAGCGGCAAGGCTGAGACCATAGCAGCATAACTCTACCTAATCCTCCTCTCTTGAACGCAACCCTGCAAAAATAGATTTTGCGCAGGTCAAGTTTCTCGATATGCATGGACCATTCTGTGTTATGGACTTTGCACGATATGTTTGTTCTTCTTTTTTTTTTTTTTTTCTATTTTTAGGCTCCTTTTTTTTGTGTGAAATATAACTAATTTAAAAAATATTTTCCTAAAAATAAATATTTGAAATATATAGTCAATGAAAAATATTATCATCAATTATTATTTATGTCTAAACATTTTTATGTATAATAAAAAAATTGTTTATTTATTTTTATGAGCAATGTAAGTGACTTTATATTTTTTTTTCAGTTTTTTCAATTGCTTGAAAGGACAAACTTTTATAGTCAGCTTACCAAACGGTGAGAAGTAAAACCTATTCAAAAATTAGACAGATAGCGGTTGCACAAAAATTTAGTTCAACAAAACATTGAGATGTAAAATAACGGTACAAAACAAACAGAAATATAAAACCGTTGGGAAGTGTCCAGCTCATCCCTTAGCCAAGCTAAATAAAAGTTAAAGCAACAAAAAAGAAATCTCATCTATCAAAAGCAACAATCCATAAAAATATGAACTCGTAAAATGACATAAAAGATAAAAAGTTCAACATGCAAGAATAAATAGAGAGAATTATGGTTATCTCGGCCCAGTTTTCCAGTGGTCCAATTTTGCCCCCCGGACCAGTAATAGTTGGTTTAAAAAATTTGGCACCTGGAACAAGACCATAACCACTTAAATACAATTCCCGAGTCTACCTTGAACTGGTACTCATCCCTTAATGTAAGTCCTTTTAAATTAATAAATCTTATGGTAAGATTTGTACATTCCCTTGTAAGATGGGAGTTTTTTTCCGAGAAATTATGAGGTCTAAACATTGTATATATATTTTTAGTGTAATTAAGGGTTGGGAAACACTAAAAATATTTGACTAACTCAAGTATAGTTGTGATATTTATGGTAATGCTTAATCTATAGTGGAATCTTATGTTGCACTTACCATGTAGTAGATTTGCCAATTGTTCAGATATTTATAGACACAACGCATGAGAAGAAACTATTCTATCCATGAACCAAAAACCATGACATGTGTGAGGTAGATACCCGACAAGTCATTTTCTTTTGAAAGAAGTATATACACACCACACAGGAAAATACGTTGTTTCTCTTTGAAATAATTTATTTACGTAATTTCTGATTGATTACTATTTATCTTTACATTTTACCTATATTAATGACATATAGACATATCGCATGAGAATTCAAATGAGTTAGCTTTTCTCTTGATATATAGAATCAATGTTCTAAAAATTAAATATTTTCTTATTGAGCGTACTTAAAGATGATCATTTTTCTAATGACGACATCGTGCCCATCAAGAGTTAAGATAGTTACAACTCTATGAGAACCCAATTGTAGCATGAAACTATTCATCACATCACTTGATAACCACTAGAATTCTCAGCTACATCTTCTGAGTAACAAAATATGGAAAATATTACATGTTTGTACTTTTGCAATCACTATTTTAATAGTAAAAAAGTCTCTTTATTGGATTGAATAGGGAAATGCACCAAAAAAAAAATCATAAACCTATTGTATTAGTATCAAATCAACTCTAAACCTTTCAATGGGAGCAATTTAATTATAATATTTTCACATTAATACTAATTCAGTCCATCCGGTCAATTTAGGTCGAAATTACTGACGTAGACCCAATCATCTTACGCAGTACAATTGATGCTGATGTAGATATGTTTTAATTTTGTAACACTTTTTCTAAAAATATTTATTAATTTTTTCTTTCCTTTCTCTTTTTTCTTATTTTATTGCCCCCCAAAAAAAATATCGCCAGCTGGCGGAGGTCGGCAGCCACAAGTGCGAGGGTGAAGATACTCTCGACGGCCACAGGCAAAGGCCCACCCGCCAGCCTTGTGCAAGGCCTAGGTGAGGTGGCCTCTCTCCAGATCTGGCGAGGGAACTCCCAGCCCATATGGGCGAGCCCAAATCAAAAGCAAGATGGTCATTGTTTGTTTCGTACCAAGTTTCCATTTAGGACTCTTAAGGCGCCCGGCTATTTCGTTTTCTTAGGCGGAACCATCATCTCCATCTCTGCATCTCACGAACACACAAACTGAGAAAGAGAGAGAGAGAGAGAGAGAGAGAGAGAGAGAGACAGAGACAGAGATGGTTTGGGCAAGGATGCGCGCGAAATTCAAGAGAAAATCTATGTGCCTGAAGAAGCAACTATGAGCGGAACAATGAGATGTACTGGACTTAAGATGTGCGCCCAAACTTCTAAAGACGCATTGCTGTACCAAGATGGAACTATGCTCGACAGGAGAACAGGTGACATCCTCTGCGTTGTTTGGAAATGGACTTTTCCCTCACTCTACAGTCAAAGATCTTCTCTACCCAGAACGACGAACCCAGGTCCAGACCTGGAGACAACTGTGACGCCCAACCACCGTGCTTCAACCTCAACCTCCTCGCGTCCTGCTCCTAGGTGATAGTCGGCTGGCAAGGGGGCAACGCCAAAGGCCGGCGAGGGCATCCGAACCCTGGCCCTCCCCAGAAGTTGCGTCCTTCACCGGTGGTGACTGTTGGGGGTGATAAGGAAAAAAAAAAATTAAAACCACGAAAAACATTAAACTAGTATGCAATTTTCCTCAAACTAATTTTTTTACCACAAAAAAATCAAAATCAGTACACCTATAACAAATTTACCTACCACACAAATCATAAACTAATACATTTGTGACAAATTTATTATCCATTAGTTTTTGTTAAATTAAATTAATACGCAAATGTGCCATCATATTCGGCAGTTTAACGATAAAATCTAACAAAAATTTACGAAGAGTAATTGTGTCATAGGCGTATCGGCTTGGGGATTTGCGTAGTATTAACTCAGAAGGATAAAAGAGAAAAGAAAGAGCAAGAAAAAAAAAAAAGGAGGAAAAGAGAAGAAAAAATAAAATTTGATAAAATATTGGAAATAAGTATTTAAAAATTGGGTTAGTACAACTAAGGGTCTATTTGGTTTAGCTTTCCAAACGAGTTTTGGGTGTAATTCAAATGCTAAAAGCTAAAATCCTTTGAGGGAATGTAAATTGTGTTTGGTAAAAACTCTTTGCAAATGAACTTTTCGTTTCAATGAGTGTTTGACAAAAAATCTATTTCAATGGGCTTTGATTATGATTTTTATATTTTTTAATTAAAAAAGCCTAAATCCTTCGTTGAAGCTGGCAAATGGCTATAATTGTCGTCGAGCCAGATCTAGCGTTTTTACCCTCAACCGAGGTCCCTGACCTCAGCCAACGTCGAGGACTTCAAGTGACCCTTGCCAAGGGTCGCGCCACCTAGGCGACAAACAACCTAGGCGACCGCTGCTTGGGTCACGAAGATCTCGTGACCTCAAATTGCCCTCGCTTGGGTGTTGTGAGGATCGCACAACCTTAGGTGAGGGCCGTCAAAGCTCGCACGACCTCAGGCAAAGTCGTCAAAGGTCACAAGACCTAAGTGACAGTCGCCTGAGGTCGTGTGACCTCTGATGGAGGTCGTTGGGTCAGGCGACCCTTGCCAACCCTTCGCTAGGCATTGGTTGGCCCTTTGCTAGCAAGATTTGGCCTTGCTGGCCCTTTGTCGGCCTAATTTGGCTTCACCAGCGGTAGTGACATGAAGAAGATGAGTAGTTACACAAAGGGACAAAAAAAAAATCTAATTTCAGCATATAACCAAATACCAAAAGCTTATTGCTAGTCCATACTAGTATTGGGCTTTTAGCTTTTTCAAGATCAGTATTTGGTCGAAAGCTCCTTCGGAAGCTGAACCAAACGCACCTTAAAAATCCTAAACTGATAAACTTGTGACAAATTTCCCCAAAAAAAATTTATATCATGAAAATGTCATATTAGTACACATGTCATAAATTTATAATAAACTATTTTTTTTACCACTAAGAACCCTAAACTAATATATTCGTAAAAAATTTACCCTCGCTTTTTTCCGTTTAATTAAATTAATATCTCAAAAACATGTAACAAACAAACCGCAAAACTCCAAATCGATATACATGTCATTCAACTTAGCAATTTGAGGGAAAAATTAATAGAAACTAATGATGAGTAAATTTTTCATAAGTATAAAAATTTGGAGTTTTTAATGATAAAAAATTTACAAAAATTAAAATAGTCAACGGTAGCTCCAATTATATCATGTAAGACAGCCAGAATTTACGTCACCAATTTATAGTTTAAATTGGCTGAATGAACCGAATATGTATCAATGTGAATAGATTTATGACGGTTTTTGGTATTTTTGCTATTTAGAATATAAAACTTGTTTACGCATCCCTAATTATTTATTAGACACGAGGGACGGAAATAGAGTTGTTGAGAGATTGGAAGGGGGGCAATGGTCATGCAACAAGTTCAAAATTGCCTCGAGGGAAAAGCTTTCTCGACTTTACCATCCATTAAATGCTTTCACCAACCAAAAAGCATTGAAGACTAGAAAAATCACAGATATCCAGAATGTTTTTTTCTTTTGAATTATATAATTTGCGTCAACCTAAGAAAATGTGCATTTTCAAATATCATTGATGTTTGTCCGCGAGTTTGAGAATTGAGGCTGCTGTTGTTAGATCCAAACCTCGCATTAAAGGCTCACGCTCACCGGTGGATGTTGTCATGTCGTCCAAACTCTTCAATCGAACAATACTGTCTCCTTCCTGCATCACATGAATATTTTTCATTTTTGTGAATACTTTTACGACTATTTATTTTTCTAGTTCATTGCAATACTTACTTTGAGATATTCCAGGCGTCAACAATGAAACACACTTCATTCAAAGATAGAAAGCTCATGGTCAAGTGGTTACACGATACCGACAAAAAAAAAAAAAAGTGGTCACGTTACAGTTTCTTTTTATTATTGAAAAACAAACCAGACAAAGAAAGATAACACATCTCAAGTCAACTCTGCCTATTCTTCTTATAGGTGCAATCAGTTTATCAAAAATAGAAACTTTTCTCATTGAAGTTTCTTAATAAGAACTGACTTTAGGGACCGAGAGTGGCACATTATTAGTGGATTAGACCTTAGAAAGGATCGAGACCCTTTGATCCATACCGACTTTGGCGTGCCCTCATCCTAGGATGAAAAGAGACTACCCAATCACCAAAAGCTGAGCTGGCAAAAAACGTTGTCAACTCTTAAAAAAATTTAATGTGAGGTAATGTTCTTCTTATGAAAAGAATGGGCTTGATTTACTCTCTAAAGCAAGATATGCATGTCAAGCGAAAGGAATACATAAATCCAAGTCCATTTATTAAAACATTTTCGGTTCTGGTTAAAATGAGTAAAAGAAGTATAAAAAAGGATCTCACTCCTCTCTATACGAGCCAAAACTTGACGTAGACTAAAGCATAGATTCTGTCTTGAGAATAACAAAAAGAAAAGAGGGTAACATATTTTTATATTATGGCCATCACTCAAAATCGTGGGTCAAATTTATAATAACCAATAAATTAAAAAAAAAAAGTTAATAAATTCAGAAAGTCCAAAATCCTTTGGCTTATGCATTGTCTGGGACTGCATTGTCTGTTGTTCTGAGCCCCTAGACGAGCGCGTTTTTCTCCGCAGTCGGCGATGAGCGCGAACTCGTAAATCGTTGCGTATATTCTTTAGAAACATCCATTCATCGTATTAATAAATTTGTCCCTTTAATCATGGTACTGGGTTAATTGAATGACATGGGTTCTCAGATTTTGTCATCGATTAATGAATCGACAAATTAAATTAGTTCTTAAGAAGGGTCTTGTCCCCTTGAATTTCTCAATCTCTCTTCTAGTGCCTTTCTTCACTTTGAGTCCGAGTAACTAAATCGTCTTTGTTAAACATTCAAATTGATTGCACAGTCACATTATCATCGTATCAAAGCCAGTGTGCTTATGATTTGAAAGAGGGGCGAATAAATTGGCTTTTTTTTTTGGGCCAGATATAATATGATTCACACTGCTCTTTGATGATTTGAGATGGACTTTGATTCTATATTCCACAAAAAGGATTGGCATTCTTCAAGTATACTTATCGATCACCCTTATACCTATCACCGGCATAAATATGTTGTGTCCGTTGCACTGGAAATTATGAAATCTATACATATCATATCAGAACAACAGAAAACAGTAGAAGAATTTGCAAAGCAACTTAACTATTCTAGAATGACTAGCCCGAAAGAACTAAGAAATGTAAGGAAAAAGGTCCCAGCTCTGAACACAAGCATAGGCAATTGAGAATCCTGCATTGCACTGACTGGAGAATTGAGTTCGCAGTGTCTGATCGCACCGACTTGTAAACTCCCTCTAGCACCAACTATTGTGTGATTTTCGCTTTCCCTTGGCCTTATCGCTGACATTCTCTCGTGTGCCTGGGACCAGGTTCTTGAGCTTATGTTGCAGCATAAGCAGAGCTTTAACAGTGATTTTGGGTGGAAAATTTGCGTTGTAAGCCAGGTCTCCTAGAGCTGCTGTAGAGAGCTTGTCATGATTTAGTACAACACATATTCTCTGCTTCTCTTGTGGACATAATTGTTGATGGACCTGCAAACAAATTCTCTACTGATAAGCAATTTGTAAAGGAAATGCTCAAGCATCTACATAAAACTTATCAGAAATGGCAAGAAAAAAACTCAGAAAATGATGTTTCAGCCATGAAAATTAAGTGAAGTTAATGAATTACTCAGCAGTAACTAACTTTGTTAAATGTTCTACTAAATGTGAAGCTTTGGGAATTTGCCGTCCAAGTATGGTACCTCAATGTAGATGTCTATGACTCTGTATAGGCTGTCATGAGAGTCTCTTGCAGCCTCCGGCAAGATTGAGACCAACTCTTCGAATTTCACGGCCTTTACATGCAAATCGGCAGCCACTTCTCCTATGTAGGAATCAATCAAGTGGCCAACCTTCTTAAGCTGACCTGCAGGTGATTGATCGCCTTTGTGCAAGAATGCTTTAATAATCCTGATGATCAAATAGACATCATATGCGTACTTCTTTCCCCGAGGTGATTGAATGAGCAGATGGTCGACCATGGCTTGGTCGAATCGCGAGCCGATCAAGCTCTCCAAGAGTTCTTTGTGGCCAATGCTTATATTCCACCTCAATCCAAGGCATAGTAGCTCAAAGAGGCATTTGCAAGAGATGGTGCTTGAGTCCCGATCCACCAAAGATAGCAGACTGATCAAGCCCTCTAAAATCCTGCGTTTCTCGATGACCGTGGCGCCAGTGGATTTCAACTTTTGATAATAGAGGAGGAATCTACTTATGGCGAAATAGTCACGTTCTTTTGATACCATTGCTCTCACTATTTTGTCTAGCCAATCAATTTCCAAGAACGTAAGATCTTCAAACCACCATGCCATGTGAGAGCAATTGCTATTGACACTATCCATGCTTGAGCGAGGATAGCATGAACTGTCCGACGAAGATGTGCACGAGCTCGCAACAGTAGGCAAAGATAACCTCTCTGTTATGCAGTCCACAATTTTCTGTACTATAAAAGACGAATCTTTAGCAGGTAATAAATCCTGGCATTGTTTCAAAGACGCTAGTAGTTCGGACCAAGACCAGTAGCTGATCCCTTTGAGGGAATTCTCCATTTGTTCCTCCAAAATTTGATTGCTCGGTGCTTCATCACAGTACATTTCCATGAAACGCGCCACGCAGTTCAACAGGACGATGTTGTAAGGGTTTATCTTGACTTTGCCATTGCTGTAGCAGAATCTTGACATGAGCTCAAAACCCTCTGAGCCTCCTGGAAAATCATAAAAGATCACTTTCTGCTTCCCATTTGCTGCTTCTGATGTTTTACCAAACAATCTGTTAAGCCTCCTTGAAAACGATGCCATAATTTTCTGCACAAGAAACAAAAAACAGAGACAGTGTTAACAAAAGGGGAAAAGAAAGGAAAAAAAATGTTGAGATCACATCAGGATGGTCTAAGTCTTCAAAACCATAATAGGGATAACCTGAAAAACTTCAAAAAAGTACGACAGGCTTCTCAATGCAGGAGAGACTTTATTTTTTTCAAGAAACAGGAATCAATCGATTAGGCAGAAGTCCATTTCATCAGCTGAGTGACTTCACAGTTCGAGAAACTCAAAGCCCAATTACCAGTAGTAAAAACTGTAACAAGAAGCAACATCACAAGAACTTGAACTGAAGCAGGTCATAAAACAGAAAGGTGGCAACCTGAAAATTGGGAGAGAAAGCAGGGCAAGTAATTACCTTGTTCACCAGGAAAGTCTCGAGGCCATTGACGTCTACTTCAAGAATGCAGCATATTTCCATTGTTGGAGAAGAAGACTGCAAATTAAAAACACCTTCGGAGAAAAAACTCTACCGCTTCATGAAAATGGTTCTGCATGTGAAATGGCTAGAACTTTTGGGATCTTTCCCACGAGGGAAAGTCAGTGGGAACTGAGGAAGAGGCCAGAGAATCTGATTTCTATGCTTTATCAAAAGACCTTTCTGACAATTGTGGGTCATAACATATAAATAGACAATGGAGGGAACAAGAAGCGAGGTCATGTTGTGCGCGCGTGTTTTATCTATAGGAATTTGTTTCGGGTCTCATCTACTCTAAAAATACAAGTTTATCAAACCCTCACAATAGTTTGTGATAGCATTGACTTTAGATATCGGACTTAAATTCTGAATACAAGACGTGCATCATGAACATGGAAGGAAACCCCATCACTTTCAGATTTCATGTTCCGGATTTTGATTTCGTGCTAGAAGCCATAAGAAGGGACAGAGTCCCCAAAACACATGTTCATAAATTTTTGTTTCTGTGAAAGAGGAAAATTACAGATATGACTAAGTTCTATCAAGTCAACATGGTCTATCATCTGATTTTAAGTTGAATATGCTGATCGGATGCTCTTTTGAATCAATTTCAGCTTGACGGGTGTTGCTTCCGTATGTATTTACTTCGATCCATCTCAACTCAATAAATCAATCGCAGCTTGCATGTGTTGCTAATTCGGACTACATCTATTGTTTTGACTGTGCCAATATGTCATAAAACATCAAATCCAAATCTAGTAACTTGAAGAAACATATACCAGCAACAGAGCTCTGATGACAAACTTTCAAGTCAGACCCAGAGCCAAAGTTTCAAACCAAGGAGTGGTTTACGGTTTTGAAGGTCAAATAGTTTGACACAATTTAACCTTTTTGCCGTTTCTAATGCCGCCGATGAATGCAGTCGCATTTGACTCTGCGGCTGCCTGTTAGTGGACAATGGATCCCACCAATAAATACTCCAAATCATCCCATGACAACAGGAAGAAAGTATTTCATAATCTGACAGAGTTGGCCGATCCGTGCGGACTGAATTATCTCACCGCATTAAATATGAGAAACACATTCGTTTTCTCAAATCCAGAGTGGTCCAATCTAATCATCTGTGATTGACTTGATTATAGAACGAGTCTCGTTACGATTTCGATGCTCTTGAGAGAATAATGTACCATCCTTGACATGTGCAACATTCAAGTCTAGCTAAGGGGGGATTGGTCAAATTATCACCATCTCAATCATCCTTTTTTGTAAAAAAGAAAAAAAAAAGTATCCTTTTCTAGAAGTGTGATTCACATGGATTAGACAAATTAGGCATATGGTTACCTTGTGCGATGCCCAACATGGTAAGATGGACGTTTTGTGGGGATTTGATCGTTACAAATTGTTGACACCAAAAAATGACTAAATCTTTCTTATCGACATTGTGCCAGCCTAAATAAATATAGAGCTTGGAGTTAAGTATGATTATACTATCAATGAGTTATTGATAGCGGATATGCTTGTTGATGACTATGACGTATCGATTACCATGATACGGCTATCGACGTGTCATGGTGATTGGTCTACGATTATTACTATGGACAAGTGTTGAAAATAGAAATTAAAGACAAAGTGAAGATAGCGATTATTTGCCCTGTAATTGGTTAGCTTATCCCCCTCAACCCCTCTGGGAGTTACTTTGTTTGGATGTTCCCTTAGCGAGCACTTATGTTTGAACACTTTTATTAAATAAACTCATATTCCGACCCAAAAAAAAAAAAAAAGTGAAGATAGCGATTAATAATTAAGTCCAATGACAATTGAAGAGTTGTAACTGCCTCTAGATTAGGTCAACATACAATCATGGAGCCTAAAGTCATGTAGATGCAATTGTAATTAATAATTGGAATACTAATTGCTTGTACGCTGTTACACTTTGTACAGGGCTATATAAAGCCGTGTTGAATTGTTGTAAAAGACACGATCCTTAACACAAATCACAAATGCTTATGTATTTTCTCAATTTTAATTTTTTGGATTTATCAATTTCTTGTACTTGCATATACTTTTCTGTAGATTTAATCGTTCTTGTTGCACAATTTGCTTTCTATCCGACTCGCCACTAAACCCGATTCAATAAAGTCCAAAGATCAACATTGTTGACACCTAAATTTTTGCATAATTTTG
This sequence comes from Eucalyptus tenuipes, assembly GCA_014182365.1. Taxonomy (NCBI): domain Eukaryota; kingdom Viridiplantae; phylum Streptophyta; class Magnoliopsida; order Myrtales; family Myrtaceae; genus Eucalyptus; species Eucalyptus tenuipes. The sequence continues at coordinate 16,928,250 of CM024540.1, forward strand.
GGGTTAATTTTTACTAAAATTAAAAAATTTAAAAAAAAACATGGCATATAGTTTAGAAACATTTTATTTTTTGTTTTGTTTTATTTTATTTTTAGACCGCCGGTGAGGGAAAGATTTTCACATATTTCGTTCAGATTTTTTCACATATTTAGGTAATATACACTGGGGGACTTATTTTGAGCGGAAAGGAATTTTTTTTTTTTGGATGGAATATGCGGAAAATACAAAAGAAAATATTGCACGAACAAAATTGGAAACAATATATGTAATAAAGATTTAACTTTTTCCCTATAAAAGGTGTGATGGGTATAGAAAAAGGTAAGCAAATTTTGAGAGCAAAATGGATGAAAGGTTGATTTTTTAGAGTAGAATTTCGAAAAGGAGAGGGAGACAAAACCGAAAAAAAAAACCAAAAAAAAAAAGAAGGGAAAACCCTAATCGGGACTGTTCATCTTCCCCGAGGGTCCCCCGACCCTGTCGGTGCCGGCGCAGCGATGACCTGACGCCGAGCCGCCCCCTGCCGGCGCGACCAGCCCCGACGCCGGCAGATCCGAGCGCCCCTGCGCGCCTTCGCCCGACGCCACCGGAGACTACACCGCCCCTGCTCCGCCCGTGAAGTCGCCGCCGTTGCCGAGCCGAGATCCAAACGCCGGAGCTCCTCGCTGTAGCCGCCTGAGTCCTCCGCCCGGCCCACGACGCCAGCCCGTGCCGATCCGCGACCCGGTCGCCCTTGCTCCGCCTCCGCCGTCGCCGATTTGCAGCACCCCGACTCCCCGAAGCTCGCGCCGCCTCTGCCTCCTTGTTCGCTGCTCACGACCCTCGACGGTAGCCGATCCCGATCTGATTATTTCGCTGTGCCGCCCCGACGCCGCCTCCGCCTTGCCTCCAGCCCGAGCCGACCCGCGACGCCAGCCCGTGCCGACCCGCGACGCTGCTCCGTGCCGCGCCACAGTCGCGCCGCTCCTGCCTTCCCCGCCGGAACCCTCGCCGGCGACCTCCTCCTCACTGGTTTTTTTTTTTTTTTTTTTTTTTTTTTTTTTTTTTTTTTAAAGAAGAAAAAAAGGAAAAGGAAAAGCAAAAATAATTTAGGTAATTTTTTATCTTATTTTTTTTTTTGTTTTTATTATTGTTTTCATTTCACATTATTTTCTCTTTTTAGTGTAATTATCCCTTTTATGAAAAGATTGAAATTGCATGATATGAAATAGCCTTGAAATTTGTGATTGTCGGTCCAATTTTCGCGCCCGAAATCCGACTCGCAATCACTGAAAAAATCAGAATCCAATCTATCGCCCGAGATTCGATTCGCGATTTATGTAAAATCGCCAACCCGATCTCACGCACGAATATGGTTCGTCACATTTGGATATCACTTTGTTTCTTGATTTGCTGTCACGTTGCTTAAGTTAATTTTCTAAAAAAATACAAAAATAGTAGGTTAGAATTAGGTTTATTTCTTGTTTTAGGGTTTGCATGTTTAGAATAGAAATTTTATTCTGAATTTTAAAAAATAAAAATTAAAAAAAAATCAAAAAATTAAAAATCAAATCAATTAATTTAGGTTGCTAGTTTTTTTTTTTTTTTTTTTAACTTAGATTGCATGTTTAATTAGTTGGCAATTATTAATTTTGAAAATTTTAGAAAAAGGGAAAAAAAGAAAAACAACAAAAAAATCATGCATATGTCATGTAGAATTAGGGCATATCTTGTACATCATTGCATATTAGGCTTAGTTCAATTTTATATAATATTTTTTTAATTCATTATAAGTTTAGGTATTTTCTTAAATAGATTGCATTTTAGGATTATTTGGGTTAATATAATATTTTAGTTTAAATTAGGATTTGGCTTAACCTAATTCCTAATACAAATTAAATGGGATCTTAATCTAATTAGATAATTTTCACATTTTATCTAATTCTGAATTTCATGAAAAAAAATACAAAAATGTCTTAGAATAAATTAGCTTTATTTTCTAGGATAAATTGCATTCTTATAAGGAAGAAGAAAGGAAAAAAGAAAAATGTCATGTGCATGTCATTAGGATTAGATACATTGAAATGCATGCCATTTAGTGGTTGTTACTAGTTCTATTCAATTAGAAATTGCATGTCATTAGAATTAGGTCATTTAGTTAAATTGCATTGCATATTGCATGTTTTTCATTAATCAAGTGAAAACAAAAAAAAAGAAATTGTGTGTTAATTAGAAATCATATCTAGGGTTGTTGATGTGGATTCTAATTTAACATTGCACATGCTTTCGTTGCTTTGAGATAAGTTTTATAATTTATTCATTGTTTATCTGGGTGTTACATTGGTGGTTTGCGCACCCGCATGATCACCTTACATGTTAGGGAAATAGATTTAAAATCAATCCAAACTGCATGCAAAAACATTTTTGAAAATAAAATGAAATGGTACCGAAAGGGCATTAGAGAAGTTTAGTGTAACCACGTCCCCGTGCCCAAAGTCTCTAGTTCGTAGGAGTAAAATAATTCTCTCATTATTTTACTTAGGTGTCTAATCGACCTACTATAAACGGATTAGTGGTGACTCCTAGATAAAATCCATTTGTATGCTAAAAATTTGAACCTAAATCGCGAATTGGTATGGGCTTGGGAGAGCCCGAGTTAAGTCTAGGCTTAACAATCCATTAGCTAAACCCTAGGTGCTTCACACCAGAAAATTTGGTCGCAACAATTTGGCGACTCCGCTGGGGACTTGAGTTGAGGCTCTTAGTGGACTTAGGCCAATTTTCTTTTTTGAAAAATGTTTTTGTTTGGCAGCGAGGATCCTAGGTACGTCCCTAACCTTTAAAGTGTTAAATGTTTTTGCAGGATGTGAGGTATAAGGGGAAGTGTTTGCTAACTTTTATTTTGCAGGGAGGTGTAGGAATGTATGGTTTATTTTCAAACTATTGAAGTGTTGTTTGCTATAAACTGTCCTGCATGTCCTGCATTTAACACTACACAATTGCACACATAACCTGCCGCCGAACCTGGGCCACATAGGATCATCTAGGATGGTATTGAGATGAATGCCACTCCGACTGCCTACCCGCGGTATAAGTTGCCCATCTCAATCCCGAAGTTTCTTTTTTGGTGTCAAGAGTACCCACCTCGGTTCGCATGCCCGCAACCCAGGTCGGCTCTTTGACCAAGCCGGAGTCATGAGGACCCGACATAGTCCACACGCCCGTGGCTAGTCCGATCATCCTTGTGGCTTCACTTTGATAAGTCTTATAGATTAGAAATTGAGCCACTTACCATGCGCATGTCTATGTGATTGCCATTGATTTTTCTTGGTGAAGTAAGTCTTCTATCCCTATACCATGCAATTTATTTTGTCATGCTTTTGGTCTATCCATGACAATCTAGGTTAGTCATTTGATCTAATTTCTTTGTCAATTACAAATGAAATGAGGAAATTGTCATGTAATGAATTAGTTGGAAAATAAAAAACTTTGGAGAATTTGTTTGCGATTCATGTGTATGAAATTTGATCTCGCTAGGATGTATATTTTTCTAGCTCTCTTTAAGAAATTCCCTTCTTGTACGAACTTTTCATGAAAAAAAAATGAAAAATTGATTAGATCATTGTCATGGATTGATTCTCTATTTGCACCTCGTACTTATATATTTTCATTCATTTGAATTAGGTGATAACGGATCCTCCACGCTCACCTATTATTATATGACTAATAGCTAGGATGGCCGATCAAACTAAAATGCGTGATTGTATCTCCACTATGGAAGAACAACTTCAACAATTAACCACCTCTATGCAGCTTCTGACGACTCAAATCCAATCCCTCCGAGCAAATCCGACTCCTGCACCCGCTCTCCCCAAGATAGTTGTCCCAAGGCAGGCAAACAAAGCCTAAATAGGTGATGACAATATGCCTGAGCTAGAAGATGACCCTTCGCCGATCAATGTGCAAAAGGCTAAGTTTGACAATGTCCCTAAGGCGGAACATGATGAACACTTCGCAAAACTAGAAGAAAAATTAAAACAACTGCAGAAGTCGCAGAATTCACTCCCGTTCGACCTATCCGTGTATGAGAAGGTCAAGATGTCAAAGAAATTTAAAATGCCAGAGTTCGAGAAGTACGATGGTACTTCTTGCCCAAAATCTCACCTGCAGATGTACCACGTACGCATGACCCAGTATGTCAAGAATAAACCCCTCATGATCCAATCATTTCATGCGAGTTTGATTGGGCCCGCACTGAACTGGTATGTGATGAAGAATATGAACCTTCTTGACACCTGGAATGAAGTAGCCGACGCATTTCTCAAGCAATACAAGTACAACATGGATATTGCACCTTCTCAAGAGGATCTTGAGAGGATGGAGAAAAAGAAGAGCGAGTCATTCAAGGAGTATACAGTAAGATGGCGAAATCTGGCAGCTCAAATCACTCCTGAACCTACTAATAAGAAGCTGATGATGTTGTTTGTCAAGACCCTTCCTTCTGAGTTCCATACTTGAATGGCTATCACGTACGTCGAGAGTTTTAAACAACTTATCTCAGTGGGTGAGCAAATCAAGATTGGGCTAAGGGACGGATGGTTCAACGAACCGACCCATCAAGGCAAAAGGTTCACAATGAAGAAAGGCCAAGAATCTAGCACGGAAGTCAATGTTGTGTATGCACAACCTAGCAAGCCTCAAATTGTTCATGTCCTTAAGAATCAACAAGGCGGTGTTTGTCCGACCGCGCCTCGGCAGTTTATTAGAAGGCAGTTCACTTCTCTTCCTGGCCCTTTGTCCCAAGTTTGGAAGGTCCTACAAAAGAAGGGGTTGCTGTCCTATGAGCCAAAGTGACCCAATGTTGAAAAATTTTCTAACTATAACCCTTCCAAGAAATGCGAGTACCATATGGGGCAAGTAGGACACTCGACTGATGAGTGCATTACCTTAAAACACAAGGTCCAAAACTTATTAGACACCAAGGTGTTTGCCTTCAATGCCACTCAACCGAATCCCCTACCTGAGCATGAGGATAGGGTGAATGTTATTTTCGAACATGACGCCGGTCGAATCAAGAACTCGAAGGTGCACGTGATGGACACCCTGGGGCAGCCAAGTGATGGGTGGGAGGGCATGGACTATCCAACGCCTCCAAAGTCAGAGAACTCTGATGACGCCCTAGAAGAAATCACAAGTCTGTTCGATGATCTCTTCATAGGAGCCATTAACGAAGGACCTTCGGAAGACATGGGTGTTGGCCCGCAAGAGTAACTTATTACTTTTGCACATTCCCCTGCGCGGGAATTTTATCGCGTTCTAAGAATTTTTATCGCTTTCTAGAGATTAGGAATTGCAATTTCTATTCAATAAATGTAATTGATTGATGAACTTTAATAAACTTACAAGTTTTATTTTGAGGGCATGATGAGGTACACCAAACCAGTCCAATGACGATATCCAACTATGAAAAGAAAAAATATCATACACGGAGAAATCCTGAGGGCTGGACCTTCTCATGCTTCCGTCCAATTTTTTTTTTTTCGAAAACAAAAGCATTTCACTTAAAAAAAAAAACATTTTCCTAAAGCTTGTAGCAGATTAAACTTGTTTGTTTGTCTGACTCATTTACTTATTGTCTCAGAGTATAATTCTATAACTTGTTATGGCTAGGGACATCTGAAAATAGCGAATCAAGTTTCAATGATCATAAACTTGACTCGTGATCAACGGACTTAGAGCACACTTGCAATGAAAAAAAAATAGATCTGGGGCAAGTAAAAGAGGACCATCATTCTTCGATGGAGGATCCTGGGGGCAAGTTTGCTCTAAATTACAGCAGCCCATATGTGGTGAAGAAGGTACTTCCAGTAGATGCCTTGATCTTGGCAAAAACGGAGGATGGTGAGTTTCCCACTCCAGTTAATTTTGATGCTGTCAAGAAGAATTACCCATGATTGAATTTGCCATGTCATGTTTTGAACTGCAAGCATTTTCATAAATTGCCTCAATGAGTTGCAAATTCAAGGGTCTAAATTTATTACAAATCTTGCATGTTTTCCGTGATGAAATGTGTGAGGTAAATTGAATGTGTCAAATGGGATACTTTGGAAAGATGAAAGGCAAGCCTTATTCCATACACTATTTCATACACTAATCCTCAGTGAGTTGTGTGGAGAAATTCCATGCCCGCAAGGAAAAGGGTGATCTCGCAAAGGATACGTTAACCAAGGTGATGAGAAGCCGTTTCTTCTTTTACCCGAAACACTACAGGCATACCCATTGTTTAGCCATTTGAGCACATACACATGAAAAGCATTTTAAATTATCCCTGTCAAGGATCATCCCGCATCGGGACAAAATTTGAAATGAATGATAGGAATTTTCCTACTCACACTTGCATCAATCTTCGAGTATTGCTTTCGCATTGTAACTTGTATGATAGTTTGAAGTGCCCTAGGATGATGAAGAGCAGTTATTTCTCTATCCTATACACTTTTATCCATTGTATAGCCCACTTGAGCTTATGAATTCATTTCATATAAAACCCAATTGGTGATCACCCCCATACTGGGGTAAGACAAAAACATTCAAGTGGCATGAACTAGAATGTTGACAAAAATGGAGATTCTGTCCAAAGAAAATAAGTGCAAAAATGGGGCATGAAAAAGCAGTATGCCTAGTAAAAGCAAGGCCAATGCCCAAAAAAGAGAAAAAAAATCAAACTCTTGATGTTGTGAGTCGTATGCCCAACAAGGCGATACTAAAAAACCCAAATGTTGTTGCGATCGATGGAGTTGTGATATGACAAAAAAAAAAAATCTTCGACAGTGGAGAAGGAAAGTGGTGGAAATGTCAAGATGATCATCAACTTTGACCCCCTAAACACTTTTTGAGCCTAATGATCCTTTCATTTCTCAACCCATGAACCAAGCCTACGTTACGTCCCTTGCAAAATCTCTTCAGATTATGGCACTTGAATTAACGTAAAAGTTCGTATGTTTGAGAGCATCACTCGAAGGAGTGCGAGTAAGATAATTCCTACCTCATTTCGTATGTTTCTTGACTTGTAAATCCTAAGACGATTACGAAATGTCATTTTTCAGCAGCCTCGACTCAAAGAGTCTCCCTTGTTAAACCGTTGACCAAGCCCATATTACGGTTCCTGTAAAAGACTTCTCAGATTGGTAAAGTCGTACCACTTGCGAGATTGCTCAAACCATTGTTTGGCATGATGATGATGAGATAGAGTGATTGTCAAAAATTCTGCATCAAAGGTCAGGATGAAATGGCCATTTTAATGAGGATGAGTGAAAAGTCCTTTCAGACTGAAAGATCCTTCATTCGACACATCTATGATGCTCATGTATTCAGATTGGAATCTTCTTTTGAAATCCTTCCCATTAGAATTAGGTGATGCAAGATTGATAGAAATTGTCACACGTGAACCTCACTTGAATTAATGCATGTCTGTGAATACATGTTGCCTCTCCTACCATTGTATTTTACAAGAGACATGTCCCTAAGGATCAAAGATGTTACCAGGTAAGTATATCTCTATCCATACCTTAAATACTTGTTGTTGAACAGGTATTTCCCTTCAAGTGCGTCGACACTCGACTCGATCGAGCTTTTCCCCCCAAAGATTTTTCTCCAGATTCAGTCTGATTAAGGCGACCGAAGAAAGGTTCGGGTCTTGGTCAGATGATCTATGTTGCAACGCTGGGCGACCGAAGAATGGTTTGGGTCCTAGCCAAGCAAAACCTTCATTTAGGCGACTGTAGAATGGTACATGTCCTAGACAACACCTATTTCCCTATACAGGCGACCGTAGAATGGTACGGGGCTTGGAAAATGAATCCCCGTTTAGGCGACCGTAGAATGGTACAGGTCCTAGGAAAGCAGTCTCTTTGTAAGGTCATGTTATTATTCTAGGCGACCGTAGAATGGTACGGCTCCTGGACATGTAACACTAACTACCTCGAACTACTCTATCCTCCTTGAAGGTAAGTTATTCCAGGTAGGTTCCTTTGACATCTTAGTTTGGATCTGGATGTCTTAATTCTTTTTCGTTAAACATTTCACTCTGGATGTGAATGTTTTTCAATCTTTCTCGTTAAACCTTAGTCTGGATCTAGGTATTTCGAGTTCAAAAATTTTGACATCTCAGTCTAGATCTGGATGTCTTAATTATTTTCATCTAAACATTTCACTCTGGATGTGAATGTTTTTCAATCTTTCTCGTTATACCTTAGTCTGGATCTAGGTATATCGAGTTCAAAAAATTTGACATCTCAGTGTAGATCTAGATGTCTTAATTCTTTTCGTTAAACATTTCACTATGGATGTGCATATTTCTCGACCTTTCTCGTTGTACCTTAGTCTAGATCTAAGTATACCGAGTTCAAAATCTTGACATCTCAATTTGGATCTGGATGTCTAAGTTCTTTTCGTTAAACATTTCACTCTAGATGTGAATGTTTTTTGAGCTTTCTCGTTATACCTTAGTTTGGATCTAGGTATTTGGAGTTTTAAAAAAACCTTGACATCTCAGTTTGGATTTGGATGTCTCAATTCTTTTCGTTGAACATTTCACTTTACATGTGAATGTTCTTCTCAGTCTCAATGTCTCAATTTAACTCTTTAAGGAACCTGAGTGAAAACTAGGTACTTGTGGAGTAAATGAGAATTTATCATGTACCTCAACATGCTCTACCGCACTGATTGGTAAGTAACTATAGGCACGTTCCTTTTTTTCTCGGCATGCATTTGCATTAGCATTTCCATACATCATATAAATTGCATTAAAAAAAATGGAATTCATTTTCCAACAAAAATCATTCATTACATGAGCATGATCAAAATTTATGTCTCAATTTATCTTTGAAGGCAACCTCTGCGAGCTCACCTTCAAAGAGGGGCAGCAATTGACACCTTAATTTTTGCATAATTTTTGGGTAATTTTTACTAAAATAAAAAAAATAAAAAAAAACACATGGCATATAGTTTAAAAACATTTTATTTTTTGTTTTGTTTTATTTTATTTTTAGACCGCCGGTGAAGAAAATATTTTTCACATATTCCGTTCAGATTTTTTCACATATTTAGGTAATATACACTGGGGGACGTATTTTGAGCAGAAAAGAAATTTTTTTTTTTTGGAAGCAATATGCGGAAAATACAAAAGAGAATATTGCACGAGCAAAATTGGAAACAAAATATGCAATAAGGATTTAACTTTTTCCCTATAAAAGGTGTGATGGGGTACAAAAAAAGGGGGGCAAATTTTGAGAGCAAAATGGGTGAAAGGTTGATTTTTAAAAATCGAAAAAAAAAAAGAAAAAAAGAAGAAGGGAAAACCCTAATCGAGACTGTTCATCTTCCCCGAGGGTCACCCCGATCCCGTCTCGTGCCACGCCGACGCCGCATCTCCAGCGACAACTTGACGCCGAGCCACCCCCTACCGTCATGACCAGCCCCGACGCCAGCGGATTCGATCGCCCCTGCTCGCCTTCGCCCAACGCCACCGGAGACTACACCGCCCCTGCTCTGCCCGTGAAGTCGCCACCACTGCCGAGCCGAGATTTAGACGTTGAAGCTCCTTGCCGTAGCCACCCGAGTCCTCCGCCCGACCGCGATGCCAGCCCGTGCCGATCCGCGACCCGGTTGCCCTTGCTCCACCTCTCGCCGTCGCCGATTTACAGCACCCGACTCCCGAAGCTCGCGCCGCCTTTGCCTCCTCGTTCGCTACTCATGACTCTCGACGGTAGCCGATCTCGATCCGATTCTCTCTCGTGCCGCCTTAACGCCGCCTCCGCCTTGCCTCCCGCCCGAGCCGACCGCGACGCCACCCATGCCGACTCACGACGCTAGCCCGTGCCGACCCGCGACGCCGCCCCGTGCCGCGCCACAATCGCGCCGCTCTTGCCTTCCCTCTCCGGAACCCTTGCCGAACCAGCCAGCTGCATTGTTTGTTTTTTTTTTTTTTTTTAAAAAGAAGGAAAAAAAGCAAAAATAATTTACGTAATTTTTTATCTTTTTTTTTTGTTTTTATTATTGTTGTTATTTCATATTATTTTCTTTTTAGTGTAATTATCCCTTTAATGAAAAGATTGAAATTGCATAATATCAAATAGCCTTGAAATTTATGATTGTCTATCTGATTTTCGCGCCCGAAATCCGACTCGCAATCACTTGAAAAAATCGGTAATCCGATCTCTCGCTCGAGATTCGATTCGCGATTGATGTAGAATTGGCCAACCTGATCTCATGCGCGAAATATGGTTTGTCAATTTGGATATCAATGTTGCTTGATTTGCTATCGTGTCGCTTAAGTTAATTTTCTAAAAAAAATCCAAAAAATGTAGGTTAGAATTAGGTTTATTTCTTGTTTTAGGGTTTGCATGTTTATAATAGAAATTTTATTCTGAATTTTAAAAATTAAAAATTAAAAAAATCAAAAAAATCAAAAATCAAATCAATTAATTTAGGTTGCTATTTTTTTTTTTTAAAACTTGGATTGCATGTTTAATTATTTGGCAATTATTAATTTCAAAAAAATTTTAAAAACAGAAAAACAACAAAAAATCATCATGCATATGTCATGTAGAATTAGGGCATATCTTGTACGTCATTGCATATTAGGGTAAAATTGCACTTAGTTCAATTTTAGATAATATTTTTTTAACTCATTATAAGTTTAGGTATTTTCTTAAATAGATTGCATTTTAGGATTATTTGGGTTAAGATAATATTTTAGTTTAAATTAGGATTTGGCTTAACCTAATTCCTAATACAAATTAAATGGGATCTTAATCTAATTAGATAATTTTCACATTTTATCTAATTCCGAATTTCATGAAAAAAATACAAAAATGTCTTAGAATATATTAGCTTTATTTTCTAGGATAAATTGCATTCTTTTAAGGAAAAAGAAAGGAAAAAAGAAAAATGTCATGTGCACGTCATTAGGATTAGATTCATTGAAATGTATGCCATTTAGTGGTTGTTGCTAGGTCCATTGAATTAGAAATTGCATGTCATTAGAATTAGGTCATTTAGTTAATATTGCATTGCATATTGCATGATTTTCATTAATTAAGTGAAAACAAAAACAAAAGAAATTGCGTATTAATTAGAAATCATATCTAGGGTTGTTGATGTGGATTCTAATTTAACATTGTAAATGCTTTCATTGCTTTGAGGTAAGTTTTGTAATTTATTCATTGTTTATCTAGGTGTTAAATTGGTGGTTTGTGCACCCGCATGATCACCTTACATGTTAGGAAAATAGATTTAAAATCAATCCAAGCTGCCTGCAAAAACATTTTTGAAAATAAAAAAAAATGGTACCGAAAGGGCATTAGAGAAATCTAGTGTAACCAAGTCCCCATACCCAAGGTCTCTCGTTCATAGGAGTAAAATAATTCTCCCATTAGTTTACTTAGGTGTCTAATCGACCTACCATAAACTGATTAGTGGCGACTCCAAGATAAAATCCATTTGCATGCTAAAAATTTGAACCTAAGTCGCGAATTGGTATGAGCTTGGGAGAGCCGGAGTTAAGTATAGGCTTAACAATCCATTAGCCAAACCCTAGGTGGTTCACCCCCGAAAATTTGGTCGTGACAAACCTTTGATGAAAAAAGTACATGGCCGATATTCCTACGGAAACACAAACGCAATTATTGCATAGCCTAGGATACAATTTGCCTATAGCCCTCAATCTTTGGACCAGCAGCAGCTAGTCTAGTTTACACACCAGCTCTGTGATTACACTTGCGTCAATATCTCAGTCGAGAGCGAGAGGCTTGATCACAATAGATAGAATTTGCCGTTGAATGTCGCCGTCCGGGATGGCAAACCCATCTCCAAACTGGTAAAGCATATGCACAACACGAGCCGCATTCACGGTGACATTGATGAAGGGTGGGAGAAACGGCTTCTCGGCATTGCCAAAGCAATGAGCATTAATGCTATTCCATGCTTGGTTTATCAATATCTTGATGTGCTTCCGGGCAATGTCCTCTGACACATTCGCCTCTCGCATGTAACACACCACTGAGGATGGAGCATCTCCTCTTTCTCTTTCAGCCTAATCAAACAAATAAATCAATTTAACTTGTTAATCAGATTCAATCTCCTTTACTCTGAATGTGTGTAAGCACAAGATTTTTCTGCAAGCTAAGAATTTGTCATCATGTCAAATTCAGTTTGTTTATAACATTCACACAGAAGTTTGATAATTACTGTTGACGTTCCAAGGTCATTGCAAAGTCGAATTACAATGGACACATTGTAAATCAGATCCTTGTTTCTCTTTAGCAAATCTGCTGCATCCTCCAATTTCATATGTCCCATGAAGTAATAAGCATGAGACAAGATCAGAGGTCCTGAAGATGATGTCCATGCATTGCTCAAGTATTCTTTCAAAGATGGAGTGTAGCCCATATTTTCCCACTTTGCTTCATTAAGTAACGCTTTGCAAAAATCTGCCCACTGTGAAAAATGAGGGGAAAAGGAGATTTAATCGGAGATGTTTCATAATAAGGAAGTAAATTAGTTACGGTGACATATGCATGGATAAGCAGTTATCCGACAGTTTTTTTGCTTACGGCTTTCGTGAGATGTGGTAGCACTCGATTCCAATCTTCATCCTTGCCAATTTCATGAGCATTCTCATACGTAACATCACGAAGCGCTCGGAAACAGACCTTCATGCACTCGGGAAGCTGTTGAATCTGCTCTAAGTCCCATCTAGAAGCATCAGACTTTCCAGTTAGAGAATATGAACTGAGCAAACACGAAAGGAAGAAATTTGAGAGGCATCGTGGCCAACCTGGTAATGGCGTCAGTGAAACATTCTAGTTCCTCCAACGAACCATAAAGGTCGTAGAGATCGTCGATCACCAGTATCAAGATGATGACCTTGGTGAGAGATTTTCGAAAAGAGCTGAGCTGTGGTTCTTGAGAGAGGCCAAGGGCACAAAGGAAACTTTCGACCAGCCGATCCCTTGCGAAGTCCACATGTTCGATAAGTCCCAGATCCCTCCACCACCTGAATTTACCGAAGCAACTAATCAAATCAAAAGCTGTGAAAATCACATCATGTCCCTTAAAGATATCTTCAAAGTAGACAATTTCTTAGGATGAATTCACACCATATGTATCATGAGTGAGTTTGAGCGTGCAGAAATTACCTGGATATATCTCTAAGATCTCTTTGGTGTGTGGCTTGGACAGTGTTGAAATTGAGCCTGGCAAGCTGAAGCAGATTACTTTGCTTGTCCTCCTGTTGCTCATACAAGTCGATTTGCCATTTGATGTCAAACCACTCGACCCTCCAGTGCATCGGAAGCTCCAAAGCGTGGACGGCACGCTTCAAGAGCTGACCGTCCAAGCCGGAGACTCTCTCTTGGAGAATCCCAGTTGAGAAGGCTTTCGCTTCCTCCAAAATGTTTTCGCCTTCCATAGCCAGATATGAAGCCTCGAGAAGCTCTATCATAGCTTCAACGTCTCCGCAGTTGCTTCCGCTCAATGTGTTCCTTCCGTCTCTGAAGCTCCTTAATGCATCTAATTGCAAATTGAAAGGCAAAGATTTACGACCGCAAAGAACCGAGAATAATTGCTGATACTACTAATTATACTTGATGTTACTAAATATTAGAAGTACAACAACTGACCACTAAGAAGATGCTACTGCAAAACAAGGAATATTGACATGAACTTTGAGTAGATTGTATGCATTCAATTCGATAGTGCCTCACTGTGGACGAAACCTTCTTCGCCATCTAGTCTACAATCACACTTTCCTCTCATGATCCTCTCTCCAGAAACAAGAAGGCTTTTCAGAAGAGCTAAGTCCCAATCAATGTGCCGATTGCGGGACTTCTCCATTTGGATGTTCCAAAAATTCTGTCGGAAACTCAATGAGTGATATCAAGATCAAGAAAATTTCCTGAATTGGAAATTCACGTTAAGTTTGTGGATACAAAATTTGGAGCAATCGATATCCTCATAAGGCTATTGAGCTTTTGATCTAGTGATATCAAGTCCACTTAAATGTATGCAAACTCTCCATTAATTGATTATCGATAAAATGTAATTCTAGGGATGTTAAGAATGGTATGGAAGGAATCAATGTTTGTACAGTAATCTTTAGTTTCTTTGGCATTATTTATTACTTTATTTGATATGTGCTGTGATTCGATAGTAACATCCAAGACGAAGGAAATCGCACACATCCATATTTAGAATTTACCTTGTGAAACAACATGGCCATGCTGTCTGAGGAGTCTAAATCGAAGTGCACTGGCATAGAGATGATCTTCCATGTTGAAAACACCATTGTGGGTGGATGCAACTGTTTGAAGAACTTCTTTCATTTCAGTACCGAAAAGGTTGGACAACCCTAATTTTCTCATCTTGCCTATCAACTCCAACTTGAAGAGTGGATTGACTGCTTCTGATAATGTTGGTTTTACTTCCTCCACCAGCCGTTCCACCTGTCCTTTAGTTCCTTCTTTCTGTCGAATCAAGTCGTATTCGTTAGATCAAAATCTACCTCGAGGCCTCAAATAATTTATTGAGCAATGTCAATATATTGTGATTATACTAATTTATCCTTTACGAATTTATTGTAAAATATATTGCGAAGTCTTGTTGTAAAATGAAACTGACTGAAAGGGTTGGCTCCATTTCGATCCCTAGAGGACTCAACTCGTGCACACGCTAATTTTTCAGAAATATATAGTACAAGCATATGTATAGAGCTAGATGAATTAGTTTTTTACATTATATGTTAGCTATAAATCAAGTCTAGATGATGGCTCATATATAGGATAAACAGACATATTGATATCATGCATGTGATATTACAAATTAATTTAGCAACATACTACCTTGCTCGAATTTTGGAACAAAAAAAAAAGCATTAACATGTGTCTCATGTGCTATACTACAATTAAGGAGGACAAAAAAAAAAAAAAAACAATTTGGATGATTAACAACCAAATTAAATCAGACTTATGAGCACGGAAGGTACAAATTAGAATCTTACAAGGTCGTAGCTGTTGTTAAGCGACTGGAGGAAATCGTATTTCCAAAGGTTAGGCCTATAATTGGCTGATCTTCTTTGATGCATCTTGTCCCCAACTTGCGGCGTATTCGCTTGGCATGGTTGGAACAAGACTTGTTCTGTTTTGTACTTCATGACGAGTAAGCGAACGTTAAGAAGATTGGTGAGACCACGAATTTGAAC
Source organism: Eucalyptus tenuipes (assembly GCA_014182365.1). Lineage (NCBI taxonomy): Eukaryota > Viridiplantae > Streptophyta > Magnoliopsida > Myrtales > Myrtaceae > Eucalyptus > Eucalyptus tenuipes. Next base: position 16,943,482 of record CM024540.1, read on the forward strand.
TAGTTTTGTGATGAAACGAGAATTGGCTACAAACTACGAACATATGGAGCACAATTCCTCGATTTATATGAGCGAGTACAAGGCTAGTGTTGCTGGGGCTTGAGAGTGACCGTTCAATTTGATCCTCACAGGAAGCCCACCACGGCAATTCGTTCAATTGGCCGTCTCCGCACACACGCAGTAATTACGTTGAGAACACGACACGACCTCATAAAACCACAAATTTGATGGCTAGTTAAGGTTATAAATCAAACTAGCAAACATCTGCCTATGCTTCTCATGCCTTAGTACAAACAAAACTAGATAAACCTATAAGTGCCTAACTAGCAAAAATCAAGCCTCATTCATCTAACCAAAACATAAGATTTAAGAGATTAATTAGGAATGAAGTGGGTGCGCAATCCACTTCTCTAGATATTACGGATATTGTTGGTAGAATACTGCACTCTATGATCTTAATTAAGTTGGGCGTATTGAGGTTTTGATCATTTTTTTTTCTAGAAAAACATAGACTGCTCTAGGATAAATATCTACAAGTCCCTAGTTTAATAGGTGGTAGTTGAAGTTTGCGGGCAGGGTTAAGGGGGCATTTGGTTCAGCAGATTTTTGCTAGTTTGATTTATAACCTTAACTAGCCATCAAATTACTGGTTTTATGAGGTCGTGTCGTGTTCTCAACGTAATCAAGCCTCATTCATCTAACCAAAACATAAGATTTAAGAGATTAATTAGGAATGAAGTGGGTGCGCAATCCACTTCTCTAGATATTACGGATATTGTTGGTAGAATACTGCACTCTATGATCTTAATCAAGTTGGGCGTATTGAGGTTTTGATCATTTTTTTTTCTAGAAAAACATAGACTGCTCTAGGATTAATGTCTACAAGTCCCTAGTTTAATAGGTGGTAGTTGAAGTTTGCGGGCAGGGTTAAGGGGGCGTTTGGTTTAGCATTCCTAATGGGCTTTTAGCCTTCAAAGTCGCTTGGAAAAATGCTGGATTGTTTGGGAACCATTTTGAAGTAACTTTCAAGTGAAAGTCAGCATTGGGAAGGCTGAAAGCCCAATTCTATTAGAGACTGGTTTTGAGCTTTACTTTTTTTTTTTCCCAAAACTATTAATCACTCATTCTTCAAATTTGTTATTTTGCCATCATTATTATTTTTTTAAATGCCAAAATAATGTTAAAAAATCAAATTTATATAATGCTAAAAAAATTAAATATATTTTGGTCTTGTTTTAAAAAAAATATTTATATATTTGATTTTTTTAGCATATATAATTGATTTGTTAGCATTATTGTCAAAATTTATATTTAAAAAGTTGCATACATTATTTTTTTTTCAATTTTAAGCAAATAAAAATTAAAAAATTCCAATGAAGGGTTTGGTCTTTTTTGAAAAAAAATTATATATATGAATTTTATTTTTTAGCATTATTTTCAAATTTATATTTGAAAATTTGCATACATTATTTTTTCAATTTTAAACAAATAAAAATTAAAAAATTTCGACAAAGGATTTGGTTGTTTGCCTATCCACTTGCTACTAAAATCTTCCATCTACATATCCAACACCAAGATTAAGGGCTATTTATTACTACTTTCAATGGGAATAACTAGGGAGAATTACCAAAAAAGTCTTAAACTTTTTGCAATTGTGCCAATTCAGTTATAAACTTATTTTTTAGCCAATTGAGTCATAAATATTTTACAATTGTGCCAATTCAGTCCTTCCAGTCAAAATTGGCCAGCTAGTACTGACGTGGCCGCCAACCAGTGCCGACCATAATTTTTTCAATAATATCTTCTTTTTTTGAATTATTTTATCGATTTTTTAATCTTTTTTTCTCTTTTTTTTCCCTCCCTCCTTCTTCCTTTAGGTCCAATGACCAGCAAGGGCTGGCCAGTCGTCGGAGCCAAAGGAAGAAGGAGGGAGGAAAAAAAAAGAGAAAAAAAGATTAAAAAATTAATAAAATAATTCAAAAACAAGACATTATTAAAAAATTATGGCCAATGCCAGCCAACAGCCACGTTAGTGCTGGCTGGCCAATTTTGGCCGGAAAGACTGAACTAGCACAATTATAAAAGATTTAGGATTCAATTGGCTAAAACAATAAGTTTAAAACTGAATTGACATAATTGCAAAAGGTTTAGAACTTTTTGGGTAATTCTCCTGAAATAACTATGACTATAGGAGTATTAAAATCACTCTTTCCTTGCAAGCCCAAGATTCATGGGACATTGTGGAGAAAGGTCATGCGACTCCAAAAGGAATGCGAACGTTCCGGTGGCATTACTACAAAAAAATGCAACGCCTCTATGTGTCATTCAATAAGCTCACTTTGAGAAGAGTTCCAAGCACAATAAGGGCAATCACTATTAGACTTCAATCTCTTATAACGGAATTTGAAAATGCTGACACGAAAGATTATAATACTATCCAACAATATTATGGTAGATTAAAAGAAGTAGAAAATCAAATGAGTGCCTATAAAGATGATATCACTATCATGAGACTTACTAGAAAATACAATTTTATTACCTCATCTATATAAGAATATAAGGACTGAAGTACTATATCAAGAAGTAGAAAATCAAATGAGTGCTTGTTGTAATACTATCTATAAATGTATTACCAAAGTCTTAGCTACCCGTGTGGCTGCAGTTCTTGGCGATATTATCAGCCCTTCTCAAAATGCTTTCGTCAAAGGCTGGCAAATCAGTGACAATATCCTTCTTGCCCAGGAGTTGTTTGCTAGTTTCCATCTTGATCCATACAATCTCAAGTGTGCTGTCAAGGTGGATTTTCAAAAAGCTTATGACACGGTGGACTGGGACTTTCTTGAGCTGGTCCTCTGTGCGTTTGGATTCCCAAACCACCTAGTTCGGATCATCATGGTATCTGTATGCACTCTTAAGTTTTCTATTTCTTTGAACGGAGAACTTCATGGATTTTTCCCTAGTGGCCGAGGCCTTCGTCAGGGGGATCCCATCTCTCTCTATCTTTTCACCTTGGTTATGGAGGTCTTCTCTGGGATCCTGAGTGCTCGTGCTAGGCAACGGGGATTCAAGTTTTTCTGGAGATGCAAGGCTTTGAATCTTTCTCACTTGTTCTTTGTGGATGACGTCTTCCTCTTTTGTGGAGCTGATTTGGCCTCGATCTCTCTCTTGAAGGATGGTTTGGATACCTTCTCCGCTTGGAGTGGGCTCAAGCCAAACACCAATAAAAGTGAGATTTTACTTGCTGGAGGGTCGGCTGACTTGCGAAGTGAGATTCTTCTTGCCTTTGGCTTTCGCAAAGGGAAATTGCCAGTGTGTTATCTGGAGTTCCTATTATTTCCTCTTGGCTCGGCAAGACGGATTGTGTTTCCCTAGTTGATCGTATAATGGCCATAGTCCAATCTTGGACCCAGCGTTTTCTCTCCTTTGCTGGTTGTCTTCAGCTTATAAGGTTAGTACTTCATTCAATCCAAGCTTACTGGGCAAGTGTATATACTATCCTTGTGGCAGTGTTGGACCGTATTGAGTAGATCTTAAGACAGTTTCTCTATAAGGGCCTAGGCCTAGGTAGGGGTGGTGCCAAGGCCTCTTGGGAAGACGTTTGCCTTCCGAAGGAGGACGGAGGGCTCGGCATTCGCAGATTGAGGGATTGTAATAAGGCAGCGATGCTGAAGCACATCTGGATCCTGCTTACGGACAAAGAGTCCTTGTGGTGCAAGTGGATCCATTCCACTTTCCTAAAAAGGAAGAGTTTCTTGGTGGTTAGGCAGCCTTTAGTTTGCTCTTGGGCTTGGAAGAGAATCCTTCATCTTAGGACTGAGTTTTGTCTTTCCTTCTTCTTGATGTTAGGGGATGGCTTTTATGTTTCCTTCTGGTTTGACCACTGGTACCCAAGAGGCCCCATCAATCTCTTATTCTCGGACTCTTTGTTTTATAGCTCTAGTTTACCCAGGCACGCCACAGTGGCTGATCTTTTTTCACCGTCTGGACAGTCCATGAGGATAGTGTTAGAGTCTTGGGAGTAACCCATTCCTATTCTTTCTCAGGTACTGGATCGATTTACTTGGCTAGAAAGCTCTTCTAGTTTATTCTCAGTTGCTTCAGGGTGGCAAGCTATCAGAAGAAAAAAGGCTCGGGTTGATTGGGCTTCCTTGATCTGGAACAATGTTATCACTCCGAGATATCAGTTCAACCTCTAGCTTATTACCAAGAACCGTCTTCCCACTTAGGCCTTGCTTTTATCTTACGGTAGGATTGAGGATGCGTTGTGTGCTTTCTGCAAACTGACGCTGGATTCCATCGATCATTTGTTTTTTGGTTGTAGCATCAAAACCATTTTGCCTTCTTTTGGGCTGCTAGATGCAACCTACCTTGGCACAACAAGGCTTGGTTAGAGAATCTTCGTTGGGCTTTGAAGTTTCTCTTCGGTAAGGATTTCTATCACTTAATTGCCCGCTTTTCATTTGGTGCTCTCTGCCACCTTATTTGGAAGTACAGGAACAAGATTTTGTTTAGAGACCATACTTTGGCGATTCCAGCCGTGAAAAGCCACCTCATTAAAGTTGTTAAGGAGAAGGCCTTAATGTTTAGAAATGTTGAGGATAACTAGAGGAACAGGAGGCTTCAACGTAGCTGTGGGATTGATCCTTGCATCTTCTCTTCTATTTTGGCTGATCTTTAGAATCCTGTTTGTGGGCGCTATTTTTTGCTACTAGATGGCTCGACTGCTTTCTTTTGATGCTGAGGTTTTGGTGCGAGTGGTTGAATTGCGGCTGGGTAGTTTGCTGACTCGTTTCGCTTTGCTTCTGCCGCGGAATGGGTTGCTGGTTGCAGAAGCAAAGCGAATACAACAGCGGCGCTTTTCCTTGGGTTTTTTTGGGCGTGGGTAGCCATTGTTTGGCAGGCTAGTTGCCTTCTTTTGTTAGCTGTTCCTACTCTGGCTGTGGCCTTTGTTGTGCTGGCTTTTGCCGTGTAGCTTGTTGTGCCTTGCTGGCTTTTCTGTCTTCTTCTTTCTTCACCCTTCCACTCATTATGCCTCCATCTCATTTTGAGTGTAAATTTTGGTGCCGTACGCTTGTATATACTAGTTAAAGCTTAATACTATTACCTTTTACCAACAAAAAAAAAAAAAAAAAAACAGTATCATATATGTAAAAAATGGTGGAAGGAGTTTGAGGAATTTTTTTTTTTAAAAAGAAAAAAAAAAAGGAGAAACCTCTCCAAAAGAAGAATATACATCTTGTTGTATTTGCAAGAAACCAAATCACTTTAAGAAAAGTATTGTCGCTCAAATTTAAACTACCAAGATAATTATGTTGAAAGAAAAAATACAAACAATATGTTCTACATAGGCCACGAGGCAAACGGGGAGGAGAATGATAAGTATTATACTGATGATGCATGTAGTAATCACATGACAGTGGAAGATCTATATTCATTAATATTGATACATCGATAAAAGCCAAGTGAAATTGGGTAACGGTGCATTACTGGATGTGAAAGAATAAGGTACTATAGCATTTGAAACAGGACCTAACTATATTCGTGATGTATATGTAATACCCAGCCTAGCACAAATCTTATTCAGTGTTGAAGTTCTGATCAGCTTTTTTTAAAAAGCCTAGACCCCTCTAGGATTAATGTCGATAAGTGTGTAGTTTAATAGGCGGTAGTTGAAGATTGTGGCCAAAGAAAAAAATAAGAAGAAAATCTCTGATAAATGCGGAGATAAATTGCATGTATAAATCAGCGGATTGAGCCAATCCATAGGCGAAGGCTATTCAGTTGAAAGTATGAAAACAAATACAAAGAAGCATATCATGTACGTAAGCCCTTGTCGTCCTTTTTCTCCAAAGACAGCTGCCGGCTACCATTGACCCTGGAATTTCGCTAACAATTTTTTTTGTTTTTTGGGTTGATAGCTAACAAGTTCATCAAGTATTTTCTTTTAAAAAGAAAATCATTTCAGGAAAATCAATTCTGCTAGATACGGCAGAATTTGACCCTCGTAACCGACACGTTCTTTATGCATGTATATACTATAAGCATGATAGTTGAGTAATAACTAGGGTTAATTTTGTGTAGGCCCTCCCAGCATCTCAAGAAGATTAGTAATCGATTGCATCGATATAGACGTAATTTGACCACTAATCGAAAACGACTACATTACGTCATCTTGAGTCCATTTCCCACTACGTTTCTTCTACACTTTTAAGCCAGGGACTTTGTAGTATTAAAACCTCAGGCTCTACAGCTAAAATTTTTGTCAACAGCAACATCAAAGAGTATCAATTGCCTCAATTCACACTTGGTCCCAACCTCTTCTCCGATATCTTTGGCCTGTCTTTCCCTGATTGATATAAGGCTCAAAGGAGCTCAGAAAATTGCGAACCAGGTATCATGACGAGCGTTTTCGAATTTATTTTCTAATGATATATGGCCCGTGTGCTAATTCCATTAGTAGCTTCCTGGGTTTTTCGTTTTCCGAGCTAGTGTCGACTAGTGCACCTTGACAAAATCCGATGATGAATGGGCTTTGAAAGGGGACTTTCCTATGCCCATTGTAATAATATGGCCCAACAAGTCAAGCCCGAGCTCAACTTTCTTTCTCTCTTCTTATTTGAGCTCGTGCAATGAAGCACAAGAGGATAAGAAGAAGCTGAAGCAGAAATAGGGGAAAGAAAAGGGGCTCACCGAGAAAGAAGAAAAAGGAGAAAGAAGAAAGGAGGAAAGAGAAAATTTTCGCGTGCTCATGATCCATATGACTCATCAAGCTAACTCAACTCCGTTTTGCAATGCCAGTAAGCGATCAAAACCGCCAATTGTCTATTCGAACAAATCGTCACAATTAGGGCTTGAAATTCAAAATTATTGGGGATTTGTGAGGTGAAGTCCGATTTTTTACTAGTTGAGCTGCGTATTTTTATAGAAATGATAGTTTAGTTGTTGTGAAGTTGTAACATTTTACTAATCACAATTTGAGCTTACAATTTACCTAGAACAGAATTTTCAAGTTCAGGGTGCATTTTGGACAGAGTTTCAAATAGTAAGTTTTGAGTCGGATTACAGTTGTTTTTGGCGAGGTCTTCGGGCGGCTGAGTTGGGTTCTTATAGTATGTCAAAATGACTTTCTAAGGACTATAAGTTGGCTTGAAACGGAATTTTGTGGAGAAAGTTATGGCGTGATGAAGTTTAATGCGTGAGCTGCACCTAGAGGACAACGATAGGTTTCCGCTAGAGGCAAGCTTTTTGTTGGCGTGCAGGTGTCATTTTATCGACAAATAGGCATAGTATAGTCGATTCGTTCATTATAATATCGTTTTACTTGGTCTTTTGATATTTTCTTTCGGTTATTTGTTAAAAAAATCAAGTGCGTCGAGTTGAGTAACCGCTGTAGTTGGTCTATAGCATTCCTAGGTGAGTGATACTATTTCTTCTATGAGTTTATAAACTCATGTCTTGAGTTATTGAAAGCATGCTTTGTTGCATAAAATCTAGATCGAACATTTACTATAATTTTTTGGAATGGTTTGCCAAATTTGATGTATCATAAGTTATTGAAAGCATGCTTTGTTGCATAAAATCTAGATCGAACATTTACTATAATTTGGCATTTGTGAATGGTTTGCCAAATGCTTTTAGAAAGCTGTTGTAAAGCATGCTTTGTGTGTGTGTGTGCGTGGGTGCGTGCGTGCGTGCGTGTGTGAACTTGGTTTATGTAATGTATTGTGAAAAGGTATGTGAAATTTATTCTAATTGTGTGTGTGTGCGTGCGTGCGTGCGTGCATGCGTGCGTGTGTGAACTTGGTTTATGTAATGTATTGGTGCGTGTGTGTGTGAACTTGGTTTATGTAATGTATTGTGAAAAGGTATGTGAAATTTATTCTAATTGCGTGCGTGCGTGCGTGAACCTGGTTTGTGTAATGTATTGGTGCGTGTGTGTGTGAACTTGGTTTATGTAATATATTGTGAAAAGGTATTCTAAATGTGTGTGCGCGCGCGTGTGAACTTGGTTTATGTAATGTATGGTGAAAAGGTATTGTGTGTGTGTGTGTGTGTGTGTGTGTGTGTGTGGTTTATGTAATGTATTGGTGCGTGCGTGTGTGAACTTGGTTTATGTAATGTATTGTGAAAAGGTATTCTAATTGTGTGTGTGTGTGTGTGTGTGTGTGTGTGTGTGTGTGTGTGTGTGGTGCGTGCGTGTGTGAACTTGGTTTATGTAATGTATTGTGAAAAGGTATTGTGTGTGTGTGTGTGTGTGTGTGTGTGTGTGTGTGTGTGTGGTTTATGTAATGTATTGGTGCATGCGTGTGTGAACTTGGTTTATGTAATGTATTGTGAAAAGGTATTCTAATTGTGTGTGTGTGTGTGTGGTGCGTGCGTGTGTGAACTTGGTTTATGTAATGTATTGTGAAAAGGTATTCTCATTGTGTGCGTGTATATTCAATGTCGCCATAAGCCCAATGAGGAGTTTGTGGGTATACGCATACTAGTCTAAGATATCCTTGTAAGTCGAGCCACCAGCTAATAATAGGTGAAAACCTAACTAAGGGGGGAATCTTGGTTGCCTTGTGACAGGCATTATGCATGACCATGGTTTGATGCTTAAGCAAAAGATTGATCGGTGAATAGACCATCGATGTGTGGTTTCATAGGATAAATTATTGATGTGTAGCATGAGATTAACTGATGGGATGTACCATTGACATGTATTTTATGAGATTGGTTAGTGGAATAGACCATTGACGTATACTTTTATGAGATCAACCAATGGGCTAGACCATTGGTATTTTTTTGTTATTATCTTGAATTTTATGCTTTGAATATGTTATGTTAAAGTAAGAAATATTATATTTTTGATCTCGAAGTTTGTTAAATTCTTGTTTTAGTGAAAGTGAGTTATATTTGTGTTTTAAATGTGTATAATAATTGCTTGATTTGCTTAGACGAAATGTATTACTCACTGAGCCGTGATAGCTCATTCCTTTTTCTTGTAATGTTTTTAAGATTCTTCAATTAGTGATCGTTAGAGCGAGAGCATTATCGCGGGAACTTTTGGGAGCTGGATATTTTTGGAATAGTTGAGGCTGTGTCATTTGGGAAAAGAACAGCTGGGTCACTCCCTCATCCCTATAGGATTTGGGATGTGACACCCATTGGGTGCAAAGTTTTTATGCAAACTATGTCAATACATCCAATATCACCCATAAAAATTTCAACCCAATCAAACAAACGATGAGCCTGTACTCACCATTTTCACCCAATTGCCAATATGCCCATACTCTACCCAAGATGAGAAAATATTCCCGCTAGTCCTCATATCGTAGGCGCCCACTTACCGACTCTTTTTCCTACGTATTTAGGCTCCTTAAATCTCTAACTACCAAGCCCCAAATGAACTGAAAAGATTGAACTTTACATTGGATGGCAGTTAAAAAGGAATTAGACTAACTAGAAGACCAAACTTTAGTGAAAAGCTTGGGCTTGATTGAGTTGGAAAAGGGAAGTGAAGTGCAAGAAAAGAGAAGAAAATGAGGAATTAGACTTGAGATAGAGGCTTGATTGAGGACAACTGAAGCGACAAAATTGAGTGGTGTTTAAATTTATGTTTAATTATGCTTTGTCCTAGTCTAATGTGTGGCGCAGTCAAAGCATCTTAGTATAACATAAATGTTAGATAATGCCATTTTTGCGTAATTAAAAAAGAAAAGAATTGGTAAAGAAAAAAGATAAAAGAGTACTTGAGTGGCTTTTAATATAAAATTGCATTCAGGGAGAGGCTATTGCAACCTCCCTTTCGGCACACCTAGCCTAATGGCTCGCTAAGTATTAAACTTAGCGTGGGCTCTCTCAAGCCCACCAATTCATGACTATGGTTTGAATTTTCAACCTACAAGTTAATTTCAAATAAGAGTCATCACTAATCGATTTGGGGTGGGTCAATTAAAAACCAAAGTGAAATATCAAGAGAAATACTTCATTGAAATTAGGATCACAGACTTGATTACGTTACTTAGTCACTAATGCCCTTCCGGTACCTAATCTTTGTTTAAAAATCAAGTAAATCATTTATGCAGCATTTTATACCAATTACAAATTCTAGGATTCTATTCCTAACTAGACAGAGGAAATAGAAATCCATAAATCATAAGGGCGCAATTGGAATAAGCCGATATTTGCTTCTAAGAACTTAAACACAAATTCCTTTTTTTCCAAGGGCTTTCTATGCATTTATGAAAACAAAAAACTATATTTTGGCTTTTTATGATTTTTGTGAAAAATAATTTCTTTTGGATTTTTCTTTTTTTATTATTAAATTATTTTATATTAAAAAATAATAGTATTTTTTAAAACCCTGGGTTGGATTCTTGGGTTAGGACCGACTTGGATTGTCAACCAATGGCCCCAACGGGCTTGTAGGATGGGCCTAAACGGAGCTTCACTTAAAAAAAATAATTGCAAACCCACAAAAGTAAAACAAGCACACATCTTCCCAGGCCCGTGCAAAACAAGCCCATACGCAGCCTGACCCAATCGACCCGAACAAGAAAAACCCTACTTGAATGAGTTTGTCGCAGCTCGGCCACAACAAGCACTCCCTCTCAAACCTCCCTAAATGTCTCTTAGGGGAAATCCTCCGAGGTCTCTCTCTCTCTCTCTCTCTCTCTCGTATGTTTTCTTAGCTTGCGAATGGCCTATTTATTGGCCGAGGAGGCTGGTCGACGAGGCTCGACCGCTGGTCCTTGGCGCATCGACGATGTCCATTTCAATTGAACCGATGTCAAATCCCTTCTCCTCTGCGGTAAGTTTAGCCCAGGCTTGCTCAGCATTGAAGACGCGTCCTATCTTTCACCGGCCTGCTCCTCCGCCATAAGCTGTCCTCATGCGCATTGTCGTCATCACACGTGAGTGGCAGTAAGGAAAGAAAGAAGGAAGGGGGCCGGGCCAGTGAAGAACAAAAGGAAAGTGGGCCTCGAGCCTGCATATGGGAGAAAGTAGAGGAAGGAAGGACTAAACTTTCACACCCAGCCCCTATGGGCCCTTTCTTTTTTTTTTATTTAAAAAATATAATTAATTTATCCCAAAATAGGTTAATAAAGGAAAATAAAATAAAAAATAAAACTTAGAAAAAGCAAATGATATTAATACATAAGTGATACGATTTTTTTTTTTTGTTAGGGCTAAATTGGTCTCTAATTTTCTAACGCAATCTAATCTTAAATATTTAGTCAAAATTTAGGTGTCAATAGCTATCCCTCTTTGAAGATAAGCTTGCAAACGTTACATTCAAAGACGAACTGATACCTAAATTTTATCCATGCATGAGTAATAAATGCTATCTTTTTGGAACTAGGTGTTCTATGCAAAAAGGGCAACATAGCATAATATATACTAAGAAAATACTTGTAGTTACTTACTAGGAAGGAGTGATATAGAATGTGAGCACGAGTTTTCTTAGCAAGTATCAAGATATCATCTTACCTGATGACGTGCAGAAGCTGCTTTTCCAGGCCCCGAATCTTTCTTCGGTCGCCTGTAAGAGCAAAAAATTGTTTGTTTAGGACTCGAACCTTTCTTCGATCACCTTGACCGAAAATTGCTTTTTCAAAACCCGAACCATTCTTCGGTCGCTTTGACGAAAGATTGCTTTTGCAAAACCCAAGCCATTCTCTAGTTACCTATCGAAGCAATTATTTGTTTGTCTGACTTTGGGATACAAAAGCACGCGACATCAGTGAAGAGGGACTCCTGGCTATATAAGCATGCACTATCGATTAAGGGGGACTTCGAGTTATGAAAGCACGCCGAGTTAATCGAGAGGGGACTCTGGGCTATGGAAGCACATCAAGTTAATAAAGAAGGGGACACCGGATGACAGAAGCATGCCAAATCAATGTAAAGGGACTCCGAGCTATGGATATCCGTGAAAGTCTCTCACCTCTTAATAATTGGTGAAGGTCTCCCACCTCCCGGTGAATGGAACATTGAGGACAACCCTTGGATATTCATGAAGATCTTCCACCTCCTGGTAATTGGTGAAGGTCTCCCACCTCCTGGTCAACGAAATATTGAGGATGTATCTTGGATATCATGAAGGTCTCTCACCTCTTGGAAAATGGAATATCAAGGGCGTACCTCGAATATTCATGAAAGTCTCCCACCTCCTGGCAATTAGTGAAGGTCTCCCACCTCTTGGTAAATGGAATATTGAGGACAACCCTTCGATATTCGTGAAAGTCTCTCACCTCTTAGTAAATGGAATATCGAGGACATACCTCGAATATTTGTGAAGGTCTCTTACCTCCTAGCAATTGGTGAAGGTCTCCCACCTCCTAGTAACATAAATTTTGGATGTAGCATGAGGCTTATCTGATGAAGTGAGGAACCAGTTGTCCGTTTAATGGCCGACTTTTCTTGAGGGCAATAAAACTTTTGAATACCTAGGTAGCCATAAGCACACAAGACAGTGGAATACTTAGATAGCTACAAGTATTTAATGATATAATTTGGGGATAACTCAAATAGGCCAAATATCATGATGGTAAGAAGGCATACCTGGGTAGCTGTAGGCACACAAAGTAGTAGACTACTTGAATAGCTATAAGTATCCAAAGATGCAATTTGGGGGCAACTCATGCAAGTCAAGTGTCAATGAAAAGGAGTACCTAGACAGTGGTAGATACTTGAAGACAATGGGACACTTGGGCAATCGCCAATATCTATATTCTAAGGGCAACTTGAACAGGTCAGGTGTCGATAAGAGAGAGCACCCAGATAGTGGCCGGTACTCAAAGATAATGAAACACTTGGTTAGACACAAGGTTTTTTTGAAAATAGATGTAGAGACTTGTTTACCTGATGATATCTTTGATTTCTGAAAGTATATCTCATGCAATATGCAAAGCATTCATGAGTTCAAATGTGGTTCATGCATGACAATTTTATCAGTTTTGCATCACCAAAGTTCCACTAGAGAAAATTTAGAAAGACAATCTTCAATTAGAATGTGGATATCTTAAACATGTCAAATGAGGGACTTTCAGTCCGAAAGGGCTTTCCACTCACTCTCACGGAAAAGGCTACTTTATCTTGACCATTAATACAAGATTTATAAGAACCACACCATCTCACATTCATCATGCCAGTAGAGGTCCAAGTATTCTCACAAGCGGTACGACTTTGCCAATCTAAGAAATCTTTGTTGGGATCATAATGTAGACTTGGTCAATGGCTTATCAAAGGAGACCATCAAGGTCAAGGCTTATGAAAGAAATGCAGAACGATCATCTTCGGGTTTACAAGTCAAGAACCTTGCAAAAAGAGATAGATATAATTTTGCTCATACTTCTTTGAGAGATGCTTATAACATATGAAGTCCTACGTTAATTGAAATGCCATAGTTTGAAGAGACTTTACAAAGGGATGTAACATAGGCTCCGCTCATGGGTTGAGAAGCGAAGAGATTCAAAAATGTGTAAAATGGTGAGAGTTGGTGATTATTTTGGCATTATCACTGGTCTTTCTTCTCACCGCCGAGGATTGTCTTCATGGAGGCTGCATTAATTGAACCACGACAACAACTTTGCTTGGTAGTACAAATGGCTGAAATTCACATTTTTGTCTTAGGTGTCGGCCTTGCTTTTTACTAGACAAACTACCTTTTCATGCCCTTAGTTTTTAATCCAATTTTCTCATATATGGGCATTGACCTTATTTTTACTAAGCACACTGCTTTTTCATGCCTTTAGTTTTTCATTTTTTATTTTTTGAGGACACTGCTATTAAACTCTTGTGATCTTCATCTTTAGTCAACACTCCGAATCATGTTGCTTGAATGGTAGTAACTCCTTCGTCTCAATGTGAAGGTGAAATTACAGACTTAATTGCAATGTACAATGGATACAAGTGCATGGGGGTAGAAAAAGAATTACTCTTCGTCATTCTATGGCACTTAAATTATCGTGAGTGTTCATATGTGATAAAGACACCCAAAGATTGATACAAGTGCAAGCAAGAGAATTTCTATCTATTTTATCACCTTGTGACACTGCCCCACCTCCGATCTGCCCAAGTGTGGGGTGGTTTTTAACAGGGGTAATATGAAAGAAACTTCATAAATATATGGGGCAAAAAGGGGGTAAGTAATAAATAACTTGTAGCGTTTAGGGCAGAGAAATGAAATGTCTCTCATCACTTTGATCGTTATACCATTCGCGAGAGAACCCTTTACCCTGCGGCATGAAATTTCCTATGCTCATCTTACAAGTGTATAAATAGGGGACTATGTATGGGATATAGGTTACTTTTCATCATTTTGATGCACCTCATTTAGCATGCTCGATCAATCCCACCTCATTTATTCAACTGTCTATTTTGATAATCCTCAATGGAATTAGTGATTTAGATAGACAAAATCATCATGCAAAATCTTCTTTAAAAAGACTTTGAGCATGTTAAGCATGAGGGAGTTTTTCATTAAAAATATGGGGAAGCCAAATTGTCTCTATAAATGTGTTGAGTTTTGAACACAGAGGGGATCACTCAAAAATGGGTGTCCATGGATTGCCCCTTGTTCAAAAGGGGAAATGACACATAAGCAATTAGATAGGATTGATCCTTGATATGACGGATGCATCGGCTTTTGCCCTTGCATAGGAGAAAATTTACTGCTTGAGAAATGCCTCGCTCACCTCGCTCCATGTTTCGAGGAGGTTCATGTTCTTCGTAATGTACCATCTCAGGGTAGGGCCTACCAGACTTGATTGGAATAACTGGATCATCAAGGGTGCATTATTGACGTATTGGGCCATCCGAACCAAGTACATTTGCAAATGAGCTCTCGGACAAGTCGTGCCATCATATTTTTCAAACTCGGGCAGTTTGAACTTTTCTAGCATTGTGATCTTGGAATAGACAAAGAGGGGTCCGTTGGAGTAGGCTTGGAGGCCTTGCAGTTGTTTCAACCTCTCCTCAAGCTTTTCAAGGCTTTTGTCATGCTCAGTCTTAGACGAATTGTTGGGCTTAGATCTCTCAATCGTGATTTGGTGCGGATCATCCTCCAATTCGGGTATGTTATCATTGATATCTCTACCTTGCTCACCCCCGGTAGATGATTGTGATAACAATACTTCGATTGAGGTTGGGGCAGGAGTAAGTTTACTTTGAATGGAGTCCATCTGCTTCAAGAGTTGTTGAAGCACACTACAGACTTGCTTCATTTCATTTTCCATGATCGCGACACAGCTTGGTACATTCTTTTCGGCCATTCTTGCTCTTACTTTTGAGTGAGTTTGGATTGGTAAACATTGATGTTTCGTGATTACCTAATCATGAATAAACAAGTATGTGTAAACACGAGACATAAATAGGGAGTCAGTTCATGACGATGACCTAATACTACCATTTTTGTTTATTCATGAAAAGTTTGTACATGGAGGGGATTTCCTAAGCATGGATTGCAAAAATAAAGACATGTGATATGTTAGCATGGACTAAAAAGATATCCAATTTGAAAGATGATAAAAGCATGAATTGAAAACAAATTTTCAAAAATCTTATTTCTTTTTTTCTTTTTGTACACCATTTTTCCTTCTTTTTTTTGAAAGCAACAAGAAATCCCTTGGGGAAAAAAGAAATTTAAAACATGCTTGAGGAAACAAAGGCATGAACTGAAAGTAATTTTTTTGCAAAAGTTTGCTCTTTATTTTTTCCAAACAAAAAAAAAACTCTATGATAGTTACTTCCAAATTTAGGTATTAAATTCATAACTATCCTAAACTAATCATGGTCCGATCAATACATGTGGGAAGATAAGTAAATTGCAAAGTGTAATGATGGAAAACTTACCTAAGTTGAGAAAATTGATAGCAATCAGATAAACATACACATGATGCATGCGGTTCGATTTCTAACTAAGAAGGTTCAATAAAGTCAAGAGGATGTACGCCCGTCGCAGTCTCGCATTGGTGTTATATTTTTTTAACATCGGCTCTACCTAAAGAAATTCGGAGAAAAGAAAGGCAATCTCTACATCGTGGTCTCGCGGTCAAGGCCATATTTTTTATTTTTTTTTGGTAAAGGTAAGAATATATTGAGCTTTAGCCAACTATACAAAAGATCCGGCGCCAAGAACTTTCACTCATAGTGCAAAGAGGCAGAATGAGTGGAAGGGAGCCGAAGTAAAAGAACTAGAAAAGAGAAAACAACAAAAAAAACAAATGACAACAGCCGAAACAACCGGTAAAAACAAAACAGAAAAATGCCACTAGGGCACAAAAGAGCTGTCAACAAGGAGCGGCAACACGCAACAGCAAGGTGAGAAGAAAAGCAATGCCCGGAACAGGAACTAGTAGCCGATCCTTGACGAAAACTGGGGAAGCGCCTTAGAGAGCCGGAGACACCACCATTAAGGAGGAGGACCAGGGCCAGTGTGGAAAATGGAAAGGTCAAAACCCCACTCTCGTTGGAGACGCCTGTTTCTTGAGTTATCTGGCACCTTATTGAATGTCAGTACTTTGTCCTTAACGACTTTGATAAGATGATTCTTCAAGGCCGAAACCACAAATGCTTCTCCCTAAAAAATTATACTTTTTCTTTTCTTCCAAATTAAATGGCACAAGGCCCCCAAAGAAAACCGAGCAATGGAGTGGAAAAAATCCTTACTAGACAAGAATTTCAAGGCCCAAAGGAGGTTCTCTGCCCAAGACCTATTATGCCAAGGAATATTACATCTACTGGCTTGGAAAAATGCAAGTGTCGCCGAGACAGGACAATCAAAGAAAAGATGGTCGATAGAGTCTGGCGTGACATTGCAAAAGGCGCATAAGTCATAATCAATTCTTCCATAGGATAAGATGAAACCTTAGTAGGTAGTCGATTCCTGGTAATCAACCACAGGTTGAATTGAAATCTAGGTGCAATGGCGTTGTTCCAGATAAACTGAGCCGAAGGGACCCGATTCCTCTTGCTTCTTATGGTATCCCAGGCTGAGGCCACCGAGAAAGAAGAACCTTGCCAGGAGAACTGGTCAGGCGATCGAGAGAGAACCGGAAAAGAGAACTCCCAACACTCCAAAAGCGTCCTGAAGACCCGACCCGCCGGAGAAAGGAGATCCGCCACCATCGCGTGCTTGGAGAGGCCTGAGCTATCAATGAGAGAAATCGGAATAAAAAAGCTCAACGGGCCTTCCTGGTGCTAGTTGTCAAACCATAGTGATACTGAGTGACCATCACCCATTTTCCAGCAAAAGCATAACCTAAAATCCCTCTTCAGCTGCATGATTTTCCTCCACGCCCAAGAACACATGGTAGGTACGGTAGAAACCCATAAATTTTCCCTTTTTAAGAAATTGGTGTGAATCCACCGACACCACATGAATTCTTTATCCGTAAACAAAATCTAGATATACTTAAGCATGGCCGCTTTATTGCAATCTCGCAATCTTTGAATACCCAAACCACCCTCCTCCTTAGGAACACAAACATCCTCCCAGGAGACTTTAGCCCCGCCCCGACCAAGGATTGGGCCCTTCCAAAGGAACTGCCTCAAAATACATTGTATACGGTCTAACACCGAATAAGGAAGGGTAAACACACTGGCCTAGAAGGCTTGGATAGAATGAAGGACTGACCTAATCAACAAGAGTCTTCCAGTAAAGGAAAGAAACCGCTGAGCCCAAGACTGAACCCTGGCTGTGATTCGGTCAACAAGAGCGACACAATTCGCTTTACCAAGCCTCTTGGAAATAATAGGCCCCCCCAGATATCTCACTGGAAGCTTCCCAACCTGGAAGCCAAGGGCCAAGAGAATATTCCTTCGCAAGGGAGAAGGCCCTCCTGCAAGAAAAACCTTGCTTTTGTTCTTGTTTGGCAACAATACACTCCAAGAGGAGAAGATGTCAAGTCCTCTTTTAAGGAGAGTCACCGAAGCCCAATCT
Source organism: Eucalyptus tenuipes (assembly GCA_014182365.1). Classification (NCBI taxonomy): domain Eukaryota; kingdom Viridiplantae; phylum Streptophyta; class Magnoliopsida; order Myrtales; family Myrtaceae; genus Eucalyptus; species Eucalyptus tenuipes. The sequence goes on from CM024540.1 coordinate 16,961,414, forward strand.
ACCTAACAAAAAGGAAAGACATCATCGACGAAGAAGAGATGAGAAAGTTTCACAGCTTTGCACCTCCAGAAAAACTTGAAATCTTGTCGAGCCGTGCGAGAGCTCAAAATCCCATAAAAGACCTCTATCACCAGGGTAAAAAGATAGGGAGACATTGGGTCCCCCTGCCAGAGACCCCGCCCACCTGAGAAGAAGTCATGTAACTCGCCATTGATCGAGATAGAATACTTTGGGGTGCGTACACAAACCATGATGCATGTGATCAACCACTCAGGGAACTCGAAAGCTAAAAGGATAAGCTCAAGAAAGTCCCAGTCCACAGTATCATAAGCCTTTTGGAAATCCACTTTGATTGCACACTTAAGCAAATAAGGGTCAAGGTGGAATCCTGCAAATAGCTCCTAGGCTAAGAGAATGTTATCACTGATCCTTCTACCCTTAACAAATGCATTATGGGAAGGGCTAATCAAGTAATTTAGAACAGCAGCTAGTCGGTTTGCCAAAATCTTAGTAATAACTTTGTATATGGTGTTACAACAAGCTATGGGCCTAAAATTAGAAACAGCACAGGCGTTAGGAACCTTAGGCACTAAGGCTAGAATCATGTTGTTTATCTCTCTAAGCAGACGATCTGATGAAAAGAAATCCTTCACCACCTTTAAAACCAAAGGCCTCACGATGTCCCAGTTACTCTTATAGAACTCAATTGTAAAACCATCTGGCCTAGGAGCTTTACCATGGGCAAGGGAGAAAAGAGTATCACGGATCTCAAAGTCCAAAACCGAGCAAGAAAAATTACCAACCTGATCAACCGAGAGCGGCCGCCGGATGAACTCCTTCAACTCCTACAACAAAGGCTTCATGAGGGCTGTCTGAGGCGTCAAAAGGTCTCTGAAGAAGGAGACGAAAACAAGGGGCACCAAAGTAGGATTCGTGACCAAGGAACCTGAGAGAACCTTGACTAAGAGGATCCTGTTTCTAAGCTGTCTTCTGTTAACCGAGTGATGAAAAAACTTAGTATTCCGGTCACCATCCTAAAGCCACCTCACTCTTGATTTCTGTCTGAAGAAAGATTCTTCATGAGTACGCAAGTCCACAAATAGCCTACACTGGGACCTCTCCAGTTTAGCAAGAAAAGTGTAGCCTGGGTCCTATTGGAGAACAATCTGAGTAATACGAAGAGCATCCATAGCTTCAATAGTCCTCACTAAGATGTCAAAGAACGCCTCTCTATTGAGCCGCTTAAGGCTGCCTTTCAAGGCCTTCAACTTGCAAACAAGCTTAAACATGGGCACCCCTTCCACCGGACTCTACCAAACATGCTGAACAATAAATGGAAAATCCGGGTGTTTCATCCAGAAATCAAAAAACTTGAAAGGCTTCCTCCTAAAAATCTGGTTGAGAACTCTGACCACCATGGGAGTATGATCAAAGATACCCAGATTGAGAAAGGAAGCTTCAGAGAAGGAGAAATCAACATTCCACTTGGCATTAACCAGTACCCGATCAATCTTCCTCATTTTTCTTAACACTATTCTAAAATATCCAGTGGCCACCTGAGTCCGACGACAGGGTTGTGTGCACCACATGTAGTTTTAAAGCATTAAAGTATGAGTTTATAATCACAAAACATTTTATTTTAATGAAATTAAAATTGATTCTTAAGCTACTAACATGCACAAAAAATACCCAAATTAGGGAAACATTTAAACAAGACAAAAAGGCTAAGTCCACAGAAAAAGAAAAAAAAGAAAGGGAATAACCCCCAATGGAGTTGCCAAGCCGTTGCAACCTCCTTTTTTTAGGCGCCTTTATGCGCAGGCACGTGCGAAGACTAATGGCTCGCTAAGTATTAAGCTTAGCATGGGCTTTCCCAAGCCTTTCAATTCATGACTTATTATTTGAGTTTTTAACCTGCAAGTTAATTTCAAATATGAGTCGCCACTAATTGATTTTGAGTGGGTTGGTTAGAAACTCAAGTGAAATATCGAGAGAAATACTTCACTCTCGCACAACCGGAGAAACTAGGATTAAAGACTTGATTAAATTAGTTAGTCACTAATGCCCTTCCGGTACCTAATCTTTATTTAACAATCAAGTAAATTATTTATGCATCATTTTATACCGATCACAAATTCTAGAATTTTATTCCTAACCAGACAAAGAAAATAGAAATCCATGAATCATAAGGGTGCAATTGAAATAAGTAGATAATAGCTTCTAAGAACTTAAACACAATTTCTTTTTTCTTTTTTTTTTTCAAGGGCTTTCTATGCATCTGTGGAAAACAAAATTATTTTTTGGCCTTTTTTGAATTTTTTGAAAAATATATTTTTTTTGGATTTTTCTATTTTTATTATTAAAATATTTTTATATTAAAATAATAGTATTTTTTTTTAAACAACCCGAGTCGAATTTCAGGGTTGGGACCAATCCGAATTGTCAATCGATGGCCCATATGGGCCTGCAGGACAGGCCTAAACGGAGGTTCACTTTTTTTTTTTAAAAAGAAAAATCCAAGCCCACATCTTCCCAGGCCTATGCAAAACAAGCCCACATGCAGCCGGACCCAACCGACCCCAACAAGCAAATACCTGAGTATAACCCACGATCGACTTGGCTTTGACTTGACTTGCACCTCTCTCCTTCTCTACCTCTTCGCGACGTCAATGGGGACGGTTGAGTTCATCGCAGCTCGGCCACAGCGAGCGACGTAGGTGGTAACGGGACCTACAAATGCGATGGCTAGGTGGTGGACGATAGTGGGCTTGGCGGCGTAAGGCTTGGCTGAGATCAATGAGCAGCTAAGTCATGGAGATAGCTGGAGTGGTGAGTTTGGTTGTTGTGGCTTAGGCAATGGGTTGTGAACAGCGGCAACTCGGGCTAGTAGTGGCGCGAGCAGGCATCATCGTGGCTAAACCATGGTGATGTCAGGCCAGCACTACACATGGCAATAGGGCTCAATCCTACGTCTCTCTCTCTCTCTCTCTCTGTGATCTCGCCTAACCTGCGCCAGAGCTCTCTCTTAAATCTGGCCTCTCCACCACCCAAATCCGCCTCTTTTCTCCTAGATTTTTCTTAAATCTCAGCCTTTCATTCTCTCATCGACCTCCTCTCTTGGACTCACTCGCTCTTAGACTTCCCCAGATGTCTCTCGTGGGAAGTCCTCCAAGGCTGCTCCTCTCTCTCTCTCTCTCTCTCTCTCTCTCTCTCTCTCTCTCTTCATGTGTGTTTTCTTAGCTTGCGAACAGCCTATTTATAAGCCGAGGAAGCCATTTGACGAAGGCTCCAATCGCTGATCTTTGGCGCATCAACCTGCATCCACTTCGGTGAAACCGATGTCGAACCCTTTCTCCTTCGCAGTAGGTTTAGCCTAGGCTTGCTTGGCAATGAAGACGTGTCCTATCTTTCACCGATCTACTCCGCTGCAGGTTGTCCTCGCGCGCGTCGTCGTTACTACGTGTGAGTTACACTTACAAAGGGGGAAGGAGGAAGGAAAAAGAATAAAAAGAAATAAGGAAAGGGGCCGGGTGAGAGAAGAACAAAAGAGAAGTGGGCCTCAGGCTTGCATATAGGAGAAAGGAGAGGAAGGAAAGGCTGGCGTGAAAGCCCAGCCCCTATGGGCCCTCTCTTCTTCTTCTTTTTTCCTTTTTTAAAATATAATTAATTTATCATAAAATAAGAGAAATAAAATAGAAAATAAAACATAGAAAAAGAAAATGATATTAATACATTGGTGTTAAGGCCAAAGTGGTCCCTAATTTTCTAATGCAATTTAATCTTAAATATTTAGTCAAAATTTAAGTGTTAACATAGGCTTAATTTGCCATTTAGAATTTTGTTGCTCTTACTAACCTAGTCACTTTTTTTTGTCTAACTCAGGGGCTTTTCGTGTTGGTCAGTTTAAGATATAGGCATGATTACGTTAGGGTGCCGCTCACAAGGGTCATATCCCGAGATATGACAACAAGGTCATATATATTGTTTACCCAACATCATATTAAGTTTCATTTTTCTCATACTTTACATTCCGTCTTCTTATTTAAATGCTTATCTTGATTTGGTATGTTATTAATTCAATGTTTGATAGATACTTATTTTTGCAAATAATCATGCATGATCACTTTAGTGGAATGCACTTAAGAGCTTAAAATTTGGAAAGACCGTTTAAATCACGTTGTTGATAAACCAAGCAAATTTAGGTACCGAAAAGGTTCTAAGTAAACAATTAGCATAACTAGTTTCTCATTCCTTAGGGGTGAGCATCGGTCTAGGGTCAATTCTAGACCGACCTTGGACCGGCCCAACCCTGCCAGTCCTGGTTCAGTTCCCAGGGAGATTGGGTCTGTCCTTGGTCCTAGAATTTCTGGACCAACACTGTGTGGGTCAGTCCTTGGTCTTAAGAGTTCTAGGTCGGTTCAACCCGGACCAACCCTAACTAAATATATATATATCTAATATATTATTTATAGTATTTTTATATAGAGAAAACCTTAAAAAAAAAGGCGTCAACAACATTAAACAGCTCTTTAGTGAGGAGTTCAAGTAATTTTACATTGTTCTTTAATAATTTAGGTTTTAAATGTCGTTTATGGCGTCAATAGTCATAATTTACGAAGGAGGAAAATGTTTTTGTGAGGAGTCATCGAGGCGTCCAAAAAGGCACCTTATGGCATCCTTCTTTAGTATTCATTCTCTTCTGTCTTATTTATCCTCTTAGTCTTCAATTTGCCAAAATCAAAAGAAACAACTTCTACGCTCGCCACTCAACACTCGCCTCGCTCACTTTGGGTCACTTGTACCGCTCGTCGCTCGATGCTCGCTTGGCTTATTGCTCCCCGCTCGACATTCGATGTTCATTTTGTTTAACGCTCACCCCACTTGACCCTCACCGCTTGTCTTTCTTAATTGACCTCGCTCATCATCGAATCCATTGGATCGGTACGGTATGCATGTAGAAGCTTCTGGCGCACAAGACGATGGCAGGTAGTGAAATTCAAGATTTGATTTATTTGACAAGTCTAATAATGGTATTGGTTTTTGTAAAGAGTAATGAAAGATGATATGCTTATTAACGTGACGGAGGCACATTTGAGGGTAATGTTGTTAGTATGTGGCAAATGATTTTGCTTTTGACATGACTTGTGACGTGATGGATATGCGATTAAGTCTGATAAACAGATGACATAAGTGGTAATGTGTGTGATGATGAGACTTATTGGGTCGATGTTAACATATTGATAATGTCGATACATGTGCAAAAACTTCTAGTGCAGTGGTGGAGAACAACGAAGTTTGGGATTTGACTTCTCCAAAGGTAACAAGTTTGATGGTGGTGGTAAATATGTATTTGAATATGAAATGACTGGTGACATAATGGATGGCATATTATTGTGAATTTGACCAATGATATGGTAGATATGTTGTTGAGTCTAACATGGCTATTAATAGTGTAGATGACATGGAGGATGTTTTGCGATAACTAGATTGCTTGGGCAAATGCTAATGCGTTAATGATATTAGCAATATGTGCAAAAGTTTTGGTGCGTGGAGATTTCATAATTTGACTTGTCTAAGACCGATGAGTTTGATAATGTTGTCGATTTTAGAAATGAATAACAAACGATGACATACCAAATGACATGGTAAATATATATTCGAGTTTGATGTGGCCGATGACATGACATTTGATGTTGTTAGTGACATGGTAGATATATAGTTGAGTTTAACATGGCAAATGATCTGGCAAATGAAGTGTTTTCGACAACGTTGACGCTTTGATGACTTTAGTTATATGCATGTAGAAGTTTTTGACACGTGGATGACAAGTCTCATGGTGGTGTTGGTTTTTTTGAAAAGAGAAGGGAAAGATGTTAGAAGAGTACTGTGCTGATTAGGTGGAAAACAAACACTAATTTACTAATGTTGCTACATTCACTATGGAAAAATACTCGATTTGCTTTCTTAAACAACAAAAGCTCTAATACCAAAATATGATATAGAATTATATAATATATGTGTACTCTACAATGTTGAAAAAATACATTTTTATAGACTTTACAAAATTTATGCTAACAAGATATGGAGAATTATAATCTACTACGATTTATCAATAATATACACAATCTTGGGAGATATAATTAATTAATAGAGGTATGATGAAATTCCTAACTATGTATGATAATATTCTTTTTTGGTAGTGACAAAAGGCATAAAATAAAAGGTCAAGAATCAACTTCTCATAATCTTTGCTAATTAGTTGGACAATATCTTGCTAAGCTATCTACATGCCACATTTTTAAAAGTTTTGTTATAAAATGGGAAAATGCTATTGTATATATGTTATATTTTAATTGTTGAATAAATCTCCACATGGTAAAAAAATAAGTTGTTGAAATGCTCTACATTAATGATTTCTAAGATCATAATAAGTCGTTATTTGCTGCATTGTCTTCAAATTAGTACTTTAAAGTAGGCTCGTCAAATGGGAGGATTAGGCTGGATCGAAAATGATTGGACCTAAATTAACTCATTTGTATGCAATGCGAATTTAGTAACAAACACCCAATGCAGTCATGGCATGATATTATTCGATTTGACTCGGGATCCATTTTTAGTTTCTTAGGGTGGCAATTAGTTAAACTATATATAGCAAGCCATTATGAGAAGCTTAAATCATCCATCTATCGTTCCAGTTCACCTTCCTTGAGTGGAAATAGAAAAGGAACAACAACAAATGTTTAATTGTTTTCCCACTTTATACAATGCTTTCCCACTTGATCACAAAGTGGGGAAAACAAGAAGTTGTATACATGGAGATACTTTGTCAGCAGTTCTTGACATATACAACAAGTCAAGTCAATAATCTAGACATGATAAAAAATTTTAATCAGAAAATAGACGTTAAACTTTTTATTAGATTCTTAATAAAAGATTAGATAACATAAGCCATATGGTCATTCCTTTGATGATTCAAAGAAGTGGGAGAAACTCGATGTAGAATTCAAAATCTAAGCAGAATGCAAAATTTGAAGGTGAATAGGAAGATTTCTTTCCTCTAAAGAATGACATGTGAAGTTAGTCCTCCTCTTGATGAAAAGAAGATGATGGATTTTTTCTTTAAAACATTTACTAATGATTTTACTTGAAAAAGATTAGCTTTAAATGTCAAACTTTCCGATAATTGGTGGGAGTTCGTGAAATAATAGAAGGACCTATGCATGATGGCAAGATAAATGAGAAAATGAGTTGAAAATTTCCAAATTGGAAAGGGAAAAGAAGTAGAAGTGGCATATGTGCAAGCTCAGATATCGTCGAAATCCTTCTCAACACCTTCTTAAAACCGATGGCATAACAAGGAGGGAAATACTAGAATTATGAAACTAAAAGGAAGTAAACCGAGACTTTTCTCTCCATTGCCTCAGCCTTTATCAAAGCTCCTTTCCGTGCTATTAGGAAGAAGGATGGTAGCTAAGGAAGTCCCTCGAGATAATCCTCCCAAGTTTATGAGATTTGATTTTGAAGTCTTGTGAATTGATCATGGGTGAGAAAGGCCACGCTGTGGATAATTGCTTGACACTTATGATCAAAGTTCAAAACCTCTTGGAAAAAGGCATTTTTTTCATTCAAGAATGCACAACCCAATGTATAATAAAACCATTTACCAAATGATAATGAGGGTGCGAATATGATTATTGAAGAGAAGAAGACAAACAAGCAAGCCTATGGGGTGAATGTCCTTAAGCTATATGAAATTCTAGTGATTTCTGGGCACTATGAAAGAAGAAATGACATTTTAATAAAAGAAAAACTAGAATATGTTTCCATAATGATTGGCATGGGTATAATGTAGAGTATAGGAGAAGAAGAATAAGATATTATGGTGATGTTTGTCATAATTGATTTATCTTATGAAAAATTCTCCTGTAATTTCAAAGAAGAAAAAGTCAAAGATTTTCCTGATTGAATTCCTAGTTGAGGAAATAAACGCTATCGAAATCTCAAATGATGATGTGATATTCGAAATAATTGTATCTTCGTTTGAAGAAGAAGGTGAAGAAATTAGTTTAGATATTGATTATGAGATTGAAGCCAAAAAAGCCCATTGGACCCGTGGATTTAAAAGGTCGTCACGCGAAGAAGGAGAAAGTAATCAATATATGGGGCCGACGTAGCGGAAATTTTGACTATTGTGTGAAATACTCACCTCCTCCGGGTTTTTTGGTGGATCCTAAGAATATCATTCCCGATGTATGGAGTGGTATGGACCCATCTGAACCTAAAGAAGGGATGGTCGCCATCGTAACGCCAGTCGTGATTAATCTAATCTATCCATTGAGGATTATTCGTGGAAAGCCAATAAAGAAAATATAGAACATGTAGCTATTGATCTCATGTCCGAAGAGTTGGAGTGAAGCAAGTAACACGAAGCCAATCATGATTGAATTACCACCTTTAGATAAGAAAGAGATGGTGCTAGAAGCTGCCTCAAGCTTTGATACTAAATCGGTTCCCGGAGATTATAGGACAAATGAAGTTGACGCTCTTACTCATTCAAATCATTGTAATGCACCCATTAAAGCAATGAAAAAGAAAGCCGTTATTGAAAAAGAAACAAAACAATTCTTGATAGTCATCAAGACGAGCAAATTCAACATTATGAACCAATTAAGGAGGATACCTATCCAAATCTCCATCAAATAGGTAAGGAGGTTTGTAATTTTTAAAGATAATGCATTTTTTTCTTGGGACATATGTGACCATGTTTATAAGGAACAATTCTCAAAAGAGGATTCAAAGTAAACATTGTCTCAAATAAAAACCCGAGGTGCCTAATTTAGTCTCAAATAATGACCCGAATTCCAAATCTTATTCATATCCAAGGTCATCCAAAGACTTTTTTTCTTTATTTTTATTTTTCTTTCTTCATTTTCATTTTCTCTTTATTTTGTTTTCGTTTTTGTTCTCCTTTTTCTTTCTCATCTTCCTCATGCCTTTATCAGTCCGTCTTGCTCTGCATCACCTCCATCTTCTACACATTCATCAGCCTCCTCAAAGCTCGTGAGCTTACACTACTTCATATTCAATGGCCACTCAAAAGGAAAAGGTCTCTCTCTCTCTCTCTCTCTCCTCCCCCTTCCTCAGTTGAGTTTAGTTGTTCACTCTCCGTGACTCGAAAAATGCAGACTCAAAGGTAATCAGCTCGTTGCCAGAGGAACCACCGTCCATCTTGCAACCTAATCCAAATTCCGGTGAGGCCCACGAATTCCGATCCCCGAGAAAACTGGAAAAGACGGGTAGCAAGATGTGCAAGACACCAAGTTGCGAAAGAACTATCCGAAAGCATAGAGAATAATTTCGGTAGAGGTGTAAATTGCCTTTGTGGCATCTTTCCATTTCACTCATAATTTTGAGAAGCATTTCCAGTTATCACAATAGTTTTTGTACCGGAGCCATATATGGCTTTTGAGCAGTTGAATTTTGGATGTAAGCAACCTCAACCATGGACTCTTTGTCCTTCTTCGTAGGAAACTTCCAAATGTTATTCTCAAAAACGTTGCTATCTTGAATAGGCCATTTTACTCCTTCATTTACATCCACAAGATGAGCAAATGTTAAGCAATTATTGGTGTACATCTTCTTAGAATACTATCGAGGTAATGCCCTTAGAAACAGTTGCATGGTCTTTCTCCATCAACGGCGGTTTCAGTTGCAAAGCAGTAGTCCTCCACCTTTAGGCATAGGCTTTAAAAATCTCATTCTGCTCTTCTCAACTCGAACTAATTCTTCTCCGATTGGCGTGATCTCAAAGTTATTTTATATTGTTGAAGAAATTCGTTAGTGAGGTCTTCCCATCCATAGACCTTCTCTAAGTCAAGTCAAGCTCAATAGGCCTTCTCTACTTCAAATTGGTGTTTGGGCACCTAGTTCCATCATACTTCCTCACAAACTCAAGTTCTTTGAAGGATTCAGGCACTTTTACTTCAGTGATAGGCAAAAACTTGTCGACACCTTGAAATTGGTAGTGTTGTAGCATGCATAAGCATTCATCCATTTTGACCAAATGCCAAGCACTTCTTTATCAAGATGAACAGCAGGGGTCTCCTTAATTAGAGCCTTAAGATCGATGACAAGTGAAGTAGTTAGAAGAACCTTCTCATGGGCATCTCTTTCAACATGGTCAACCACTGACGGTTCAGTAGGCACGGTGGGTGTAGGAGTTGTAGCATTAGGATGAGGCGGAGGAGTCAACGCCTTAATTTGATTGGATAAGTTAGTTTTCCACATTAGTGATTCTTACCCAAATATCCTCATTCTCCATTCTTGCTTGAGAGTGAGTCCTTATGATCTTTTAGCTATTTTTGATCACATTTGTCGATCGAGTGAATGAGCTCGATTGAACTATTCGATCATCAAGATGATCGGTGATAGCTCCTTAAATCTGAATTAATCGCACAAAAATGAGAACTAAGAACTAGCTTGGTTGAACTTGGAATGAACAATTGAAGAAGATCGAAGAGTCATAATTGGAATAGATCCGGCAAGGATTTGAGAATTGAGCTTGCTCTGACCAAAGATAGCTCAAGGACTCGTTAATAAGGCTGCTCGCAATGATTGAAAGTTGTAGGATACATCCTTAGAAATAATATATCCAAATTTGAGAATAAATGGACAAGGTTTGGTTAGAGAAACGAATTTTCCTTGTAGATGTTAAATCTGGAAATTTTTACAGGAAGTTAGTAAAGATTATAGTGATTATTACTCTTAGTACAGTGAGATATGGACTTAGGTTTCTTCACGGCAAATGTCAATCTATGTCTCTAGTTTAACATACTAAAATTTCGTAGTATTTCGATAAAAATTGTTATACTTTCTGTGTCTGAGTTCATTTGGGGTTTATTCCAAAGTTTTTACAAAAACTGTGCATCCTAGTTTTCAAATTGTCTTTATTCCGAATTTGCTCAATTCATTCCAAAAGTGAATGTATCATGAGTTGTCATTTGACATGGTGGTTTTTGGCATTTGGCATGGCATTCAATACCGGAGGTTTTCAATGAAAATTCATGAGATTTCAAATGTTCTTGCATTCAAAATGTTTTGGTATTGAAATAAATTAAGATGTTAATGTTGCCGTTCGACCCTCGGGTCAACGATGCCCCGAGAGTCGGGAGGCCCGAAGGCTCAAGTGAGTCGATGTCCTTTGGATGCCAAGGGTCCGTAGTGCCCCAGAGGTTTTCCCCGGGAGCTTCGGGATGCTCGGTTGTATGCTAGTCGGTACGTAAATCCGGAGGGTAGGGGAAACCATCTTCATGGCGAGCCCCGGAGATTCCTCTGGATGCCCGGTGGCCCTTGTGGCTGAATGCCGGAGGCTTTCATGATGCCTGGGTGGATGCGAATGCCCAGAGGGACGCAAACATTGGTCCTCTGGGGGGGTGAAACCTTTTTGAATATTAAAATTGATGGATAGATAAGTGTGTGTGTGTGTGTGTGTGGTTCGGTTATAGGACTAAATTATATGACATGGAATGGGACGTGTCATATCAGTTTGATCCTATGATCGAGACCTGTGTGACTGAAACAATGCATTTGGTTTTTGAAACTACATTGCCATCACTTTGAAAAGATTTTATTTGTTGATGCACACTCATTCATTTCTTAATTATATGTTTTGTCTATTTTGCATGAAATTAGATAGTGATGGTTATGCACGATATGGCTTAGTGAATCTTTTATTGCTGAGTGGTTGTACTCACCCCTTTTGGGGACTAACATTTCAGATTAGTTATCATGCCTCTGCTGCCCGTATCTCCCGGCACATTTTATGGACTTCTAGTTGATTTACAATGTGAGCTATCGGAGCATCACCATTCCGAGGTGCGAGGGTTAGTTTTCATACGAGTACGGGTGGTGGTGATGTTTGAGGTTGGTTCTCCCGCCGGCCTTGTGCTTTAGGAGTTCCTCATAGTCTTTGTCCGTCGAGATGGAGATACACTTGGGCCATTACCACCACCGCTAGCTGATGGACCGGATGGGTGGGTGTGACCGAGGGTGAAGGACAGCAGAGGAGGCATATTTTTGGACACCGACACTGATTATGGACCTTTTGTAGATAATCTGCTGGGAAGGGTCGGGTATCTTTTGCAAAGTAGCCGGGTATAGAAAAACCTCGGCATTTTGATGTACTGACCTATATTGTCCATCTAATTATGTAAATAAAAGTGTTCAGTTTTGACTTATAAAACGTTTAGTAGGTGTGCATCGTTTGAATTTCAAGTTGGGGACGGTTGATTGTGCTTCCACTATATATATTTTATGCACAGGGACCGATTTGGAAAATATAAACCCTTAGGATCAAGAGTTATTTTCAAAATTTTTAGTATCAGAGTATCAAACTACAAAGGAAATGTGAAAAGTACTTGTGGTGGCCGTAACGGATTTGGGGGCCGTTGAGGGGTGCCACATAACCAATATTTTAATCTTTTTTCTTTTAATTCTATATCAAGTTAACATGGCAATCAATCATTGTGTGCGTCAATATAAATCTCAAGATCAAACTTGTTGGACAAAACTCTGTTCAAATAAACGCGTGTGGAAGTACGGTCCAATTAGTTCGAGCAAAGGTCATATCCCTGAAGAAGAGTCCGCCTAGGACTCTTAAGTTGTCGATTTGTTAAGACCGACTAGCTATAAATTTGAAGATTACAGAAATCCAACTTCCTATTGAAGTTGGTCTCATGGGTTTAATAAAAATGTTCTAATCATGGGATTTTCTGGCTTTGTGCCTTCGGGGACTAATAATGTGGGAGAAATTCTTCCCTTGAATTTGTTGACTTTGCACCCAACTTGAAGTTACATTTTGTCGTGAAATTGATGACTCTATGATAATAGAGTTATTTTAGGCAATAAATACGGTACTTTATAATGCAATATTCATTAGAAAATATTCAGATTTTCTTCTATTTACCCAAATCTTCATTGTTTATACAAAATAATGAGATACAGAGAAAATAAGGAAATAAAGGGCTAAAAGAAGGAAAGGATAATTTTGTGATTCAGGAATTCAAATAAAAAAAGTATTGGTATATGGATATCAAATCAATGATTTTGTGATTTATTCCCTAATTTTATGTGGAAAAAAATAAGCAATTGCCTTATGTTAGGATTCTTGAATGTATCCTATAAATAGGATAATATTGAGAACCGAGAGAAACAATTATGTTTTTATTTTTAGATCGTTTGTTATTATTCTTGAGTTTTTTTTTTTAAGTATTTTGAAAAGAAGATAAAAGTAGTGATAGAATTATTGTTTTTTGATTCAAGGTACTAGGTTTAATTTTAATTTATATTTTCATTTCTTCTACTATGCTCTAATTTCCTTTGGTTAGGGCTACAATGTAGCCTAACCATGATGATATGAATTTTATGATTTTTATGTGTAAAAGTGATTTCATTCATATAAGTTATATATTATTATGCTTAATGTTTTTAAGTGACTAACCACCACTTAAATGATCTGATGTGTATGTTTGAGATTGAGAAGTGATAATATGCAATTACTCCTTATAATATTTAACTATAAATTAAATGTGAATAAAGATATATTGCATTATTTGTATAGCTTTTGATGATAAGGTGATCCAAAATATTCATTATAAGTTGGAAACATTTATATTCTTTGATGCACTTATGTTTATTTAAATTCACATAAAGATATAATGGATTAAGAAACTGAGTAGGTTTGTTATACCTAGAGATAGTATAGTAACTATATTATGAAATTCCACTACCACATGTTTGATATCGTTTTTATACGCTTAACAATCTAAAATTTATATCTAATGGTTATGGTAAAATCGGATGCTTTAACATAATTATAAAATTAATTTACTACATTTAGTTCCAAAATTTTGTTTTTAAAATTTTTAGCTTTGATTTATTCGCAATTTTATTTGATATGTTGGATAAATTGTAGAATTAATCTATTTTTAATATTTAATTGGTTTGTTATTCATCAATGTCATGCCCTGACCCACTAAGGGATCGCGACAACCCGCGCTATCACTTTTCACTTAGGTCATTTACTTGCGATATCCCAAAAGACGTCACTGACCTATTCATATTATCAATTATATATGCAAGTGGAAGCAGAAACAATTCACCCAACCAACAAACAGAGATAGCCATGAACGCATCAACAAACACTTGCATAAACACATCCATAAGCTAATACAAGTTAACTCTAATTACACCACAACAGTTTAGTCATATACATGCTTCCAAAGAGGATTTGAGATTGGCCTAGAACCTCTATGCCACAAGGCAACTTCAAAGGGGTGGTATCCCCTTTGCGTCTAGGTTATAAAGCCCCATCTTGGGCTCGTTGTCCGACTCTGGATCTGAGTCCACTTCAGGGTTAATGACATCGCCGTCGGGGGTATCCCTGACCATGGGACTCCGACTAGCACCCCTGGATCCCCTACCTGACAATCCATCAAATCCTCGGAGAAGGCCCTAACGCTCTTCTCTAAACCAAACATACCAGGTTTCAAACTTATAGGGCACTAGGTTAAGTAACCCTTCATCCACCCAAACTGTGGTCACATGTTTCTCGTATCTAGTGTTCACACTCTTAATCGGATAAGAGGTCACCTCGATGTCCTGATCCTTAGGTACACCAAAACGAACGTAGTGGTATGACTTAAACATGCTTTAGGTCTGTAAAACATTTAAAACAATAGCAGTGAGACAAAACTCAGCAAGCGAACTTCCTAGACCTCATGTAGGGAAACCATTCACCTTGGAAACATCCTAAACATGCAGGTTATCTATCAATGGCAAATCAATAGCAAAGCATCCCATGCTTTGCCCTAACTATAAAAATGAATGATCATCTTACCTTCTTAAGCCATCATAACAAAGCATGTAAACAATTCTTAAAACACTTTCCATACACACAAGTCAAACCCAAGAGCGCACGACATATTATAATCATGCACCCATGCTATGCCATAATCCAAAATTGCTAACATATCGATCTCAGGTCACACGTGTGCTGACAATAGCATCGCTTCTAATAATATGCATTCATGCACTCATGCACTTTACACAAGTGGTGTCTCGAGAATTGCATGGCATTCCATACTACTATGTAATCCTCGAGACCATACTTTCAGATTATTACAGCCACTCGAGACCCAAGGCCAACCTAAAGGTTCGTAATCATTTGGCATAACTGGGCATCGTCTAGCCCCATTGAGCACGGCATTATCCCACATAAAACACATCAGGATAGTCATTCCAGTAAGGAGTTTCATTCCAAAATCCATCTGCGAACAGCATCCTGTTGACTTGGGAGCATCCAAATTAATCGGGCATCGTCCCATATAAAACACATCAGGACGGGTTCACACTCCGCGTAAAACGCATCAAGGTCTTTATATGATCACACGAGCACATCATCATTCACACCCATTGTTATCGTTCTCATTAGCCAAGTATGAATGCCTCAATGGGATGCCAAGCAAAGTGTGTCTCATGATCTATCAAAAGTACATCAATAAAATATGTTGAGCACGAAACGAGAATCCATGGCTTGACTCGTTACATTAGGCACCGGCCTAAGTCCAATCTGGATCGGAAACGATATGCTTCAATATTGAACCGAGACCAAGAAAGGATCGATCCGACATGACATGATCACCGACCTTGTACTAGATTTAGCTCGGGAACGATATGTCTCAATATCGCACCAAGACCAAGAAAGGACCGACCCGTCATGACATGATCACTAATCTAGTACTGGACTTGGTTTGGGAACGATATGTCTCAATATCACCGATCCCAAGAGAGAGACTTGACCCGATGTGCTTCATTGCATGTCCAAAAACCATCATATATCTCATCTCGGAGGCTCGAGGTGTTCTCATGCAGCAACCATGGACAATGAACATAACATATGTGTAACAACTACATCTAATGAACACATATAATACATTGTCATCACAATTTATCCCAGACTTATTTAAATAACACACTTCATCACAAAATCACATCATGTATGACACATCACCCCATTATGACATATAATGTAGGATAAATTATCATGCTTGAACATAAGTCATTAAAATCACTTATCATTTGCCTTATCATGACGCCACTACATAAAAACATACGTCACCACGTAATAGTGTATCATCCTATCATGACACATTATAACAACGCATCATGATACCAAAACTTATTTTTAATAATATGTCTCATCACAACATCATTTCACATATAATTACAATATAATTTATCACTCTATTATTGCATATAATAATCACATATCACATATTATAATAGCATATCACACTTCACTTATCATAACCTAATAACTTATCACATAACGATAACTTATCGAACCAAGACGTGATAACCTAATGCCCAAACATTGATAACTCATCATCCAAAACTTGATAACTTATCACTCAAAGCTCAATAACCTATCATCCAAAACTCGATAACTTATCACTCAAAGCTCAATAACCTACCATCCAAAACTCGATAACCTAACGAGATAACTTATTGGAACCCAATGATCATTTATCACATAAGACCCACTTATCACATCAACAAATCACCTTTTAACCTTAATCTCACCCTCAACTACATCCAAAATGCAACAACAACCCTAATCAAGGGTTAGAAAGCCACTCACAAACTAATCCAAGCTTTAAGGCGTCGAGGTGGTGCAATAAGGCTAGACAGTAGCCAAAGGCTGCGGGTTGCGCGTCTACAGAGCGAGAGAAAGTTGGACGAAGGCTGCACGACAGCCCAATGGTGGCTCGACAACAGCTCGGCGTTGACACAGCCTCCTCAACTTCAAAGCTTACCCACGGTGACAAAAACAGCGTGCGGAGGGCGCTGCGGCGTCGAGGTGCAAAGGACGGTTCGCTATTAATGGAAAAATAAGAGTAAAATGAAGAGAAAAGCTTGTAAAAGAGATGCAAATAGGTGACGGGAGGTTCAGCTATGGCAAGGAGGGAGAGAATGTGAGCTTCAAACATTCAAGTGAGAAAATGAGAGAAAGTGAGAGTGAAGGGAGAGATTGCTGCCGGTGAGGGGAAAGAGAGAGAAAGAGAGAGAAAGGAAAATCTTGCCCATTAATGCCCATCAAATCTACATCTTCTTGGACTCATATCAATCAAGGTGGCTTATTCAATGAACAAAAATCCTTGCATTAATGAGGGGATTTAGGCACTTGAGTGGATAGGCTTAGGTTTAGACTAGGTAAGTAGGTTAGTTGGCTTCCCTCAAGCTCTTGAATGCCCACTCTTGCTTGTACCCACCCCTCCATTTCCAATTTCCCACTTTGCCCTTTTGTCCTTAATCCAATGAAAAGGTATTTCAGTCATTTCACCGAGATCTTGTGAAAGGATTGCTTGATGGGATTGGAGGGTCCATGGGCCTCCCTTGGCGCCCCCCCTTGGGCGGTCCACTCTTTAGGCGTGTTGCCTTCTTCCTCCAATGTGAATAACAGTTTCGAGAAATTTTCAAAATAAATGTCATTACCTTATCAAATGGATTTGCAAAATTATAAAAAAAAAATTATGATATAATCCAAGCCCAATTCATTTTGTATAAAGAGCAACAAATCACCAAAGGCAACCCAAAATCTTGTCCATTAAACAATTCCAACGACCACAAAGGAAAACCCATTTCGATATTCAAATCTTCATAACACTTTGAAATTTTATTATGTTATAGATATAGATGTCCTATACAACTTTGTTGAAGGAAGCATTTTTATATTCCAAAGAAAATAATTTATAAAAAAATCGAGAAGATCAATAGGTCACCGTTTTTACTACACTAGGCAGTTTTCACATGGTAAAAGAATAGGCTTTTGTACCAATAATTTCACCTCAGAAAAATATGAAATTAAATAATGTTTTAGATCACGCTGTTTTGAACAAATTTCATGAAGGAAGTTTTGAGAGATTCGAAACACAGAAATCCCTATAAAATTGAAAAAAAAAAGTGAAGGTCCAGCAATACACACACTACTCATGCACATAGGGCTTCAGTTTGGGCTTGACAACTTGGGCTTATGCTTAACTCATCCAATTAGGGCCTTGACAAGCTTAATGATCCTTTAATTGGGCATGAGGACCATTGGGCTTCTAGTTTCTGTCAAATTTCACTTCTCCAAGAATTTGGGGTTTATCGATAATTAAGGAATTTGATGAAGTAATGTCCAATGATGGTCTCTTAATCCTTTAAAGTCCGATACCCTTAACCGAAATAGAATTTGTGGTTGAAATCTATCAAATGCGACTTAGCATAATTAAAACCAACGGGCATCCTTAAGGTGTTTCACAAGTTCGACCCATGGTTGTTTCGATATTAATCCACATTTGAGTCTATTCAATTCATGGATGATTTTTGGTTGTCATGTAATCATGAGGAGTCAATTGCTCACTCCGAAGTACACGATCTTTTGGAATTAGTTTAGGGTTGTTCGTAGTTAATATAGTAATCATGCAAAATCACCCGCAATCCGATTATATACTATTATCGAATCGATCTTTAACCGCTCCTGGATCGACTTGAAACGGCTTACGATTGTCCTTCATTGATTCTTATGGTCGAATTGTCGATCCATGATTGAGTTCCCTGGTCGTGCACATCGAAATCTTAAATTGCCTTTCCCAATAGGTTTAACACTCTTGAATGGTTCATGAACCAATTCAAAGTTTAATTCTATTAATTACACATTGATAGAAGTAAACCACTTATTGTATCCTGAATAGGGTCGAATTTTGATGATGTCACAATCAATCTCTATGGGATGATATTCTTTTCTCATCATTATATAACTTGTCTGACACGTTCACTTGCATTTATGATTTTACAAATAGAAATCAACCATGCCCAATCATCGCATTGGATGTGGATGGGGAAAATTTTCAAATAAATGCTTAAAGTGGAGATGTTTTCTTAAAAGAAAGTGTAAATGGATGTTTTTTTCTTTAAAATAAAAGCTTAACATGGCCAACTTAATCTTAAATAAAAACTCTAGCTCACATGCCAGCCAAATCTAACTCACAATCAAGGGCAACTTAATCCAAGAACATTTTTTCTTTAATTTTCTTTTTCTATCTGTCACTTTTTCTTTTTGCTTTCTTTTCTTTCTTTCTTTTTATTCTCTCTTCATCTTCCTTAAGCCTTCTTCTTTGCTTTACATCACCTTCATCTTATACACCATCATCAGCCCCCCTCCCTCTCTCTCTCTCTCTCTCTCTCTCTCTCTCATATGACTAGGACAAGTTTTTCTTCAACACAAGTCATTAAAGCACAACTGAGCTCATTAAAGATTCTAAGTTTCATCCTCAAAATAGTTTGTAGACGATTCCATGAAGCAAAACAGGTGAGCTTACAAAAATATGATTCATTTATCTCAAGATTCATCGTAAATTCCGGTATGATTGAATCCTCTTCCTTCAAGGTACACTACATGCCCCAAAGACATTTGGTAAAATGCTTAGATGTTTCTATTTTGTACTAACAATGATGTGAAGATGGTTGATGATCAATCTGTCGATGGAGTATCAATCAAGATAAAGTGAAGCTATGTTGACAAGAATGGCAAGAGTCCAGGTACGTGTATTTAGATAGGGATTCCTACAAGGAGCCATCGGCATTGCATGGGCCAATTCATCATTCATTATTACTACAAGGGAATGCAAATATTCTCAAGACAACACATTCAATTTGGTGATTCCAAAACATTAGAGATGGACATCTTTGTAAATAGAAAATAGATCCATTCTTATAATCGAACACCTTTATGATGCTCAAATCAGATAAGAACTTGTGATGAATCTTCAAATAATGGAATTATATTTTTGTAAGTAGGCTTCATGGAATCATCTATGAAGCTTTTTGAGGAGTAAAAATTTAAATTTTCAACGAACTTATTTGTTTTGTAATAGTTTGATCCGAAGAAAAGTTGGTCTTGGTCATGGGGAGAAAGGGGAAGGGGGGCTGATGATGGTGTACAAAATGGAGGTGATGCAAAGGAAAAAAAATTAGACCTAGCTATGTTAGCCCCTCAACAATGCACTAGTCCATTCCAGGAGCTCACACATGTTGCTCGCAGCTTACATAGGCCCACCTTTCAAAAAACCTTCAAGCTTCTCTCTCTCATTCATTTCTTTCTCTTCTTCACCGTTTCTTCTTCTTCTTTTTTCCCTTTTTTTTTAACCGGCCACAGGTGACGGCTGGCAAGGGTGTCATGGCCCTTGTCTGTGGCTAGTAAAGGTCACTTTTGTTAGATTCGATGAAGGCTTAACCTTCGTTGTGACATCCCAGATTTCAATCTTGTTTTCTACTGAATAAATCAGGCATTTCATTGACGCGCCTATAGGGCTATTCTCAGAGCTGATCATTCTCGAGATAACTAGACTATTTGGGGAAGCCATTAAGAATTTTAAGGCAAATAGACTTGAGAATTCAACCAGGAATTGGCTGTTCGACCATGCTCATCTGTCGAGATCATTACGGCACATAGATAAATCGATTAGAGATCAGAGATAGGTCGGTTCGACTGAGATGTGTGGCTAATCGTGGGTGACACCACTAAATTACAAAATTCTCGTCGGCCGACACTAAACTGATTTTCTTATTGTTTTGGTACCTTATGTCCGTATTTGGATCCTTGAGATTTTCACAACAACTGAGAATCGCCAATGAGTCGAGTGGGTTCATTGTGGCTCAAAAAAATCGACCACGGATCATTTGCACTAAAAATTTCTGAAAATTACTTGGTAGCCTAGGTCATACTAAAAACGCGCCAAGTTGAAATTAACTGTGAATTCAAGTCTGATTTCCGAAATTGAAGTTTCTGTCATGTCACAATAAATTCTTGGAGTGTTGGCTCAGTCTCAGATAATTTTTCTGACACCCGAAACTTTTTGGGAAAAAGTCGTCGCCGGGTTGTTTTTGAGCAAAAAAAGTCGGTAATTGTTTTTTTATGGCAAATTTGAGAAGCGTGGTGGATACAGAGGTGAGGAAAAATACTAAGATGATCAATGAGGTATCAATTAATTTTGTAGAGGCCATTTGAGATTGAATTGAGGAGAAACAAGTGTCCAATTAAAGAGACATGGTGCCAATTTCGTTGCTCCCCATACCCTAGCAAAATTGGATCATTTAAGAGGTTGTATGAGGTGTTGGTGTGGCTCAATCTCAACCATGGAAGGCTAGCTTCTTGGACAAGTCTTGAGGGGGACAAAACTTTGGAAAAACAAGGTAATAGGGCTCTTGTCTCCCCCTCATCCTTATCTTACTCTCTCTGTCCCTCATCTCTATCCTCTCAATGTCTCTCTCATTTCCACCGTCCAAGACCCTCTCTCTACCTCCATCCTTGCTGTTTGAGGACCACCGGCAGCTAATGAAGTCGTCGGAGCAGCCACACCACCGCCGAACCGTTTTCCTCCTCTATTTTCACTTCTGTTGATTTCTACTCCAGCTGACCTTTCGCTAAAGATCCGAGTAAAAAGTCGACTTCCCGGATGAATCAGCAAACGAGCCACCCCTCAACGTAAAGAGGACATCTAGACCGTTCTATCAAGCCTAACCTCGTCCCAAACAGAGCTGCCCGCCATCCCATACGGCCGCTGCAAGCCGCTGGTCGCCGGTCCGTCGGTCCCCTGCCCGCCTGCACTGTTTCGCGATTTTCTTCATTTTTCTTCCGTTCCGACCATTCCTTTAGCCATTCCATCCACCTACAAGACCCCCTTGACCCCCGGGAGCCATTGGTTGCCGACCACCCACTCGTCGGAGCTTCGATCGGCCCGTTTTCGCCTTTGAAGCTGCTGGTTTCCTCTCTGCAGCCTGCAAGCCAAGCCCACGGTTCAGCCCATTGGGATTCGGCACAACTTCAGCCCAAGAATTCAGCCAAAGTCATCCTAATCTTGAGGCTTGCGAAGCAGCCCAAGCCTATCTTTATGCAAGCCCAGCTCACGTTTGTTCAGCCTAGCTTCAATTTTGGATTGGGCCCATTCGAAACCCAAGTTTCAGCCCATTTTCAAAGTTCAGCCCACAAGTTCAGCAAGCCCAGCTCCGAGCCCAAGCCCGCGAAGCAAGTTGGCCCAAGTTCGGCCCAAGCCTAGCTTTTTCTGTGGGCCTGCAAGGCTTGTAGGCCCGGCCCGAGTGTCCGCCGACGCCACCGCCGAAAATTTGCATTTTGGCCGCTGTCGCGTCGCCGTTGCGGTGATCCGGTCTTCATTTTTCACAAGTGAGTTTTGCTCACTAATCCCTTATTAGTCGGTTAATGATACCTATGGGTTGATTAGATTTAATTAAGTGCAATTATGTGGATAGATTAGACTAGAATAATTAAATTAGGGATTTACCTATGCATGTTAGGTAAATGGTTGTACTTAGCAAGTAGACATGCTCTATTATTTATTGAATGAGTCTCGATAATTTTCCGGGCTTGTCTCTGCTTCCAATTAGGCATTATAGGCCTAAATTGGATTTATTGCATTTATTTAATAATTTTCGGAATTATTTAATTATTTATTTATTTTTCGAAAATTAGGCAAGGATAGCCGACGACCAGAATTTTATGCCGATCACTGTGGTGCAGTCCGTTTATTTATTTGAACATTGGTTTGTGCTGAATTGATTTAACTTTGTTTTTAGGATTTTATTCCTAAATTAATCAATTTTGGTAATTGATTGGAAATTAACCGAGCATCGGTTTACAACGCCAAAAATATTTTGGTGGACCATATAATATGGTGAAAATTGTTGAAGTGAAATTATGATATTTTGGCTAAGCCCGACCGTGTACCCACACATGATAAATTTTTATCGGGTATCGTTAATACAAGGGAAATAATCCAATTATTATTTTGATTGAGGATTCTAAGTGTGAAGCACACAATCCTTGGCCGAGAGTAATTAATCGTGTGAGGGTTATTAGTTGTATTGAGAAGACTATTGAAAGATGAAATGATGTATGATGGGTGTGAGACAGTGTGGAATAGGGCATGGAAACCACCGAATTTGGAATCGGTTGTGCTCGCTGAGTCGTAATTTAGCATTACCACCAAAGTATGGTTATGTCCATTGGACCGTAGGCTACCACCTAATCTAGGTTGTGCACGCTAAGCCGTAATTTAGCATTAACCGCCGAAGAATTAGTAAGCCGTGCTTGCTGAGCCGTGATTCAGTATTACCGCCAAAGTTTTAGTAGGCCGTGCTTGCTTAGCCGTAATTCAGTGTTGGGGTTGAGTATTTAAGATGACCGTGTAAGCCGTGCTCGCTAAGCCGTAATTCAACATTGAATTTGAGTAAATGAGATGAGCCGACCAAGAAAGGGTCGAGATGACATCTAATCAACTAGGTCGATTGATCTAATGTTATGAATTGATTGAGTGATGTGATATAGGGCATCTGTAAACAACGTTGATTTGCAGGATGGAACTGAGGCTAAAGTAAGTCCTCTGACTCATGTTGTGCTTAGGCAGCTTCTTGAGTGTATTGGCTTCCTAATCGGGTCTTAGGGGGTAGAACTTGCTAAGATGTAATCTCACTGGTTATTGAATAACCATTTTCAAGTCCTTAGATGGTGTTGGTGAAGGACCAGAGGCCCGAAGATTAGAAGGTGAAGCCTGAAGAATTGACAATCCTGTCTAACTAGTTAGACATAGGACAATTCTCTTTTGATGGAAGTTGATTCCTTTCTGCAGATGTTGTTTTAAGAAATGGTGGTTTAAAACCAGATTTAACAATTCGCCTTGTATATATTTGCACTATGATTTGCAATGTGTGTAAGTGTGGTTGCTTTTAAAGTATGAAAATTTGGAGTCCTACTTTCCTATCCCATTGTTTTATTGTCTGGGGACTTTTGTCTGCTTCTGCATGCGTATTAAAAAGAAAGGGTCGGCGATGCGTCCTGGGACGTCGCTATTAATCGACCAAGGTGAGGGATGGGTGCGTGCCCGAGGATCGGGGCGTGACATCCCCGTTTAAGTAGTATCAGAGCGAAGTTCAAGATTGGAGTGATAAGGTTCATCGGATAGTAGTAGGAAAGACTTTTTAAATTCATGCTGGTGCATGTCGGTGTTAGCTGAGTGCTAGAATTGCTTGTTGTTTGGATCGCTCTGTTTCTAATTCAGTGTTGAATTGGAAGCATGTGTTGGTAGATTAAAAACAACACCATGAGCAATCAGGAGACAAGGACTCCTGCTAAGAGGACTAGTAGGGCCGTGACTTGGGGAAGAGCGCCGACCAAAGTTGGTACCCGAGGAGGCTGTGGTCAAGTGCCAGCACAGGCTAGCGCAAGTGGAGTGATTCCACTTGTTGTAGATGCCGGGGTAGCAGCCCCGAATGATCCTAGAATAGAAGGGATCATGCGTGTACTGGAAGCAATGGGTACAAGAATAGATCAACAAGCTGCTACTATTGAAGCCGTCGCTACTGCTGCTGTTGCCACCGCCACTGAGGCCGCCCCCGCAGTTGCACCTGTCGTTGCCCCCACCGCCGTGAATGTTGAAGGTCCACTGGGGATTGTGGTCGCTACAAGACCAATCCATAAGCTGGCGGAGCAATTTCTGAGATTGAACCCACCATTGTTCATCGGGATAAGAGATCCCAAAGCTGCTGCTTTATGGGTTCAGAAGTTGGAAAAAGCGTTTGCACTGCTGATGTGCAACGAGACAAAGAAAGTAGTCTTAGCAACTTACCAACTGGAGGGAGTTGCAAACACTTGGTGGATGACTACTCGAGAAACAATCTTTCCAGAAGGCGTTGTTCAGGAGTGGAACACTTTCCTCGAAGCCTTCAATGATAAGTATTTCTCCGAGACCGCCAGGGAAGTGAAGATGGACGAATTTCAACGTCTTCGCCAAGGTTCCCTAACTATTGATGAGTATGAGGCGAAGTTCGTTGAACTTTTGTGATATGCCCCAGAGCTAATAGAAAACCTAGTAAACCGAGTGAGAAGGTTTAGGGATGGGTTCAGACCAGACTTGAGGAGCATACTGGTCTCCCTAGATCTAAGGAATTACAACAACATATATCGGAGAGCTCAAAAGATTGAGAAGGATCAAAACGAGAGAGCTGCCTCATCTGGATCGAGGTTCAGTACACATAGAGACAGCATCCGGCAAGGAAAGAGGCCGATGCTTGGAAATAGATTCCAAAGCCCGCCCAACAAGGAAGGTGGAATTGGAAAGGCAGGGTCTAGCTAGAATGGCGTGCGTCGCCTATATGGAAGGCGACACGGATTCTCCCCATGCCATTCTAGACCGAGTACTTGTTTTGGGTGTGGCCAACCAGGTCATATAGCTAGGGACTATCCCAGAAGATAGGGGAGACTGCATCAGTTGCCACCACCACCGCAGATGGGACAGATCAAAGGGTATGTCCCTCATAATGTACCACAAGAAGGACAGTTGAGACCTCCAGTTCAGGGCACCGTGTATGCAATTACACAGGGTCAGGCTGAAGCTGCGCCTGACATGATCACAGATATGGTTCCATGGAATGGACCACCAGCTCAAAGATGAATCGAGTTATGCACTGAGCAGGAAGGGCAATGTCCCCAGAACAATTTTATCAAAGTGACGCAACAAAATTTTGGTTAAGTTTATAGAACTTCAATTGCTGTAATGAAGTCATATAAAGCAGAATCACTGGTTACAGTTGTACTTGAATAATTTGCCTATGTATAACTTTAATACCGTATATAAAAAGGTTTGGCTCGAGGAGCTTTTGTGTAATGAATTGTTGTTGCAATGTGATATAGTTTAATCCGTCTAAGGAAGTTATATTGAATACAGCGTTATGAGTTAGAATTTTAAAAGAACGGTGATGGTGATATCTTGTGTCACCCTGGAAAGATGAATTAAGTCGTAAGTGCACTGAGTCGAGAGTCTTCAGTTACACAGATGGTGATCAAGGAGTGGAATTTACTCGAGAAAGCTTGAGATTCAATTTTCAAATTTGAGGTAGGCCACCTTTCGAACCTTATGGCCACCCTCAGAATTGAACCGAAGGTCCAGTTTAGGATCGGAACGTTTCAGTTGACGGACCCAAATGTTCAAGAAATCCATAAGAGGATACCGATAAAAGAAAGGTTGACTTTCAGATTTCGAAAAAAGGAATGCCGAAGTATTGTGGGTGATGATAGGTGTCAGACAGTATAGAACTTAAGGAGAAGACCTTGTCAGGAATTCACTGTAGTAATTGCAGTATTCGACCAGACAATACAAGTAGGTTGGAATCAATGTCAACTCGATTGGCAAACTAATATGAAGATAGATATCGCTGGATAGGTTGCAAGTGTCAGATGTGTCGATAAATGGAAGTTCAGTAATGCAAACCGGGAGGACCTTTATAATCACTCGAGAGTTTTGAGTGGGAATGGAAGTATATCACAATGGAACATTGTGACTGATTTACCAAGGAGTCAACAGCATAATAATTCCGTTTGGAGTTGCGGTCGACAAATTGACAAAGTCGGCCCACTTCTTGGTAGTACGAAAGGATCTGGACTTAGATAAACATGCAAAGCTGTATGGGAGTCAGATGGTTTGTCTGCATAGAGTGCCAGTGACGAATTTATGTAAGATCTAGACCCGAGGTTCCCGGTTATAGCAGAGCAGTCAGATGATTTTCTTTGAAGCAGTGTGTAGCAAAGTGTACAGAACTTTAGTTTGTGGGAAGGAAGTTTGATGCTGAAAGATCACAGGCTTAGAATCAGCTCAGCAATCAGTGATTGCAGTTGCCGTGATCAGTGCTAGAGTAAAGACCGCTCGAAACCGCCAGAAAAGTTGCATCGTTGAACATCGAAGGCCTTAGAGTTCCAAATTGGTGACTATGTCTTCCTGAAGATGTCACCAATGAGGGATACCTTGCGCTTTGGCAAGGAGGGAAAGAAAACTGAAACTGAGGTACATAAGTCCCTTTGAGATTCTAAAAAGAATCAGGACACTAACGTATCGTCTTTCATGTCGAGGTTGAGGACGTATGAGCCTGACCCGACCCACGTGCTAAATCTTGAAGAATTAGACATGGACGACAGAATGTCATACGTGGAAAGCCTGGTTCAGCTTGTGAATTAGAAAGATCGGATTCAGTGAACCAAGATGGTCCCCTTGGTCAAAGTGGTCTGACAACTCCACGGGACTGAAGAAGCAACCGGGGAAAGTGAGACTCGATAAGACAACGATACCCCCACCTTTCGTCAAGATTGGTAAAGGTTTAAATTTCGAGAACGAAATTTTTATAAGAGGGGAAGAGTTGTGACATCCCAGATTTTCAGTCTTGTTTTCTACTGAATAAATCGGGCATTTTATTGATGAGCCTATAGGGTCGTTCTCAAAGCTGATCACTCTCGAGATAAGTAGACTATTTGGGGAAGCCATTAAGAATTTTAAGGCAAATAGATTTGAGAATTCGACCAGGAATCGGCTGTTTGACCGTGCTCATCTGCCAAGATCATTACGGCACATATATAAATCGATTAGAGATTAGAGATAGGTCGGTTCGACTGAGATGTGTGGCTAATCGTGGGTGACACCACTAAATTACAAAATTCTCGTCAACTGATACTAGACTGATTTTCTTATTGTTTTGGTACCCTGTATCCGTATTTAGATTCTCGAGATTTTCACGACAACTGAGAGTCGCCAATGAGTCGAGTGGGTTCATTGTGGCTCGAAGAAAATCGACCACGGGTCATTTGCACTAAAAATTTTTTAAAGCTACCCAGTAGCCAAGGTCACGCTAAAACGCGCCAAGTTGAAATTAACTGTGAATTCAAGTCCGATTTCAGAAATTGAAATTTCCGTCATGTCACAATAAATTCTAGGAGTGTCGACTCAGTCTCAGATAATTTTTCTAACACCTAACAGTTTTGGGAAAAAGCCATCGCCGGGTTGTTTTTAAGTAGAAAAAGTCGGTAATTGTTTTTTATGGCAAATTTGAGAAGCGTGGTGGATACAGAGGTGAGGAAAAATACTAAGATGATCAATGAGGTATCAATTAATTTTGTAGAGGCCATTTGAGGTTGAATTGAGGAGAAACGAGTGTCCAATTGAAGAGACATGGTGCCAATTTCGTAGCTCCCCCATACCCTAGCAAAATTGGACCTTTTCAGAGGTTGTATGAGGTGTTGGTGTGGGTCAATATCAGCCATGGAAGGCTGGGTTCTTGGACAAGTCTTGAGGGGGACAAAACTTTGGAAAAACAAGGCAATGGGGCCCTTGTTTCCCCCTCATCCTTATTTCACTCTCTCTCTCTCTCGCTCATCTCTATCCTCTCCATCTCTCTCTCATTTCCACCGTCCAAGACCCTCTCTCTCCCTCCATCCTTGTTGTTTACGAACCAGTAGCAGCCAAGGAAGTCGCCGGAGTAGCCACATCACCACCGGACCGTTTTCCTCCTTTATTTTCATTTCTGCCAGTTTCTTCTCCAACTGACCTTTCGCCAAAGATCTGAGTAAAAAGTCGACTTCCCGGATGAATCAGCAAACGAGCCAACCCCTCAACATAAAAAGAACATCTAGACCGTTCCATCAAGCTCGACCTCATCCCAAACGGAGCTGCCGGCCGTCCCATACGGCCGCCACAAGCCGCCGGTCGCTGGTCCGTCGGTCTCCTGCTTGCCTACACTGTTTCGCGATTTTCTTCGTTTTTCTTCCGTTCTGACCATTCCTTTGGCCATTCCATCCACCTACAAGACCCTCTTGAACCCCGGGAGCCATTGGTTGCCAACCACCCACTATGCCACTGGTTTCCTCTCTGCAGCCCGCAAGCCAAGCCCACGGTTCAGCCCATTGGGATTTGACCCAACTTCGGCCTAAGAATTCAGCCAAAGTCATCCTAATCTTGAGGCCTGCGAAGCAGCCTAAGCCCATCTTTAGGCAAGCCCAGCTCACATTTGTTCAGCCCAGCTTCAGTTTTGGATCGGGCCCATTTGAAGCCCAAGTTTCAGCCCATCTTCAAAGTTCAGCCCACAAGTTCAGCAAGCCCAATTCCGAGCCCAAACCCGCGAAGCAAGTTGGCCCAGGTTCAGCCCAAGCCTAGCTTTTTCTTTGGGCTTACAAGGCTTGTAGGCCCAGCCCGAGTGTCCACCGATGCCACCGAATGCTGATATTGTGCCAGATGATCCTCAAGGCTTTGTTGTTCTAAAATGATTTGAGAAACGTTATATGAAAAACGTTAGGAAAGGTTATATACATATATCAAATTGTGAATTTGGTTTATGAAAAACTCTAAAATGCTTTGAGAAATGTCTTGTGAAATAAATTCATTTTGATGAACAGAGATGTGAAAGAATATATGTTTTGGTTTGTAAATTGTATTCTAATTATGAGGTGGACTTGGATTGGTCTTGTGAATTATCGGGATGATGAATTGATGTTCATGATCGTTGTGAATCTAATGATGAGTTGTTAGTATGCATATCATGCAAGAGCTAAGTGCTACACCAGGATGCAAGTTTAGTGTGAGCTGCCCCTAGGGCCTTGTACTATACAACGGCTAATTACGTCACAAGGATGCAAATCCCATGGAAGCCACCTTTAGGACCTCGTATTATTCAAAGGCTAAGTGTTACACAATTACGTGAGTCTTGTGGAAGCCACCCCTAGAGCCTTGAAATGTAATGTGATTTGCTTTTGGTCAATGGAGTTAACCATTGACATGTAATTTGAGATTAGTTAATGAAATAGACCATCAACATGTAGTTTGATGAGATTGATCAATGAAACATAGCATTGGGTGAGCTATTGAGATTGATCAATGGATTAAACCAATGATGTTTGTCATGATATTAGTAGTTTAACTAATCTTTTCTTATATGTGTAAAGCTTTGTTGAAGGATATAATTTGCTTTTAGTATTTTAGGTATACAGACTATAGGGTTTGAAAATAACAAGTTTTTTGTATTTTACTATTCACACCGCCTATTTTATTGTTCATTTTGATCGTATGCGTATGTATTTCTGTTGAAAAGAAATAATTTATATTTGAATTTATACTTATATTATCAACCAAATTTGGAATTATCGAGTTTCGTTATAATTTTATAGATATGCATAGTGAGTGCTTTATCTACTTAGAAGAGATATGCACTACTCACTAAGCTATGGAAGAATGGCCATGTCACTCCCCCATTCTTGTTAGTTTATGCGTGTGACATTCATTGTCTCAACAATTGCTATTACGCCTCATATAGTGAGTTGCAATGTCACATAGAGGGGTTTGTATAGGTGTAACCAAGTTGTCAGTAAATTGAATCTCTTAATTTTACATATGAATTGGGAATATACATGTTCAAAAAAGAACTTTGATTAGTTGAGCCATATTTTAATCTTGTATGATCTATGCTAATCTTGAAGATCTTGAAGATAATGGTGTTAACAATTTGAGGGTAGTTTTCCATATATGGTTTGTAATTTGGGTTTTTTTGGCTTTGTGCCTTTATGTGTGCCGAGAATGTATAGAAAAATTCTCCTCGAGAATTTTGTTGACTTTGCACCTAAACTGAAGAGACCTTATGTGGTGAGATCAACCTTGTGTATTATTTCGTAAGATTGAGAGATTGTTTTGCAATAAATTGCGAGAGCTAAAAACATTATGAGTTATTAGATATAATTGGGAGCTCTGAAACACTATAAAGTGATTGTAATCTCCATTATATCATTTAATGTATAGTGAAATCTTATGCTAATCAAATTACATTAATCCTGTATCCAATTTACTCATTTGTTTTGCGTTTTATTACTCGTTTTTCTTGCAACAGTTTTCACTTGTTTGGTCATTAATTTTGTTGTGTGTCCAATATGAGACTATGAAAGGATCCGTGCATCAGATAAGATTTGGAAATAGTTTTATGCTTTACTTTGTTATATTATATATCAAATTTGTTATGATTATTGTGACTATGTTCATTTTGGTTGAATTATTCAATTTCTTTAATATAAATTTTTATTCATATAAAAAGACCTTAGTGCGTAGAATAGATTATCTTTCACTTACATGCATATATAAATTTTCTACACAATAAATTATTGGAAATCACCGGAATTCAATGATGTTTCTTTCTGCTCATTCACTATGCTACTTGGTTAGTCAAATCCTATTAGGCTAAATAAACTAGGTGAATAAATGTCTATAACTAGGAAAAAGAAGGGGGGGGATAAAGTCATAAGTCCATGGTGATTTTTCTTGAGATGTGGAATCCTCTACTGGATATAACCCTTGTTTAAGGGTGAATCAAAATAAAACTTGGTGTCTTGAACTCTCTTTCTCATTTTTGCTCTCTCTTTTTGTGACATCCTAGATTTTCAGTCATGTTTTCTACTGAATAAATCGGGCATTTCATTAACACGCCTATAAGGCTATTCTCAGAGCTGATCACTCTCGAGATAACTAGACTATCTGGGGAAACCATTAAGAAACTTTAATGCAATAAATTTGAGAATTTGACCAGGAATCGTCTACTCGACCGTGTCCATCTTTAGAGACCATTATGGCATAGTATAAAATCGATTTGAAATCAGAGATAGGCTGGTTCGACCAAGATGTGTGGTTAATCGTGGGTGACACCATTAAATTAGAAAATTCTCGTCAGCCGGCACTAGACTGATTTTCTTATTGTTTTGGTACCCTGTGTCCGTATTTGGATTCTCGAGATTTTCACAACAACCGAGAGTCGAGTGGCTTCATTGTGGCTCGAAGAAAATCGACCACGGGCCATTTGCACTAAAAATTTCTAAAAGTTACCCGATAACTTAGGTCACACTAAAAACGCGCCGAATAAAAATTAACCGTGAATTTAAGTCTGATTTCAGAAATTGAAGATTCTGTCATGTTACAATAAATTCTAGGAGTGTCGAGTCAGTCTCAGAAGATTTTTTTGAAACCCGAGACTTTTTGGGAAAAAGTCGTTCTATGGCTATTTTTGTTCAAAAAATACCAGGGATCGTTTTTTTATCGCAAAATTGGGATGCAAGATGGTTCAAGAGGTGAGGAAAAATACTAATTTGAGTATAGACTCAACAAAGGAATTTATTGAGGCCGAATTGAGTTGATTTGAGGACTGGTAAGTGTTCAATTGGAGGAAAAATGTAACAAATTCGTATGGCCCCTTCCCCTAGCCATTTTGGACCATTTCAAGTGTCCATGGATGAGCATTGGTGACTCAATGGCAACCAAGGAACCACACTTGGCCTAGGATGAGTCAAAGGGGACAAAGACTTGGAAAAACAAGGCATGTGGAGCCCTTGTCTCCTTATCCTCCCCTCTCCTTGCTCCTCAAGCCAACCGGCCAGCCATTCTCTCTCCTCCCAACTTGTTCAACCATCAGCAAGCCAAGGAAGACCAGTCGGAGCAGCCACACCACCGCCGAACCGTTTTCCCTCCCCTGTTTTCACTTCTGCCAGTTTCTGCTCCAACCGACCTTTCGCCAAAGATCTAAGTGAAAAGTCGACTTCCCGTGCGAATCAGCCAACAATCCACCCATCACCCCGACCAGGAGAGACAGCCCATCCCAACGAGCCCAACCTCACCCGGAACGGAGCCGTCGGCCGTCCCGTACAGCCGTCGCTAGCCGATCCGTTGGCAGCCTGCACGGTTTCACCTGTTTTGCGTTTTCTTCGTGTTTTCTCCCATTCCGACCCTTCCTCCAACCATACCAACCACCAGCAAGTCCCCCTTGACCCACAATTGCCGACCACCCACTCGTCGGAGCTCCGATCAGCCCGTTTCCTCACCGTTCAGCCGTTGGTTCTCCTCTGTCCAGCAAGTAGAAGCGGAAACCGAACTAGCTTTGTTTCTCTCTTTTGCAGCCAAGAACAAAAGCTTTCTTAGTGGGTTTCCAACAGGTTTGTAGGCCCGTTTTGAGGTGGTTCTGAGCCTCAGTTGCTAGGCCCATCTTGAGGAAAGTCAAGCGCCATCGAGTCCCCGACGATTTGATCCGATCGAATCTCAAAACAAGTAAGTTTTACTCACTAATCCTTGCTTAATAGACTAATGATGCTTAGGGGTTGATTAGATTTAATTAAGTGCAATTAGATGGATAGATTAGATTAGAATAATTAAATTAGGGATTTACCTATGCATGTTAGGCAAATGGTTAGTGCAATTAGCAAGTAGACAAGTCCTATTGTTTATTGAATGAATCTTGGAATTTTCCCGGGTCCGTTTCGGCTTCCAATTAGGCATTACGGGCCTAAATTGGATTTATCGCTATTTAATAATTAATTTTTGTAATTATTTAATTATTTATTTATTTTTCGAAAATTCAACCGGTATGACCGGCGACTGAAATTTTATGCTGATTATCGTGGTGCAATCTGTTTATTTAATTGAGTGTTAAATTGTGCTGAATCAATATATTGGTGATTTTAGGATTTATTTCCTAAATTAAATAATTTTGGTAATTACTGGGACAATTACCGGGCATCAGTCTACAGCGCCAAAAATATTTTTTGTGACTGCTGAAAACAATGGAAAGTTTAAAAGAGAAAACCTTATATTTTGGCTAAGGCCAGCCGTGTATCTACACACGTGCACTTTTATCGGAAATGATAAAAAAAAGAAAGATAAATTGATTGTACGTTCGGAATAGCATATTTTATACCGGCTCGGTGACTCAACATGTCATTTTGGAGAATGGACGGTATTCAGTGTCGGGCTCGGTGACTCTATAGGTCATTTTGGAGAATGGACGACATGCCATAACAGCTCAGTGACTCAACATGTCAATTTGGAGAATGGACGTTATGATGAATATACTCAGTGACTTAGTATGTCATTTAGGAGAATGAATCGTATAATATACTGGCTCGGTAACCCGATAGGTTATTTTGGAGAATGGACAGTATTGATTGAAATGACCAAGAAAATGGTATGTTTGACATGTAATCGACTAGGTCAATTGATCGATGTTTTGATCTGTAGTGGTTGATTGGGTGCCTATTCAAACTGTGCTAACTTGCAGGTGGAATCTGAGGCCAAGGTAAGTCCTCTGACCTGTGTTGTGCATAGGCAGCCCTTATGGCGTATTGGCCTTCTAATCGAGTCTTACGGGGTAAAACTCAGTGAGACATTGTCTCACTGGTTATTGTATAAACATTTTCAAGTCCTTAGAAGATGTTGGTGGAGGACCGGGAACCCCAGAGTCTGGGAAGATGGAAGAAACAGAATCGGCAAATCTGTCTGGCTAGTTAGTCATAAGACAGTTCCTTTTTGGTTAAGCCGATGGTTTGTAAATAAACTGATATTGTTTATGGTTGTTTATAAAAGGGTCATTTTTGTTGCAAAATTTATGGCCCTACTTTTCTATCCCATTGTTTTATTGTCTAAGGATTTTATCATATGCTTCCGCTTGCATATTAAAAAGAAAAGGATCGGCGATGCGTCCTGGGATATCACTATTAATCGACCAGGTGAGGGATGGGCACGCGTTCGAGGATCAGGGCGTGACATCCCGTTTAACTAGTATTAGAGCGGGTCTGTGTTTAGAGTGATAAGGTGCAATGAGTCATGGGACAGTTAGTAGGAATGACCTTTATTTCATGCCGGTGCATGCGATTGATAGCTAATTGATAGCTTGTTTGTGTGGGTCACTCAAATTCTAATATGGTATTAGAATTAGAAAATAGGTGTCTATAGGAGCCTGTAGTATGAGTGATCAAGAGCTGAGGACTCCTAGTAAAAGGACAGTAGCCTCTGTGACTCGTCGTAGAAAGCTGACAAGGATCGGTGCCCGAGGTAGTCTTGGTAAAGCGTAGGCTTAGGCCAGCGCAAGTATAAGAGTACCGCTGCAGGTTGGTACTAGTGCAGTAGCACCGAACGATCCTAGCTTCGACGAGACCGTTCAGGCGCTAGTGTCCTTGGAAATTGGTTGAGCTAGCAAG
Source organism: Eucalyptus tenuipes (assembly GCA_014182365.1). NCBI lineage: Eukaryota > Viridiplantae > Streptophyta > Magnoliopsida > Myrtales > Myrtaceae > Eucalyptus > Eucalyptus tenuipes. The sequence continues at coordinate 16,996,341 of CM024540.1, forward strand.
CTCAGGACCGAGCCACCGCTGTTGCCGTTATTACTACCGCCGCCAGTGTCGTAATCATTGTAATTGCCGTATCTGCTGAGATCCAGCATGGAGATGTGATCTGGGAACGAGCCGTTGCGTCTGAGTCAAGATTCAATTCAGGCAAAAATGGAAATCGGTCAGGGAAAAGACCGACGTCGAGAGAAAAGTATTCTATTCCGCCGAACAGAAAGGGGTGGGGATAGATAAGTCAGCACTGAATCAGAATAGAGTATGTCGTACCTGTAAGAGATGACATGGTTACGCTCCGTGCCATTTTAGGACGGATGCTTGTTTTAAGCGTGGCCAACAGGGTCACTTAGTCAGAAACTGTACCAGAAGGCTAATGGGACATAATAGAGGGAATGTACTGCAAGATATTCAGTGGAATGAAGAATGGATCAATCCAATGTCCGGGTAGGACTAGAACGTGCTTTGGTTATGACTAGCACGGCCATCAGGTGAGGGACTGTTAGTGAAAGTCCAAGGGAGCCTAGATGCCGCTACTACGGGTAGGACGCCACTAGGTTGGCGAAAGGGATAGGAATAGAACCGACCCTACACCAATCTAAAAAAGAATATTCTTAGGGAGATTTTATTAAAGTAGCGTAGCAAAGCTTTAGACTAAGTTTGTAGAATTTCAGTTTGTTAAAATAAAGCTGAAAAAATGGGAATCTCTAACTATAGTTATACTTGACTAGTTGCTGAGATATAACTTTGACGTCACAGATGAACAGAGTTGACTCAAGGAGCCTCTCGTAGTGGTGGATTGTTGATGTGAAATAATCCAGTCTAATCCGTTAGCATGGGAAAGTGTCGAGTTTATTGGGAGTCGAGAAGGACCCTTGATTTCATTAATCTCGCCATTCGAAGGCAACTCGTTTGCGAGACGAAGGTTCCCTAGGTTACTGGACAGTTGTCACAAATAAGATAGATTGAAGAACTAAAGATTGAGGACATCTCAGTAGTCTAAGAATTTCTAGATGTATTTCCACAGGTTTTGTCAGACCTATCGTCAGAGAAAGAGAGAATTTGCGATCAAGCTAGCACCTAGGACAGAGCCACTCTCTAAGGCTTCTTACTGAATGGCGTTATCTGAGCTGAAGGAACTGAGGTGCATATGCAAGAGCTGTTGGATAAGGGATTCATTCATCCCAGTGCATCACCTTGGGGAATACCAGATCTGTTTGTAAAGAAGAAAGATAATTCGTTGCGCATGTGCATCGACTATCGACAACTCAATCAGGTAACGATCAAGAATAAGTATCCATTTCCTAGGATCGATGATCTGTTCGATCAATTGCAAGGAGCATCTATATTCTCGAAGATCGATTTAAGGATGTGATATCATCAACTGAGAATTAGGAAGGAAGGCATTCCTAAGTCAGCATTTCATACTCGATATGGTCATTATGAGTTCACAGTGATGCCGTTCGGGTTGACGAATGCTCCAGCTGCCTTCATGGATTTGATGAACAAAGTATTCAAGGAATAGCTAGATCAGTTTGTGATCGTGTTCATCAATGATATTCTGGTGTATTCGAGAAGTGACGAAGAGCATGAAAGTCATCTGAGATTGGTGCTGCAGAAACTAAGAGTCCATCAGTTGTACGCTAAGTTTAGCAAGTGCGAGTTTTGGTTGACTCGTGTTGCTTTCTTAAGGCATGTGATTTCAGGCGAAGGAATTTCAGTGGACCCAAGCAAGACAGAAGCCGTGATCAATTAGCCAAGACCAACTACAGTGACAGAGATCAAAAGTTTTCTGGGTTTGGCAGGTTATTACAGACGGTTTGTGGAAGGGTTTTCATCATTAGCATCGCCGTTGACAAGACTCCTGAAGAAAGAAGAAAAAATTGTTTGGACAGACAAATGCAAGCATAGTTTCCAAGGGCTTAAGGAAAAGCTGACTACCGAACATGTGCTGACTGTTCCATTTGGTCTTGGAGGATTTGAGATCTACAGTGATGCGTCATTTAGAGGGTTGGGTTGTGTGTTGATGCAACATGGTAGAGTCGTTGAATACGCATCCCGTCAGTTGAGGTCTCATGAACAAAATTACCCAACGCATGACTTAGAGCTCGCGGCAATTATTTTTGCCCTGAAGATTTGGAGACATTATTTGTGCAAAGAAAGATTCTAGATCTTCACGAACCATCAAAGTCTCAAGTACCTGTTCTCTCATAATGAGTTGAACATGAGACAATGCAGATGGATGGGATTACTAAAAGACTACGACTGTGATATTCTATATCACCCGGTAAAAGGCAAACAAGGTCAGCGATGCTTTGAATCGAAAGTCTTCAGTAGCTCATATATTGATTAAGGAGTGGAACTTAATTGAGAGAGCTCGAGATTCGATATTCAAGTTTGAGGTAGGCCACCTTTCAAGTCTTATGGCCACCCTCAGAATTGAACTGGATGTCCAGGTTAAGATCAAATTACTCCAACCGACAGATCCAGATGTACAGAAAATTCTTCAGGAGGACACTGAGAAAAGAAAAACTGACTTTCAGATCTTTGATGATGGGACACTAAGGTTCCGAGGACGTATGGTTATACTTGACGATGTGGAGTTTAGAGAAGATATTCTATCTGAAGCACATCGTAGCAATTACACCATTCATCCTGGAAGTACCAAGATATATCAGAATCTGCGTCAACACTATTGGTGGTCGGGTATGAAGGCGAACATCGCCAAGCATGTCGCCAAGTGTTTGACATGTCAGCAAGTTAAAGCTCAGCATTGCAAGCCGGGAGGACTTCTGTAACCTCTCGTGATCCTAGAATGAAAATGAGAGCATATCACGATGGATTTCGTGACCGGACTATCGCGGAGTCAAAGAAGAAATGATTCGATTTGGGTGGCAGTCGACAGACTGACAAAGTCGGCTCACTTCATTACAGTTCGAAAGGACCTTAGTTTGGATAGGCACGTAGACCTGTACGTACGTCAAGTGGTTCGTATGCATAGAGTGCCGGTTACGATAACATCAGATCGAGACCCAAGGTTTACAGCCACTTTTTGGAAGAGCTTGCAAAGTGCTCTAGGTACAAAGTTTCAGTATAGTACGGCATATCATCCTTAGACGGATGGCCAGTCCGAGAGACGATTCAGACCCTCGAGGACATGCTGAGAGCTTGTGTACTAGACTTCAAAGGAAGTTGGGAAGATCAGCTTCATATGATGGAATTTGCCTACAACAATAGTTATCAACAGAGCATCAAGATCGCTCCTTTTAAAGCGTTGTATGGCATAGTGTGCAGAACACCAGTGTGTTGGGATGAAGTTGGGGAAAAGAATATCACAGGCCCAGAGTTGGTTTAGCAATCAATGGATGCCGTTGCAGTAATCAGAGGCAAATTGAAGACCACTTAGAGCAGACAGAAAAGTTACGCAGACAAGCGTCAGAGATTATTGGAATTCCAAGTTGGTGATCACGTTTTTCTAAAGGTGTCACCAATGAGGGGAACCTCATGCTTCGGAAAGAAAGGAAAATTGAGTCCAAGGTACGTAGGTCCATTTGAGATTCTTGAGACAATCGAGACCTTAGCATATCGTCTTGCGTTGCCGCCGAGATTGACGCAAGTGCACGACGTCTTTCACGTGTCGATATTAAGGAAGTATGAGCCTGACTCGACCCACATACTCAATTTTGAAGAATTGGATGTGGATGACCGTGTGTCATATGTTGAAAGCCCGGTTCAGATCGTGGACAGAAAAGAACAAGTTCTGCGTACAAAAACCATTCCGTTGGTCAAAGTGGTCTGGCAACACCATAGTACTGAAGGAGCGACATGGGAGACTAAAGAGTCGATGAGACAGTTGTACCCCCACCTTTTTGCTTAGGTTTTGTAAAGGTTTAAATTTCGAGGACGAAATTTTTATAAGAGGGGAAGAGTTGTGACATCCCAAATTTTCAATCCTATTTTCAACTGAATAAATCGAGCATTTCATTGACGCTCCTATAAGGCTATTCTCAAAACTGATCACTCTCGAGATAACTTGACTATCTAGGGAAACCATTAAGGAATTTTAATGCAATATACATGAGAATTCGACCATGAATTGACTACTCGATCGTATCCATCTTTAGAGGCCATTATAGCACAGTATAAAATCGATTTGAAATTACAGATAGGTTGGTTCGATCGAGATGTGTGGCTAATCGTGGGTGACACCACTAAATTAGAAAATTCTTGTCAGCCGGCACTAGACTGATTTTCTTATTGTTTACCTTATGTCCGTATTTGGATCCTCAAGATTTTCACGACAACCAAAAGTTGCCAATGAGTCGAGTGGGTTCAGTGTGGCTCGAAGAAAATTGACCATGGGTCATTTGCACTAAAAATTTCTAAAAGTTAACATGTAGCCTAAGTCATGCTAAAAAAGCGCCGAATGGAAATTAACCGTGAATTTAAGTCCGATTTCAAAATTGAAGATTCTATCATGTCACAATAAATTATAGGAGTGTCGAGTCAGTCTCAGAAGATTTTTCTGAAACCCGAGACTTTTTGGGAAAAAGTCGTTCTATGGCCGTTTTTGTTTAGAAAATACCGGGGACCGTTTTTTATCGAAAAATTGGGATGCAAGATGGTTCAAGTGATGAGGAAAAATACTAATTTGAGTATTGACTCAACAAAGGAATTTATTGAGGCCGAATTGAGTTGATTTAAGGACCGGTAAGTGATCAATTGGAGGAAAAATGTAACAAATTCGTATGCCCCCTTCCCCTAGCCATTTTGGACCATTTCAAGTGTCCATGGATGAGCATTGGTGGCTCAATGGCAGCCAAGGAACCACACTTGGCCTAGGATGAGTCAAAGGGGACAAAGACTTGGAAAAACAAGGCATGTGGAGCCCTTGTCTCATTATCCTCTCCTCTCCTTGCTCCTCAAGCCAACCGGCTGGCCATTCTCTCTCCTCCCAACCTGTTCGACCATCAGCAAGCCAAGAAAGACCAGCCGGAGCAGCCACACCACCACCAAACCATTTTCCCTCTCCTGTTGTCACTTCTGCCAGTTTCTGCTCCAACCGACCCTTTGCTAAAGATCCGAGTGAAAAGTCGACTTCCCGTGCGAATCAGCCAACGTTCCACCCATCACCGTGACTAGGAGAGACAGCCCGTCCCAACGAGCCTGACCTCACCTCGAATGGAGCCGCCAACCGTCCCGTATGACCGTCGCAAGCCGCCAGCTGCCGGTCCACTTGGCAGCCTGCACGGTTTCGCCTGTTTCGCATTTTCTTCGTGTTTTCTCTCATTCCGACCCTTCCTCCACCAATACCAACCACCAACAAGTCTCCCTTGACCCACGGGTGCCGTCGGTTGCCGACCACCCGCTCGTTGGAGCTCCGATTAGCCCGTTTCCTTGCCGTTCAGCCATTTATTGTCTATCCAGCAAGCAGAAGCAGAAACCGGACCAGCTTTGTTTCTCTCTTTTGCAGCCAAGAATAGAAGCTTTCTTATTGGGTTTCCAACAGGCTTGTAGGCCCGTTTTGAGGTGGTTCCGAGCCTCGGTTGCTAGGCCCACCTTGAGGAAAGTCGAGCCCCGTCGAGTCCCCAACAATTTGATCTGATCGGATCTCGAAACAAGTGAATTTTACTCATTAATCTTTGCTTAGTAGACTAATGATGCTTAGGGGTTGATTAGATTTAATTAAGTGCAATTAGGTGGATAGATTAGATTAGAATAATTAAATTAGGGATTTTCCTATGCATGTTAGGCAAATGGTTAGTGCAATTAGCAAGTAAACAAGTCTTATTGTTTATTGAATGAACCTCGAAATTTTTCCGGGTCCGTTTCAGCTTCCAATTAGGCATTACGGGCCTAAATTGGATTTATTGCTATTTAATAATTAATTTTTGTATTTATTTATTTATTTATGTATTTATTTTCCGAAAATTCAACCCGGATGGCCGGTGACCGAAATTTTATGTTGATTATCATGATGCAGTCTATTTATTTAATTGAGTGCTAAATTGTGCTGAATCAATTTATTGGTGATTTTAGGATTTATTTCCTAAATTAAATAATTTTGGTAATTAATGGGACAATTACCGGGCGTCGGTCTACAACGCCAAAAATCTAATTTGTGACTACTGAAAATAGTGGAAGGTTTAAAAGAGAAAATCTTATATTTTGGCTTAGGCCGGCCGTGTATCCACACACGTGTGCTTTTATGGGAAATGATAATAAAAAAAAAAACAAATTGATTGTACGTTCGAAATAGCATATTATATACTGGCTCGGTGACTTTACATGTCATTTTGGAGAATGGACGGTATGCAATGCCGGCTCGGTGACTCTACATGTCATTTTGGAGAATAGACGGTATTCAATGTCGGCTCAATGACTCTATAGGTCATTTTGGAGAATGGACGACATGCCATAACAGCTCAGTGATGTAACATGTTATTTTGGAGAATTAACGTTTTGATAAATATACTCGGTGACTTCGTATGTCATTTAGGAGAATGAATCGTATAATATACTAGCTCGGTAACCTGATAGGTTATTTTGGAGAATGGACAGTATTAATTGAAATCACCAAGAAATGATCTGTTTGACATGAAATCGACTAGGTCGATTGATCGATGTTTCGATCTGTAGTGGTTGATTGGGTGCCTATTTGAACTGTGTTAACTTGCAAGTGGAATCTAAAACCAAGGTAAGTCCTCTAACCTGCGTTGTGCATAGGCAGCCCTTATGGCGTATTGGCCATCTAATCGAGTCTTAGGGGGTAGAACTCGCTGAGATATTATCTCACTGGTTATTGTATAACCATTTTCAGATACTTAGAAAATGTTGGTGGAGGACCGGGAACCCCGGAGTCTGGGAAGATGGAAGAAACAGAATCGGCAAATCTGTCTAGCTAGTTAGTCATAGGACAATTCCTTTTTGGTTAATCCGATGGTTTGTAAACAGCCTGATATTATTTATAAACTTGTTTGTTTATAAAAGGGCCATTTTGGTTGGAAAATTTGTGGTCCTACTTTTTTATCCCATTGTTTTATTGTCTAGGGATTTTATTATATGCTTTCGCTTGCGTATTAAAAAGAAAAGGGTCGGCGATGCATCCTGGGACGTCGCTATTAATCAACCAGGTGAGGAATGGGCGCGCGTTCGAGGATCGGGGCATGACACTTTTCATGTGATTGTATGCCGAATCTTAATAATTTTTTAAGGGATAAGTGCTGCGGAAGTCCTAAAACTTGTCACGAAAATGCAATTTAGTCCTAAAACTTGCAAAAAGTGTAATTAAGTTCTAAAACTTGTCAAAATGGTTCAATTGAGTCCTAAAATTAACACCGTTAAACTTTTCCGTTAAAAAAGCTAACGTGGCATTTTAAATTATTTTTTATTTTCCAGCTGGCTTTTTAAAATATCTTTTTATTAAACTTTTTTTTAATTATATTTAAAAACTAAAATTCAATTTTTAAAAAACTGTTAAAAAAAGAAAAGGGCAGAGGAGGCGACCGCCCATCACCGGAGGGCTCGACGACGATCGCCAGCCGCCGCCCGACCAGGGCGAGGCATCGCCTAGTGCAGGCGAGGGCCAGTGACCCTCGCCTAACTCGGGCAAGGGCGCCTAGTTCTGGGCACGCCGACTCTCGCCTGGGGGCCGACGACCATCACCCGCCATGGGCGAGGCCTTGGCGACCATAGCCAGCCCCGGGCGAGGCCTCGCCCCGTGCGAGGGCCGCCGAGGCCTCGCCCGTGGCTGGCGACGGTCGCCGACCCCCATGCGAGGGCCGGTGTGCCCCGATTTGGGCACCCTCGCCCGCATCAAGCGAGGGTCGCCGGCCCTCGCCCGGGGCCGGTGAGGCCTCACCCCGGTCGGGCGGTGGTCGGCAACCGTCGCCGGCCCCTTCGGCGATGGGCGGCCGCCTCCTCTCGCCCATTTCTTTTTTTTCTTTTTTTAACAGTTTTTTTAAAAATGAATTTTAGTTTTTAAATATAATTTTAAAAAAAATGAATAAAAAATATTTTAAAAGCCAACTGGAAAATAAAAAATAATTTAAAATACCACGTCAGCATTTTTAACAAAAGAAGCTAACAAAGTGTTAACTTTAGGAATCAATTGAACCATTTCCTTCAAATTTACTCTTTTGTGTTTGCAATTTTTGAACTTCTTATTCAATCTTTGTCAAATTAAAACAATGAATAATATTAACAAATGTTGAATTAATATTTTTAGTATAAATTAATTATATGATCTTTTATTATTTATTTTTGCTTTTATATATAAAAATATATATTTAATATATAACATGCCGGAACGTGTCGGAATTCTCTATTTTTTTAGAAATAATGTGTCGGCTCGTCGTGTCGTGTCGTGTCGTGTCGTGTCGAGTGTTGCGTGTCCGTGTCGGTGCTACATAAATTATAATCCCACAAAATATCACAATATCTATGCTCTTTTAAATTTCGTACCAGTAAAGTAAATCACTTGTCCATACTAATATTTCATTCTATGGATAGGGATTTGAGTCCTCGGGATCATGTTCACTAGACGTACATAATTCGCTCAAAAGTGATAGATATAGTTGTTATGTAACCAAATAGCAGTCTCTACTTAGGCAAGAAACAGACATAAGTGTGTATTCGAATATAGTTAAAATTTAGTCGCATGAAAAGAAGACTCAAATTTAACATCTTTGAATTTTGCCTAAATTTTCGCTCATTGTCTCAACAATTTCAATTACAGCGCATAATAAATTACAATGTCACATAGAGGGTTTTGTATAGGTAAGTAAATTGAAACTCGTAATTTTTATCTAAATTGGGAATATACATGTTTGGAAAATATCTTTGATTAGTAAAGCCATAACTTAACCTTTTATGATCTACTTCTATCTTGAACATCTTGAAGATGTGTTGTCGACCAATTGATTGAAAAATTGTTTAAAAGATCGTTAACCTAACAGTCAACTTAGTTATAAACTTTTCAGTTTTGGTCAAGTTAGTCCTAAGGTTTTTAATGATTTTCTCATGTAGTCATTCCAATCAATTTTAACTAGAAATAATTAACGTGGCGGTCCAGTCAGCACTGACCATCCTACATGACACGACCAGCATTGACATGAACGATCTTTGCAATTTTTAAATTTTCTATATAGGTTCCTTTTGTCCTTTTCTTTTTTTCTTTTTTATTTTTTTTATTTTTACCCTCATTTCCGTCTATCAATTGCTAAGGTCTTGGCAATAGCTGGCAAGGGCTTAGGTGAGGGCTGATAAGGGTGTACCAATCCTTGCCTATGGTTGCAAAGGTTCCCAGCCATCCTTGAGGCCTTGGCGATCAGTGGAGAGAAATAGTAAAAAAAAGAAAAAGAAAAGAAGGAAAAAAGTAAAAAATTGCAAAAATTGTTCAAGTCAGCATTGGCCGTGGCATGCGATGTAGGACAGTCGGCGTCCATTTTAGTGATTTCTAGTGAAAATTAGCATATAGAACTATATTGGCAAATTGTCAAAAGACTTAAGTGATCAAGTTGAAAAATTTATGACTAAATTTAATGTTATATAAGATATTTATGACTTTTTGGATAATTATTCTACTGATTGAGGATAGTTTCCAATATTTGTTGTCACATTAGACCGTCCACTCAATATTTTGCACCTTAGCGCCAAAATTGTAATATATGGTACTTGTTTGTAATCCGAATTTGCTTGTGCCGTGGCCAGTTCTTTGAATAATGCTTTTGAATTGTGAACATAATGAGCAATATTAATAATTTCAATTAAAACATATATATATATATATATATCTTTGACACCTAAATTATTCATTCAAATGTCTCTCATATATTTTATAAGAAACTAAAGATCAAATTTGTTGATAATGATGGAACTTGACCTTTAAACAAAAATATCAAAGCCATACTATTTTCACCCCTCACTTTTGCCACGACACTCCTTTTTTTCAGTTAAATGACGAAAATACCCTCCTTTCTTTTTGTTCAATTTTTTTTTCTTGATTTTTTTAAGCTAACCAACAAAATTGTCTTTATTTCTATCATCTCTCTCATCAGTTTCATAATACAAATGCCCAATTACACCCAACAAGATACTATATTATTTCGCTTTGCCTAGAGAAAGTTGTTAATTTCACTTTATGGTAGCATATTTTTAATCACAAAAGCCACATAAAAAATTAGAAATTTCTAGTTTTGATGGCTTATGAACACACAATAAACTGCCTTTTTTTTTTTTTTTTTTTTTATAAAGTAGTTTGAGAGAAACTATATTTCAAAGTTCAAAAATAAAATTCAATATAATTATCTAGTCAATCTTGATCAAATTTTGAAGAGAAAAAATGATCAAAATATGAAAAGGGTTAATTTTTAGAAGCATGATCAAATGTTAAACATATTAATTTATATCTAGATATTAACAAAAGATAAGCACAGAAAAGGGGGGGAAAGGAATTTCTTGTTGTTCGACTCCTACCACAAAGAAAGTAATTAACATGGGTTGTAGATTCAATCTTGTAGCAAGTAGATCAAAACTATAAATTATGCTTAAAACTTTTCTCTTAAATAATCTAATGTGAGTTTGAAAGTGAAGAATGTGTAATAAGGTTTTCAATCCCCATCTTGCAATTTAGATTAACATGTGAAAAACTCAAAAGAAAGCACAAAATAAATGAAGTTTAACTTTAGAAAATATTATATTGGAGAAACAACCACAAGGTCGAGATTAGCTAGATAATTAGATTGAATTTTAATTTTCAACTTTGAAACAAAGGTTTGCTCAAACTATTTGATTAAAAATAACTGATTAATTGTGTATTCACAAGCCATTAGAAATATAAAATTAACATCCTCCATGTGGCTTTTGTGAATTAAATATGAGACCATGAATTAAAATTAACAATCTTCTCTAGACAAAGTGATAAAAGGATATAAGATAATATGATATCTTGTTGGATGTAATTGGGCATGATATTAAGAAATTGATGAGAGATATGATAGAGATAAACGCAGTTTTTTTTATTAGCATGATTAAGAAAAAAAAAGTAAATTGAACAGAAAGGTTAATTTGGCCAGTTGATTGAAAATAAAAGTTTCTTAACCAAAATGAGGGTGGAAATAGCGCTGCCCCATCACTATTTGCATCATCTTACATTTTCATTCTCTATTTCATTCGTTTGTATTTAAAAATTAGGAACATTTTTATTTCTGAATAACGTGTTCCCATTAAATTGTATTGAATTGGCCCAATATGTGATCCCACATTAAATTTAGGCCCTGAACTCACTGAACTTTCAAGATTAAGCCCACACAAGCCTAGGAGTGTGCATCGGTCTGGTCAATCGATATCAGCCCAGCTCTCGAATCCTCATGCTGAATTGGACCAACTGACGAAACCGGCCGAAAGTCAACCTCAATTAAAATAAGAGCTCTTTCTCTCTTTTTTTATACCTCAGCTTCCCACCACCCTTTCTCACGCTCGACAATCGACGCCTCTCGCCTCCCTTTCTCGGGCTTGGCGCTCTCACCTCCCTCTCTCATGCAACCACCACCAAGGTCTCGTGCAGCTACAGTCACAGCCAAGTTAGACGAAAGTAAAGTTACCATGACAGTGAAGCTAGATGAAAGTAAAGCTCATCATGTGGAAACTGAGGGTGAAAGAGAAAGACGGAAGAGATTCATCAATGGAGGAACCATTGGGTGCTTAATACAGATGAGGAGAGAAAGTAGAAAGAGTGAGATGTGGTTGTTTTAATGATAAAAAGAAAAGGAAAACCGCCAAAAATATTTTCCTTGTAGTGTGTGTTAGTTCCCTCTCAGCACACTTGCCTAGCGAAAAAAAATTTGTCCCACTAAGACTCATAAAAGTAACGAGATGTCTTTCTTTTTAATTTTTTTGGTAAAATTAATAAACTAATAATATATATATATATATATATATATATATATATATATAGTTACGGACAGCTATATTTTATCCTGATTCCTAGTTCCAGAATCATTCGAACTAACTCCCACTTCTAAAATTTTGGAACCGAGAGCCACAAGGTCAGTTTGTGGTTCTAGGCCGGGACCAACTCACTCGGAAACCAATCACCCTTAACGAGTCGAGCGAGTCGGGCCTGTTTAAGGAATTTGACAACATTCCCTTTTCCCTTTGTTTGACTGAAATTAGCATGTGCTAAACATGTATTGCGCCAAATTAGAAAATAATAAACCACAAAACCCGAGCACATGAATGCAGCATACTTGAATTGTTGGAGAAGAAGACTGCAAGCCAGAAACACCTTTAGAGATAGAACTCTACTGCTTCTTGGAAAAAAAATTTGCATATGAAAAAGACAATTTTTGGGATCTTTCCCACGAGGGAAATAAGTGAAGAGTTGGACAAAGTAACTCGATCCGCGAAGGTCAGTGGGAACAGAGAAAGAGGCTGTAGAGTCTGACCTTTACGCTTGGTCAAAAGTCCTTTCTGACATAAGAGAATTGTTAGAAGTTTGAGCCCCACACGATATTCGATCCTCTTGGAGGATGCAATCCATATGATAAACTGAATTTGTTGGGAAAAAAAAAAATCCAAAAACGGTTTTAGAATCTCTCTGTTGAAAAAGTTTCCCAAGGAAAGGGCACACAAAATAATTATTCGGGGATTTTCCTCTTCAGGGTTGACCAGGACAAAGGCTGGAATTCGTGGGTCTTGCTCAGATCTTCTGGCCAAGGCTTGAAGTATAAAAAGAGACGCACCGGGAAGTTCTGTCTTGGCTGCTGTGTTAGAGCACGAAGATTTGTTTGCCATGAGCTTTACATCCATTTTAAGTTGTTTATTTATAAACATTGTGAATTCGGGTCTATTTTAAGAACGTAAAAATAATTGTAATTTTGATTTTCTAATTATTAATGGATTATTTGTCACTATCTCTCCCGTATAGTAGAAACTAATATACGAACCAAACCACGTAAATTTTTATTATCCTTTATTGTTCTTGTTTATTTCTTTGGTACTTTCGTGTTGATTTAATTGCAAAATCCTATATTTTCCACATTAATTTTACAACATGAGTCGTAACAAATAAATGGCCATGGAGGGAACAAGAAGCAAGGTTGTGTGGGCGTCTTATTTATAAAGAAGTATGGTTTCTCTTATTTGGCGTGGTTCCTAGTCTCATCCACGCTGATAAACATGGGGAGAATTGTCCAAAAAATCCTAAACCTATTGCACTTTTGCCAATTCAGTCATAAACGTATTAACTTTGCCAATTGAGTCCTAAACCTTTTCATTTCTTGCCAATTCAGTCTATCCAGCCAATTTTAGCAGGAAAATGTTGACGTGGACATCGGCGGTGCCACGTAGGACTGTCGGCACTGACATAGACAATTTTTAATAATATTTTAATATTTTTTTCTTTTTATTATTATTTTTTTTTTTTTTTTTTCTTCTTCTTCTTCTTCTTCTTCTTCTTCTTCTTCTTCTTCTTCTTCTTCTTTTTTTTAACTTTTTGGCCTTTTCCGGTGGCCGGCCACCGGCCACAGTGACGGCCGGCCATCGCCCACCGGCCAACGCCGCCCGATTGGCCTCGCCCGCCACGAGCGAGGCCGGCCGGGCGAGGAGGAGCCCCGGCGAGGAGAGCCCTCACCCGGGCGCGACCGGGGGGTCGACCGGGCGAGGCCGCCCGGCCTAGGCGAGGGCGGCCTCGGCAAATCTGGTGAGACTTCGGCAAGGGAGCCCTCGCCGGGGCTCGCCTCGCCTGGCGAGCGTCGGCCTTCTCGGGACTCCCCTCGCCAAAGCCTTGCCAGATTTGGCGAGGCCGGCCCTCCCCCAGCCAAGGCGGCCTCGCTCGGCCGACGCCCGACGAGGCCGCCCTAGCCTAGGGAGGGTCGGCCTCGCCCGGTCGACCGCTACCGGGCCGCGCCTGGGCAGGGGCTCCCCTCGCCAGGGCTCCTCCTCGCCCGGCCGGGCCTCGCCTGTGGCGGGCGAGGCTAGCCTACTGGCCGTGGCCCGTGGCTGGCCACTAGCCATCGGAAAAGGCCAAGGAAAAAGCCAAAAAGAAAAGAAAAATAGAAAAAAAAAAAGTAATGAAAAAATAATAAAAATTCAAAAAAAGTCAAAAAAAAATTAAAATTTTATTAAAAATTGTCCACATCAGCGTCGCAGTCCAACGTGGTACCGCCGGCGTCCACGTCAACATTTTCCGGCCAAAATTGGCCGGATGGACTGAATTGGTGAGAAGTGAAAATGTTTATAACTCAATTGGCAAAGTTAAAATGTTTAGAACTGAATTGGCTAAAGTGCAATAGGTTTAGGACTTTTTGGACAATTCTCCCGATAAACATGTGTACCAAACCATTAAAATAACTTGGGACATTTAACACATTAACACTTTTTACAGTTTCAGACTTAAATTCTAACGAAAGACAATGAGTGATAAACACCAAGCGTTGAGTTTGGGACAAAGTCTCCACCATACACATTCATAAATTTTCATTTCTTAGAAATAGGAAACTACAATTATGACTAAGTTGAGTCAAGTCAACATGGCTTATCATTGGACTTCAAGTTAAATATATGTCACGATCTTTGTGAAGATGAACTACCCAGCGAAAGTTAATGGAATACTAAGCATGGTGCTTAGCGCGGGCTCGCCTAAATCCTAGCAATCGGAACTTGATACTTAATTTAATTATACAATTTTTCTTACCTTTTAGATCCACCACTAATTGATTACAGGTCGAATAGTGGCCAATTAGCTCATTCCAAAGTTCACATCCTCACGATTTGTATTTTGCTTTCTGACTACACACTTGGTTTTATCGTGTTTCATTCTTGATTGCATCTGACCTGGCCGTGAACCTCTCTCTACCATGAGTGGCATATCTTTCCGCCCATTATTCCTTTCTTGCGAAAAATCACACACATACTCAGCCGATATCGAACATATTTGCCGTGTCTACCCTTTTCATTACAAAGAGTATGGCCTCTGGATCAAAGAGTCAACCCTCTAAGTTAAGAATACCCTCTGTGCAATGCACATGTGGAATTTCCGGGCACGTCAGCAAGTTCAATGGGCTTGACCGAAATTCAGGTTCGTTGCAGTTTGTGTAAGTTTTATGCTAAACTGCTCTTAATAATTTAACTATTATTTTTGTTTAAAGGTCGGGATCGATCCTTAATGTTTCTATACAATGAATTATTAATGGGTGTCTAAATTTACATGTCAATAGTGTAATGGATTTAATACTCTTTGAAATTAATTCCAGCCCGACAGAGGTTGATTTTGTGCATATTTAGTCACCTCGGGCTGCGAACTCTATATCATGTTTGTCATTTTCATCATGTCAATACGAAATAAAATCCAAATCTACTAACTTGAAGAATAATTTTCGAGGGACAGAGAACTGATGACAAACTTTCAAGGGGAAAATACATTGGCATTTGATAAGGCTGCGTTTAGTGGATGATGGATCCCACCAATAAAACCTCACAAATCATCCTATAACAAGTTGAGAAAGTATGAGAAATGCGTTCATTTTCCCAAACCCATTGCGGTCCAATTCTTTTTTTACGTGTCATTGACTTGATTTCATAGAATAAGTTTCACCATGATTTTGATTCTACTAAGCAAATAATGTACCACCACCGGCCAATTACAACAGTCAATGTCGCATCAAATGAGAAGGGTCAGATTATTACGATCTCGAGTATTTCTTTTCAGAGTGCGATTCATGTGGATCAGACCGGCTACGCACATGGTTACTTTGTGCGATATTGTAACATGGACATCTTTCAGAGATTTGACCATTGTAAACCCAAGTAAATGAATATGCAGCATAGGATACAATTTGCGTGGAGTACTCAAATCCTTCGACTGGCAGCAGCTAGTCTAGCTTACGCACTTGCTTTGTGATTACACTTGCGCTATCTCAGTTAAGAGCGAGAGGGCGGATCACTGCAGATGAAATTTGCCGCCTAATATCACCGTCCTGGACGCCAAACCCATCTCCGAACTGGTAAAGCATATGCGCAACGCGAGCCGCGTTCACGGTGACATCAATGAAGGTTCGGACAAAGGGCGTCTCGGCATTGCTCAAGCAATAAGCATTGATGCTTTTCCATTCCTGGTTTATCAATTCCTTGATGTGCTTCCTAGCGATGTCTTCCGGAACATTCGCTTCTCGCATGTAACACACCACCGACGATGGAGAATCTCCTCTGTCTCTTTCAGCCTAATCGAACAAGTAAATAAATTTAATGTGCTTATCAGATTCAACCTCCTTGATTCAATTACACCATATGCCGTGTTAGTACAAGATTTTTTCTCGCAGGCTAAGAATTCTTAACATCATGTCAAATTCAGTTGGTTTATAACTTCAGCGCAGAAGTTTGATAATTACCGTTGACGTTCCAAGGTCGTTGCAGAGTCGAATTATCACGGACACATTGTAAATCAGATCCTTGTTTCTCTCCAGCAAATCTGCTACATCCTCCCAATTCATAAGTCCCACGAAGAAACTAGCGTGAGACATGATCAGTGGTCCTGAAGATGATGTCCACGCATTGCTCAAGTACTCTTCCAGCGATGGTGTGTAGCCCATATTGTCCCACTTTGCTTCAGTAAGTAAGGCTTGGCAAAAGTCTGCCCACTGTAAAAATATAAGGAAAAAAATACTCATTCAGAGATGATCAATTATGTAAGGATAAAAAATTTTTGGGGTGACGTGTGCATGTGCATGGAATTATCCACAAGTTTTTCTCTTACGGCTTTCGCGAGATGTGGTAGCACTCGATGCCAATCTTCATCCTTGCCAATATCATAAGCGATCTCATGAATAACATCGTTAAGCGCTCGGAAACAGACCTTCATGCACTCGGGAAGCTGTTGAATCTGCTCCGAGTCCCGCCTAGAAGCATCAGATTTTCCAGTTAGTAAAAATAAACTCAACAGAGACGAAAGGAAGAGATTGAGAGGCATCGTGGACAACCTGGTAATGGCGCTGGTAAAGCATTCCAGCTCTTCCAACGAACCATAAAGGTCGTAGACATCGTCGATCACCAGTATCAAGATGACAACTTTGGTGAGAGATTTGCGGAGCGAGCTGAGCCGTGGTTCCTGAGAGAGTCCAAGGGCACACAAGAAACTCTCGACCAGCCGATCCCTCGTGAAGTCCACGTGCTCCATAAGTCCCAGATCCCTCCACCACCTGAATTTACCGAAGCAACTAATCAGAATCAAAAGCTAGGAAAATCACATAATGTCTGGTAGAGGTATCTTCAAAATAGGCACGTTCCCAGAGTGAATTTAGAGCATATATATAACACGACCGAGTTTGTTGAGTTTTGATCCTGAGATGAGTTGAAAATAGAAGATGACATCCTTTAAACAGATGACCTTGGTCGAATGAATCGCTACATTTTCTACATCATTTATGAATACATATAAAATTACCTGGATATCTCTCTAAGATCTCTTTGGTGTGTGGCTTGGACCGTGTTGAAATTGAGCTTGGCAAGCTCAAGCATATTGCTTTGCTTGTCCTCCCGTTGCTCGTACAAGCTTATTTGCCATTTGATGTCGAACCACTGGACCCTCCAATGCATCGGAAGCTCCAAAGCGTGGACGGCGCGTTTAAAGAGCTGACTGTCCAAACCAGAGACTCTCTCGTGGAGAATCCCAGTTGAGAAGGCTTTCGCTTCATGCAAAATGTTTTCACCTTCCAAAGCCAGATGTGAAGCCTCAAGAAGCTCTATCATAGCTTCAACATCGTCACAATTGCTTCCGTTGAATAAGATGCTTCCTTCTTTGAAGGTCCTTAATTCATCTGATTACAGATTGAAAGTTAGATTTATGACCGGACAGAACCGAGAATAATTGCTGATAATACTCTATTAGAACCACGATGACTGATGACTCGGAAGATCTTATCGTAAAGGAGTGAATAACGACGCATGAGCTTTGAGTGGCTTATGTGCACCCAATTCCATCGTACCACTATGGGGACGACACTTTCTTCACCGTCTAATCAACAATTACATTTTCTTCGTCCTTTCTCCAGGTCACGCAACGGGGGCTGCCAGCTTTGGTTGGTTTTGAATTTAAAAAGAAAAGTGCTTTACAAAGGGTAACTTTTCCAAATATTATTTAAACCAAAGTTATTTCTCAATGCAATTTTAAATTACAATTGATCAAACACTACTTATATTTCGAAAAATTCCTTTAACCTCAAAGTTTTTGTATTTTCTCAAAAACTTTCCTAAAAAGCCGAACCAAACACATCCCAAGTCTATATAGGTATGTCGGTTGCAGGACATTTCCAATATGATGAATAAAAAAATCAATGATAATCTCAACAAGTGATATTGAAGTTGACATGTGTCAACTTTTAAATGATATCTCCAAAAAGAACCAACTGTTGCATAGTAATCTTTAGTATATATATAATTTTTTATTTTTTTATTTTTTTTTTTGGTGTGATTTGATAGTAACATCTTACACCTACGAATTCACACAGGTCCATATTTTGAACTCACTTTGCGAAATGATATGGCCATGTTGTCTAAGGAGTCTAAACCGAAGTGCACTGGCATAGAGATGTTCTTCCATGGTGAAAACACCGTTGTTGATGGATGCGACTGTTTCAAGAGCTTCTTTCATTTCATTTTCAAAAAGGTTGGACAACCCTAGTTTGGTCATGCTATCAATTAACTCTAACTTGGCAAGCGAATCGACTCCTTCCGATAACATTGGCTTTACTTCCTCCACAAGCCCTTCCATCCGTTCCTTGATTCCTTCTTTCTGCAAAATTGGGTCATATTTGTCAGATCAAAATCTACCCTGAAAAGGCCTCAGATAATGCAATCTATAGAGCAATGCCTAGATGTTTTTATTTTAGTACATGCATATGTAGAGCTGTATGAATTGGTTTTGGTACATGATAAGATAGCTATAAATCAAGTCTGGATGTGATGGCCGATACATATAACACTGACAAAAACTCTAACATTGCTTGCTACATTTAATAGGTACATGCATTGCAATGTTACAAATGAATTTGGAGCAAAGTACTACTTCAAACATCAATATGCATCTCATGTGCAAATACTTGCATGATTGCATGCCAATGTCCATTCGCTCATATAAGGAAGAGATGGCTAGAGTTAAAGAGAACAATAAGATAGTGCGGAAGCTACAAATTATAATCTTACGAGGTCATGTTTGCTGCTAAGCGACTGCAAGAAATCGTAATTCCAAATGTTAGGCTTATAATTGGCCGATCTTCGTTGGTGCATCGTGCCCACAACTTCTGGCAGATTCACTTGGCATGGTTGGAACTGGGCTTGTTCTGTTGCGTACTCCATGACGCGTGAGTGAAAGTTGAGAAGATTGGTGAGATCGAGAATTTCTACAAGTTCTATGATGGAATGAGTGTGAGTATTGTTGAGCACAATCCTTTGATTTATATAGGCGAGTCCGAGGGGAAGTGTTGATGGGACAACGTCACATGTGGATGGCAATTTTTCAACGATGGGAGACCTTCCTCAGGCATCTATGCTCTTTTAACCTCATGCAAGCAACGTTAGTCACGTGTCTACAGTGATTTTTCATTCGATGGATGGCCATTTGAGTCGATGACCACGCGCTGACCGTGGACGTACGTAGTTAAAGCAAATAGCAAGAGAGTTTTTATCCCGTACTCCAAGAGTTCAATCATTTTCATACCAATAATGATATAAAACGATTACTAGCCAAAGAAATAAAAAATAATGATATAGAACGAGTTTCTCTCTTTTGACTTTTGGGGCGGTCGTTGATTAATTGTTTCAACTGGAAAATTAAAGCATTGCCAAAATGGAAATTCTCTCTAATCAAAACATGATCGCAATATTACTTATTTACAAGATTATGTATGAGCCATTGTGTGTACTTCCATCTCATTCCAAATAAAAGCTCAATCATTTCGATTCGACAAATAATAAAATGGTCTCGGTGCGACGTTCCGTCTTAAATTTGTTTCATGTGGATGATATCTTATTTATCGATTCACGTGTCATCTCCATCACGCTCTTCATTCAAAAAGATGTGTGAGAAATGTGCCACGCTAACACATGAGTACCGATCCAACGTTGGATTGCGATGGGCATCGGGGCTACCCCTTCCAAGAAGATGCATGTCCATTGATGGCTAAGCGATCGTAGCAGCCTGAAAACGAACAAACGTCAGAGGACCTACCGATTCATTGCATTGCTGGGCCACACGTTATATGACCACATTCAGCTGATGATCTGATTCTAGTATACTAGATCGAGATATTTTATCACCCTAACAACGCGGTCATGAACTTGGCAGATCCTTGATGTGACTCCACTTTGGTCCGCGGTCCACCATTTGAATACCTCTTGCTCAATCAATCGATCTGAAACTTCAAACCCGACATGCATGAGAGGCCAAATGAGAACGTGATGCACAGAAATTCCTAGTGGCTGAGCTTTCCATTGGACAAGGAGCATTGTTGGTGACCTTTTGGGAAAGAGTCTGGCCCCTGATGTCTCGATCAACGGAATACAACAACTTTCTCCTTGGGAAATATCCTCCGGAGAGCACCAAGATTTTTCAAATCACGCATGGTCGAGGCTTTACTAATTCAAGAGAAGGACATAAGCGTGTGCTTCGAGTTTTATTGATTAGGTTGCAACAGAAGAAGTTTACAAATGAGAAATGATTTGGTGACAGCCTTTAATTTACTATGAGAATAACAATTTATTCTGAACCACAAAAAAACCAAATAACAAATAATTATAAGGGAAAAAGCCACAAAAAACCCCCAACTTCGCCGAGTGACGATTTACCCCAAACTTTGTTTTGTGACGTGAAAAACCCCGAACTTTACAAACTGTGACACATTTACCCCATTAAGGGTATTTTCGTCTTATTCTTTATTTTCTTCTTTTTATTTTTTATTTTTTATTTTTTTCTTCTTCTCTCTTCCCTTCGGCCATGGCGAGTCGGCGGAGGGAAGCCGGTGTCCCGGCGAGGGCGCCCCTCGCCGTGTCGGCGAGGGTCGCCCTCACCCGAGCCGGCTAGGCCGCCCTCGCCGCGCGTCGGCGAGGGTGGCCCTCGGCTAGGTCGCGAGGGCCTCTCTCGCCCGATGCCGCAATGGGTGCCTTCGCCGGATCGGCGAGGGGTGCCCGACGCCGCCGAGGGCCGGGCGAGGGGGTGCCCTCGCCGGCGTTGGCGAGGTGCCCTCGCCGGATCCGGCGAGGGAGGCCCTCGTCCGACGCCGATGAGGCCGCCCCGCCCCTTGGGCATCGAGCGAGGGTGCCCTCGGCGGCGTCGAAGCGAGGGTGCCCTCATCAAAGGTGCCTCGGGCGAGGGCCCTCATCGGATCTCGGCGAGGGTGGCCCTCGCCGATGCCAGCCGAGGCTTCCTCCGCCGGCCATGGCGAAGCCGGCGAAGGGAAGAAAGAAAAAAAAGAAAAAAAAAGTTTTTAAAAGTAAAAAGACCAAAATGCCCCTATGATTTAGGGTAAATGTGTTACACAAATGAAAGTTCAGGGTTTTTTGTGTCACAAATAAAATTTTGGGGTAAATGTGTCATAGTTAGCAAATTTCGGGGTTTTTCACGTCACAAAACAAAGTTTGGGGTAAATCTGTCACTCGAAGCAAAGTTTGGGGTTTTTGGTGGCTTTTTCCCTAATTATAAAATGTTGTAAGGTTTACTCCATCAAGAATTTGTGGCTCACAACAAGTTATTATTCTCAAAGTAAACCAAAGACTATTAACCTAGCAAAACCCTTTACAAATTTAACTTTGTAGAACTTCAATACTCTTGTTTCCATATTCGATCAGTCCTCATAGGAACCTAAGTTTGCGTTCACTATCTCGACAATTCAATTATGGCTTATTTAACAAATTTTAATGCCACATAGAGGATTTCACATGGATCCAACCAAGTTTTTGATAAATTAAATCTCTTAATTTCAATTCTAAATTAGGAATAAACATGTTCGGAAAAGGTGATTAATTAGTTGAGCCATGTCTTAACTAGAGGTGAACGGTTTGGTTCGATTTCGATATCTATGATACCTGAACTGAACCAACCAAATATAAAAGACTTAAGCAAATTGTGACCCAAACCGACTCGAGAACCAAACCTAAACCGATTACAATTTGAGTCGGTTCCCTTTTTCTAGTTTTTTTCCCCCTGGTCTTCTTCAGTTCTTCCCCCCTGGAGCAAGGATGAGGGAAGATTGAAAAAGGGTCTTCTTCAGCTTCACTACATAGTGCACAATGATTCTCAACTCAAGAGAAAGTACAAACCTCTCTCTCTCTAATCTCATTGATAAGAATGGTATGAATGTTATAACTTTCTTACGACACTTACTTATGTGCCATGTTGACACCTAATTTTAGCAAACCTAGGGAAATAAGGAAAATAAAAATTGCATTTTGAACAAAAAAAAAAATGAAAGAAAATAGGGAAATTGATTTGATTGATTATGCATGGAAATTTGAAATTCAATGAAGAAGATGGGTATTCGGATTTTGTTAAATGCGATTTTGAGAAGCAATTTAAAAATTAAGTGAATACTGTTTGCGGATGACTCTATTTTCTTTTTAGATGGCAAGAATTTTGCCAAAATAGCCGAGGTGTTAAATCAAATTGCACAAAGAATCGGGCAAGTGGAGAATTTTTTCGGGCTGTCCTCAGACTTTAAGAAGAAATATGGCAAGGGAGCTAAGAGTCCCAGAGATCGAGAAAACAGGGAAATATTTGGGCATCCCCTCTGATTGGGGTAGTTCAAAAAAACAGATGTTTGCATGGATTTTGGCTAGGATTAATATGAAACTGGAGGGATGGAAGGAAAACTTGATGTCTAAAGTGGAAAGGAAGTTCTATTGAAAGCCATGCTAGGCAAGCAAGCATGGCGAATGGCGAAAACTCTCCCACACTATGGATTCAGCTCCTTAAAGGGTTATATTTTCCCAATACAGACTTCTGGCATGCAAGGCAGGGGCAAAGAGCTTCGTGGGGATGGAAAAGCCTCCTAGTTGGGAGGGAAGCCATATCGATTTCGGTTCAATGGGCAGTGGGTGATGGACAATCAATTAGAATATGGGAAGATAAATGGCTCAAGCGGGGTATACTCACGGGACCAGCTAATCGAGAAGACCCCGAGCGGGTAAATGAACCGATCGACAATGACTTGCTCATGGAAAGAAGACATAGTACAAAACATGTTTGAAGACAACATTGCAAATGAAATTTTGGCAATTCCTATCCCGGCCACGAGCGAAAAAGACAAACTCATATGGACAGCAACAACATCAGGTAGTTATACAGTGAAAAGTGGGTATAATCAACTAAGGAAAATAGAAGTCAATCCCTAATTTAGAATGAAGCATCAATTGGGGTAAAAAGTTTGCAAACCCTCCCAAAAATAAGAGTTTTCAATCGAAGGAGAACTTTTGAAAAAATCACTATCATCGTGCAAAAAAGAGGTTCATTTGTCGTAACAAATGAGGCTTGAACTTTTTTGTGGAAAGAGAGGAATGGGGCTATCTTCCGAAAGAAACCAAAAAATTGAGAGAAAAAAAGAGAGAAAAATTCGTGCTGAAAAAAAAGAGAAGAAAAAGCGGAAAAAGAAAAGCAGGTGAGAGTGCAATCCCCTTTTGTCCGGAGAAAAAAAAGGGGGAAGTACAACTAACTGAGTTCATCGTCTTCTTTGCGTCTCCCCTCGCCGAACTCCCCTGCACGGTGCTGCCGCGCCCCTCGCCGGCCACCGCCGCGCCGCCTGCAGCCCCTCGTCGAACCTCTGCCCAAGCGCCGCCCGTCGCCCAGCAGCCGGACCCAAGCCAGACCGCCGCCGAATCCGGCGCCCCTGCAGCTGCCACCGCCAGACCCACGAGCACCGACGGCAGCTCCTTCGTTCGTCGTCACCGGTCGCCCACGCTTGATCTGTAGCACCCGCGACCCCAGATCCGCCGCCCGCCGCTCCATGTTCTCCCCTCGCGACGCCGGACCTGCACCCGAAGCCCCGCCGACGACCTAGCGACGTCGGACCCGCGCCAGACGCTGCCACCGGCGTCCCTCGCCGCTCCGCTCCTCGACGCTCGCGCCCGAGATCTGCTGGGTCACCGACCCAGCGGTACCGA
The DNA here is from genome assembly GCA_014182365.1 of Eucalyptus tenuipes. Classification (NCBI taxonomy): domain Eukaryota; kingdom Viridiplantae; phylum Streptophyta; class Magnoliopsida; order Myrtales; family Myrtaceae; genus Eucalyptus; species Eucalyptus tenuipes. The sequence continues at coordinate 17,020,473 of CM024540.1, forward strand.
TCGACCCCTGCCGCCGTGATCCTCCTCCGCCCAGATCTGCTCAACCTTGCCTAACGCCGACCCCGTACCGGCCCGCGACTCGCCCGCCTCTCGAGATCTCGCCGCCGACGCCCGCACCTCTCTGCTGCCGCACCTTAGCCCGTGCCGGTCTGCCCAACGCCTGCCGGTTCACCTTAGCCCGACGCCCGCTGGTCGCCGCGCCGAACTCCTGCGACGCCGTCACCGCCCCTGCCTTCAGCACCGCCGGTAACCCCGTCGCCGCCCAGCTCCGCCTCCGCCGCTGCCCTGAGCTTGAGCCCGCCGCCGTCCAGCCCTTGCCGGAACCCCGACGCCGGCCGCCGGTCATCCCCGCCCGGCGCTGCCCTCCTGTCCCTGTCATTTCCCATAGGTAGTTGTTTATTTATTTATTTTTACTTTTACCTTTTAGTTTAATTTATTTTACCTTTTTATGTCATTTTTCTGTTTATTTTATTTGATAGTATTTTTAGTTTAGTTATCTAAATTGCAATATTGGATGTTAATAGCTGTAATTTTTGTAGGCATTATCCGCAAGGATTTTGTGCGGAATTATTGTAATTATTAATTTGATCCGAGAGACATCGATCATTTTTTTAATTATATTAATTTTTGGGTTTTTTTGGTAAAATTTTAATTGTTAAATAATTATAATTATTAATTTGATCCGTAAGATTTCGGATCAGATTTTTAATTATTTTGAACTTTTTGTCGTGATAATTAGAGTTAGGATAATCGTTAATTTGACCTTGTGAGATAACGGGTTATTTTTTCGATTATTTTAATAATTTATTTTGTTGATAGTTTAGATTTAATATTTATTTAATAATTACTTATCTAAAAAAATAAAAAAATTAGAAAACAAAAAAATCAAAATTCTGCATGAGCATATAGGTTTAGTAAATCAGGCATGTAGGTTTAGTAAATTATTTTTTTAGGATCACATTTTTAGGATTTTTTTTTTTTTTTAGAAATAAGTTAGGATCAGAGCTAAATAACATTTTTCTTAAATAGAGTCTTAGATAAAATTGGCATATTTTTATATTATCATCATTTTTAAAAAAAAAATAAAAAAAAAAAAAATAAAAAATAGTTTTCTAAGATAGGATAGGGTTATGCAAAAAAAAAAAAAAATAAGATAGGATAGGGTTTAAGTCAAATTAATCCCTAGAATAAATTAGAAAATTATCCCTTTTTAGATAGTTTAATTAGGGTTTTTATTAATTCCGAATTTCAATAAAACATACAAAAATACTAGATGCATATCAACTAGTTTGCATAATAGGATTATTTAATCAGAATTTGTTCATTAGTAAAGTTAGGTCATGAGGTGCATAATAACTAGTTTGCATAATAGGCCCATTTAGTTAGAATTTGCATATTAATAAGATTAAGTCATTTAGTTAAAAAATGCATTTCTATAAAAGAATTCTAATTTCAAAGAAAATAAAAAAAAATCATTTGTTTTGTGTGATGCGATTTATTTTATTGAATGGTTGAGCACTCGTGTGGTCACCATATTTGCATGGTAGTAATTTATGTTAAAATAAATCCAAGTTGCTTGCAAAAATATTTTTTGAAAATAAAAGAAATTGTACCAAAAGGGTATCAGAAAATTCTAGTGTAACCAAGTCCCCGTACCCTTAGTCTCTGGTTCGTAGGAGTAAAATAAATCTCCCTTTATTTTACTTAGGTATCTAATCGACCTACGGTGAACCGATTAGTGGTGACTCCTAGTTAATAATCTTTTGCATGTTTAAAAATTTAGACTTAAGTCGCAATTTGGTATGAGCTTGGGAGAGCCCGAGTTAAGTTTAAAAAATTGACAGTCCATTAACCTAGTTTTAGGTGGTGCACCGAAAAAATTGGTCGCGACATGCCATAACTTTGTTTTTGCTCACTTTAGTGCCACATCGGAGTGAAATCGATCATTTGAGTGTCATTTTTGGCAAATCATCATATATTGATTTTTTAATCAATTTTCCTTTCCACGTGGATTTTTTTAATATTTTTTATTATTTCTTGATATTTTATTTATTTTTTGAATTTTTATTTTGCATATTTATTTTCCTTTTCTTTTACTTTTTTTCAACGTCGGCGAGTGTTGCTTGTCCGTTGCGAAGGCCTCACCTTGGCTGGTGTTGCCGCGAACGCCCCAAACAAGGCCATCCCCGATTGCAAGCAAGGGCCTTCGTGCCCTTGCCCATGGCCACAAGGGCCTTTGCTAGCAAACAGTGGGCCCACAAAGGCCTCGCCAAGGGCCATTGCGGCCTCGCTAACCACAGGCAAGGGCGCGAAGGCCCTTCCCAAATATGGGCAAGGCCACGCTCACCCGCAACAAACCCAAACCAACCCAAATTGAACCAAATCAAATCGAGGCAGAAACTTTTCTATTTGCTACTCAAACCAAAAAGGCCTGAATTTTTCAGTTTGGATTGGTTCAGTTCATTTTGGCACCCGTGATCTTAACCTTGTACGATCTACGCTGATCTTGAAGATAAGTTGTCAACTAATTGAGGATACTTTTCCATATTTGTTTCCACATTTATGGTGCGTTTGAAGAGGCTTGAGGGGATGACTTTGCACTTAGACCAAAGGCTTTGTCTCCAAGGACTTGGGGCTTCACAAGCAAGCTTTCTATCTCTCCTGCTGCTATTTTGCAAAGTAAAAAGCATGAGACCTGCGAAGACTACTCCCCCCAGTAGCCTCATAGTGCACAACCCACAGTAAACCACCGGCCCCGACCATTACATACGAGCGTGCCGTCGCAGCCGGAGGATGCCTTACAGATATTAAGAATACTTCCCATCATTTTCCATAGAAAGAAATGGGGATATTAGTTGTTATTGAAAACGAGACTGACGAGATGCGAGGTTAGCTTTGGGAGCACACTCTGGGTGCATCCGATGCACTCAAAATTTCCTTAAGATCGCTTAACTCTTATATCAAGAAATATATATATATATATATATATATATATATATATATATGCAAAAAGAGAAATGTGATATTTCTATATATTTCAATATATTCTGATAAAAAGTATACTAGCATATCTATATGTTTTATTAGATGAGACTATCTAAAGTATCACGATAATAAAATATCTATCAAAATCAATTATGGATATACACAATTCTAAGAGATATGGAGAATCAAAGGAAATATAATAAACAAATACAACAATATGCATCATCCTCTCCCCAGTTCTCTGTTCCCGTGCCAAGATTTTATATCCCACCTGACACCGGGATCCGAAATAGAATTTATTTCCTCCAATCGTCTTCTCTTTCCCCATCACTTTTAGCATTCAAGATATGACATCAAAACGTTTCCAAATAAGCTGGCAACAGCAGTGGAATTAGTCTGACTATTACATGGAAGTGTTAGCACTGCCGTGTCCTCCTTTTGACTGGAGGCTGGAGCCACGGAGAAGTCATCTGAGGAGTGTGAAAGAGACATGCCATGGTTTTCACGACATGGCCCGCGGTGCGCCATTTGAGTGTCTATCAATTAAGCACTCGCTTGGACGCTTAGGATCACGCGTCTATAATGAGCCAAATGCGAACGTGATGCACCATTCGAACGTCCCATTATCAAATACTCACTCAAAAGCTTAGGGCCACACGTCTATAGTAAGCCAAATGCAAATGCGATGCATAAGAGAATCTGTTGGCAAAGCTTTTAGAATCGGAGGCTGGCGAGGCGAGGCTCAAGCTTGCTAGGGTGTGCAAGCTCGACCTCGCCGGATCTATTGAGGTGGCCTGAAGTGGGTAGGTAGGACTCAGTTCATGAATGGAATTTTTAGCCTACGCCTGCCCATGTTGCCCTTTTGGTTAATTGAGCATGGCCACGCCCATGCACGCCGCCAAGCCATGGTCACCTCGATCTTCATAGGTTTAATCTGTAATTTTAATTTATTCATTTACATAAACTTCAAATATAATTTGTCATTTTACCCTATCCTTCACATGGTTCACACTTGTAGGATGACATATCGTGCTTTTTAGGGGATGGTTCTTGAAATTTTTCTTACCTAATCGAACCGTGTGATGATGATCACTAATATTTTTTTAGTAAGTTTCACATTGCCCGGTCGGCCCAAAAGCCAAAAGCTGGGCCTTGAATAACATCATTGGGCATCTTCATGGGTTCCCTCTAATCTTCTGAACCATTCGCATGGGCTTGTCAGCACTGCCGTGCACTGCTAAATTGGAGCCACAGAAAACTCATCCTCAGTGGGCGAGGGAGACATGCCTAGATTTTCACATGATGATCGGCTCAACTTTCGACGATTTTCCATAGAATGCGCGCTTGTTCCTCATGAATTGTGACGGGCCCCCGATGCATGTCCATCAATAGCTATCATAAAATATAACATACGAACGGCATAAAGTTTGATACCTCTGTCGATTATTCACCCAGAATTCTAGGACCGCGCATGCATGATAAGCCAGATGAGGACGTGATGCACGATAACACCATCACAGCCATTGATACGACGATATTGATTTATACAAACGAAATTGATATACTAACTTTTTCTTCGGAAATGTACTTTGTCAAGCTCAAATGCTTCTCATGTCCGCTGTGACATCCCGAAATTTGGCCCCGGTTTCGAATATATGAAATGGTTATTTCATCGACACGCTTATGGTTATTTCGCTCAAGAGCTGACCACTCTCGAGTTAACTAATCTATTAGGTGAGGCCAATAAGAGATATAAACGTGATAGACTAGAGAATTCGATCAGAATTCGACCGTCGACCATAATAATCGGCAATGGTCAATATGACACCGTTATAAATCGATTAGCAAACGGATATAAGTCGATTCAATGGAATTACGTAGTCGAATTGCGGGTGGTTCTGCACGATTACAATATTCGCGTCGAGCGGCAATAACTCGATTTTCTATTGATATTATATTTGGGATACGTAATTGAAACCTTACGATTTTATGACAACCGAGGGTCATCTACGATTCGGAATACACAAACGTGGATCGAAAATTATCGACCACAGGTCAAACGCGCTAAAACCCCTAAAAGCTACCCGGTAGATTAGGTCGTACTAAAGTCGCGTTCGGTCAATTTTAACCAAGAAATTAAATTCGGTTTCGGGAATCAGATGTTCGAGCATGTCACAATTTATTTATTGGACGTCGTCTCAACTTTTGGCAAATTTTCGTCAAGTCCGAAAATTTTACGAAAAAACGATTTTTAGACAAAAAGAAAAATAAAAGGAAATTTGGATGGGTAGACCAATTTGGATTTTTCTACTCCAAAAAGCTCTAAATTGGGAAATTAGAGTTTAAATTGTGATTGTTGGAGTGAAGATGGGCATAGGACTTTTGTGGCTTGAGTTATGATGGTGCAGATATTTACCTAAGTCTTTGATTGGTTGGATTTTTCTTTTTCCTCTCTCTCTCTCTTTGTTTCACGCGTGGAGACCCTCCCCCCCCCTAGCAGAGAGCAACCCTTCATTTCTTCTTCCCTCCCTTACCGTCAGCCCCTTCCCTCTCCCTCAGCACCATCGTCCACCGTCCTCACCATCTAGCACCATCTTCATCACCCACCTGCCATTTCCACCACATCATCCCGCCATCTCATCACTTCCACCAACGCCAGCACCATCCTTCAACGCCACCTTCACGTCACAACACCACACCCGGAATCTTCATTGTCCACAGCCAGCGCCATTTTCTTCAGTTCAATCCACCGTAGTTCCTTTACCACACAGCGGTAGCTCCACTGCATCACCGCCAACTCCCCCATCACCACGTCCAGCAGCCCGTCTAGCGCCCAGCAGCCACCACTCACCCATTTCACCGCCAGCAGCCACCAAGACCAGCACCAAGCCGAGCTCTCCTCTTTTGGCCGAGAGCTTGAGGGACCGTAACAGCCACCATCGAGCCTCCGTGCAAGCCGTGGTTGTCTCGTGTTTTCATCACCGTCGCCGCGAGCCTGCCGCCGTTGAAAACCATGAGTTAACTCCCTAATCGTTGATTCGGCCGTTAATTACGCTTAGGGGTGGTTAGATTAGTCTTGATGAGGATTAGTTTTAGTTAATCCTATATTAGTGATAATTAATCTTGGTTAGGTTAATTACGTTGGATTAGCTTTAATTAATCACAATTTACTTAATTAATTGCAATTTATTTAATTAATCGTAATTAGCGTAATTAGTGATGGATTAGGCGTTACGTAGAATTTTACACTCGTTTTCGTGGATGAAATTATGCGTGATTTTGATGGTTTATATGTATTATGATGTGCAATTGATTGCTTAATGGTAGTTATTGATTTTTAATACAAAACTTGGTTTTATGGGCAATTAAATAGAAAAATGTGAACCTGGCTTTGATAAGCAGAGAAAAAGCTTCAGACCTTGCTCCAATCCTTTTCCTTACCAAAAAAAAAAAAATTTGAAAAATGCGAGGTGTCGAATTTGGATGCCAACTTTTATGTACTATATAAAACCTTGGAGTTTTAAAATGGGAGTATACTAAGTTTGACTGTTCGATTTTGAATACATGACCATGCATAATTATTTTACTGGGATTTTTAATAAGAAGAAAAATTGGCCAAGTTCATTATTTGAAAACAACGCATTTGAAATCAAAATATAGTGTTCTTGGACAAGCATGTGCTTGTATGGTCACTTAATGGAACCCGTCACCCTATGAGAGTTGGAGGCAATGCCCGATTAAGTCAGATGCCCCCAAGACAACGGGATGCCGAGTCTCGATTGAGGCCAGACCGATGCTCCTTTATGGAATGCCATCTAGGCGAGGAGTGCTAGACGTTGCCATGCCCGATGGGGTGGGACAATGCCCGGTCACACCGGGTAAACGCCAACTTTTGAGTTGGTCGTGGCCGAGGGGTCGTAATAATCGGAACACGTGTGTATGATTGTGTTGTATTGCGCTTGATGATGGAGTAAAATTGTTAGGCATGGTATGGGACGTGCCAAAACGGTTTTGATTATACCCATGTGAATGTTTGGATGGTGAGATTATGTGTTCTGGTTATTAATTATGCTTGTTGTATCCATGTGATGCACTAATATGCAAGGATGTGCCGAGGCGAGGTAAGTTTTGTATGATGCGTGCTTAGGCCGCCTTCGAGGTGAATTCACGTCCTAATCGGGGTTTAGAGATTTTGAACTCGCTGAGATTTTATCTCACCCCGTCGTGGTTAAACTTTTTCAGGGCCGTAGCATGAAGATCTGCTGAGTGCGGATGTGGTGGGCGCGAGATGCGACACATTTTGGCTAGCCCTGTCATTAGTGGAGTTTAGGTTAACTCTAGTCCTTGAAAATTTTTGAAAAGGCTCGATAGGAAGGTTGCATTTAGGAACCCCTTTGCAAAGCTTTTTGGGGGTCCAAAGCCCATTTGCCCAAATATTGGGTGTTTGGGAACACCTAATAACACCCAATATAGGGTTTGCCTTGGGCTTTCAGCATTTTGGAAATGGCTTCACTGTTCATCTTCTTCTTCGTCAGAAAAGCCGGCGAGGTTGTGATGGGTCAATGATAGGCAAGAGAGGCCAGCGTGGTCACGGCACCAAGACAACCGTCGCCGACCAATTGCGCAACCCGGATCTAGGTCGCGGCGAGGTGGCGGAGGTCACCAAGCTGCGACCTAGGCGACCTCGCCACCTCGCCGCGACCCAAATCGGGTTCTAGGTCGCAACGGTCACATCGCTTGGGTCGCGGCGAGTTGTCGCGGAGACCTCCGGCGACACAAGACATCGCCGCGACCCAAATCTGGTTCGCGGAGGTCACCTGGGTAGCGGCATGCGACCTCCTCCACCTCGCCGCGACCGCCCGGGTCACAATAGTCATAGAGGTCACCTGGGTCGAGCGAGCTGTCGTCGCGACCTCCGGCAACCCGCGACCTCGTTGCAACCCAGACCTGGGTCACGGAGGTCGCCTGGGTCGCAGCGTGCGACCTCCGGCAACTCACGACCTCGTCATGAAGGTGGCCGGAGGTCACTATGACCCAGGTGACCCACGACCTCACCTGGGTTCGCTGCGACCTCTAGCGACCCTGCCACGACCGCTGCGACCTCCGGCGGCCCTTCATGGCAGTCGCTGGGGGTCGCTTGACCTCAGGCGGCCCTCGCCGGTGGTGTCAGGCGGCTACTTAAGGTCTTGCAACTTGAGACGTTGTGACGGCCGTTTACCCTTCGCTAGCCAACTGTTTTTTTCTTTTCTTTTTATCATAAAAGTCCTTTGTAAATGTAAATTTCTCCAAACACTATTTTGCCCAAGGATATTTCACAATACACTTTCGGATTACAATTTACCAAACGCAATTTGCATTTTGGAAAACCCCTTTGACTTAAAGACATTTGCATTTTCTCAATGGCTTTTCCCAAAAGTCTAACCAAACGCACCCGAAGTGGCTGTAGAAAGGCTTGTAAGTATTAAACTCCTTGGGTTAAATAGTTGATAAAGAAATCGTTGTTTTTGGGGAAATTGTTTCTAGTATTTACTATCCCTATTGTTTGTTTGTTGACTGGGGGTTTATTTAATTCGTTTCCGCATATGCTTAATTGAAAGATAAAAAAAATGGGTCGGCAACGCGTCCTGGAACGTCGCATTTTTAATTGACCTTCGACGGATGTGCGCGTACTCGGGGTTCGGGGCGTTACATCCGCACATTATTGTATTTAGTCTCATAAGATCACAAGAAAGAGACATAAGCGTGCGTGTGGGTTTCATCAATTGAGTCGCGGGAGCAAGAAGATTCGAACTTTTCCTTCAATAGTATTCTATGTTGAGCTCAAAGGCTTTTCAGGTCCCCGCATTCTTAATCTCTATCATCACAAGAAATAGACGTAAGGCAGATACAGACGTTTAAATAGGTTGAATGATCACAAAAAAAGGATTCCAACCTTTTCAATAAAAAATATTCTCTATGGAACTCAAAGACTTTTCAAAATCCCCACCCTGTCGAATCTCTAATACGATGAGAAAGAGACATGAACCATATTTAAAAATTGAGTCGCACGAAATGAATTTTCGAATCATTAAACTTCAAATTCTCGTTTTCATATTCGATAGGTCCTAATAATGTAATAATGGGCTTAAGAAGCCCATTCTTTTGTTAGTAAATCCAAGCTCATTATTTGTTAGCCCAGCCCAAAAGCCTTCAAAATTTTATCCTAAAAAACTCAGCCCATTTCACCAATTCTTCATCAGAAGCACATGTGAGGGTAAAAAGGGAAAGAGACCAGCGACAGAGAAAACAAAGAAGTGAGAAGAGGTGCCAATCCGTGAACCAAAAAGAGAGAAGACGAAGGAAAAAGGGGAAAAGAGAAAAAGTTTCGCTTGAAGTCGGTCCAGACGTCCTAACAAGCCGTATCCATCGCAAATTGCAACACTTGGTAAATATTCAAGCCTATTATTTGTTTAATTAGAGTAATATATAATATACATTATGTACACGGTTAGTTCAAGTTGGACCAACCTTAAACTTTCATAATCGAGTACGGGTCTCAAGATCAAGGACCGATCTAGTATCCCTTGAAACCAAACTAGGACCAGCCGGGTTGGGCTGGTCCAGAGTCGGCCCAAGGTTGACCGTGAACCAATGCTCATTCCTAAGAGAAAGTAGAGAGAGTGAGATATAGGTGTTTTGATAATAAAAGGAAAAGGGTTACCGCCAAAAATATTTTCCTTGTAGTGTGTGTTAGTTCCCTCTCTACATACTTGCCTATGGAAAATGTTTTTTGGTCCCACTAAGACTCAAAAAATTAATGAGATATCTTTTTTTAAAAAAAAATTGGTTAAATTAATAAACTATTTAAAAGAAAATAAAATATAGGTACGGACAGCTGTATTTTACCCTGATTCCCAATTCCATAACCACTAGATCTAACTCCCACTTCAACAATTTTGGAACCAAGAGCCACAGGGTCAGTTTGTGGTTCTAGGTGGGCACCAACTCATTTGGAAATCAATTACCCTTGACAAGTCGAGCGAGTTGAACCTATTAAGGAATTTGGCGACATTTCCTTTTCCCTTTGTTTGACTGAAATTTGCATGTGCTAAACATGTATTGCGCCAAATTAGAAAAGAGTAAACCACATAGCCAGAGCAAGTAAATACCTTGTCCACTAGGAAAGTCTCAAGGCCATTGACATCTACTCCAAGAATGCAGCATACTTAAATTGTTGGAGAAGAAGACTGCAAGCCAGAAACACCTTTAGAAATAAAACTTCACTGCTTCTTGGAATAAAGTTTTGCATATGAAAAAGATAGAACTTTTGGGATCTTTTCCCCCGAGGGAAACAAGTGGAGTTGGACTAAGTAACTCGATATGGGAAGGTCAGTGGGAACTGAGAAAGAGGCTGGAGATTCTGATTTTTATTCCTGGTCAAGAGTACTTTCTGACATAGGATAATTGTTAAAGTATATGTCTATTTTCAACCCTACATGATATTCGATCTGATTGGAGAATGCAATCCATATGATAAACTGAATTCGTTGACAAAAAATTCCGAAAACGGTTTAGAATCTCTCCATTAAAGAAGTTTCCTAAATTGCATAAAGGAAGGGGCACACAAAATAATAATTTAAGATTTTCCTTTTAAAAAAAAAAAGGGGTTGACCAAGACGAAGGGTGGACTTCGTGGGTCTTGTTGAGATATTCTGGCCAAGACTTGAAGTATAGACAGAGACGCACAGGGAAGGTCTCATGGCCGCTGTGTTAGGACGCGAAGATTTGTTGCTGCGAGCTTTACATCTATATCAAATTGTCTATTTATAAACATCGTGCATTTGGGTCTATTTTAAGAACGTAAAAGTAATTATAACTTTAATTCTCCAATTATTAGTGGATTATTTGTCACTGACTCTCCCGTATAGTAAATACTTATATTCAAACCAAATCATATAAAATTCTATTGTCCTTTATCGTTCTCATTTATTTCTTTGGTGCTTTCATGTTGATTCAATTGCAAAATCCTATTTCCACGTTAATTTTACAACATGAATCATAACAAATAAACGGACATGGAGGGAACAAGAAGCAAGGTTGTGTGGGCGTGTCTTATTTACAGAGAAGTATGGTCTCTATGATTTGAGGTGGTTTCTTGTCTCATCCACGCTGATAAACATGTCTACCAAACCATTACAATAACTTGTGACATATAACACGTTAACACATTTTACAATTTCAGACTTAAATTATAATGAAGGATGATGAGTAATAAACACAAAGCGATGAGTTCGGGGCAAAGTCCCAACTATACACATTCATAAATTTTCATTTCTAAAAGATAGGAAACTACTGTTATGAGTAACTTGAGTCAAGTCGACATGACCTATCATTGGACTTCCAGTTTAATATACGTCGCAACCTTCTCAAAGATGAACTACCTTGAGAAAAGCTAATGGATTACTAAGCATGGCACGTAGTTCTGGCTCTCCCAAACCCTCCTAATCACAACTTGACACTTGATTCAATCATGTAAATTCTCTTACATTTTAGAGACGCCATTAATCAGTCATAGGCCAAACAGTGGCCAATCTCGTACACTTGTATTTTGCTTTCCAATTATACGCTTGGCTTGATCATATTTCTCTGTTGATTGCATATGACCAGGCCGCGAATCTCTCTCTGCCGTGAGTGGCCAAATCTTTCTGCCCATTATTTCTATCTTGACAAAAATCACACATGCTCAGCCCGATATTGTACAAATTTTCATTATAAAGAGTATGGCCTCTGGATCAAAGAGTCAACCCTCTAAGTTAAGAACACCCTCTGTGCAATGCACATGTGGAATTTTCGGGTACGTCAGCAAGTTCAATGGGCTTGATCGAAATTCAGGTTCGTTGCAGTTTGTGTAAGTTTAATGCTAAAATTGCTCTTAATACCTAAATGCAATTTAACTATTATTTTTATTGAAAGGTCAGGGTTGATCCTTAATTTTTCTATAAAATGAATTATTAATGGTTCGTCTAAATTTAAGTATCAATAGTATAATGGATTTAATACTTTTTGAAATCAATTCTAGCTCGACAAAGGTTGATTTTGTACATATTTAGTCAATGTGGGTTGCGAATTCTAATTCATGTTTGTAGTTTTCACCATGTCAGTACGAAATAAAATCCAAATCTACTAACTTGAAGAAGAATTTTCGACGGATAGAGAACTGATGACAAACTTTCAAGGGGAAAATGCATTGGCATTTGATAAGGCTGCATGTTAGTGGAAAACGGATCCCACCAATAAAACCTCACAAACTATCCTATAACAAGAGGAGAAAGTATGAGCAACGCGTTCATTTTCCCAAACCCATTGCGGTCCAGTTCTATTTTTACGTGCGATTGACTTCATTCCATAGAATAAGTTTCGCCATTATTTCGATTCTACTGAGAAAATAATGTACCATTACCGGCCATTTAAAACATTCAATGTTGCATCGGATGAGAAGGGTCAGATTATTAGGATCTCGAGTATTTCTTTTCATAGTGCGATATATGTGGATCAGGCCGACTACGCACATGGTTACTTTGTGCGATATTGTAACATGGACATCTTTCAGAGATTTGATGATTGTAAACCCAAGTAAATGAACATGCAACATAGGATACAATTTGCGTGGAGTACTCAAATCCTTGGACTGGCAGCCGCTAGTCTAGCTTACGCACTTGCTTGTGATTACACTTGCGCTATCTCAGTTAAGAGCGAGAGGGTGGATCACAGCAGATAAAATTTGCCGCCTAATATCACCGTCCTGGACGCCAAACCCATCTCCGAACTGGAAAAGCATATGCGCAACGCGAGCCGCGTTCACGGTGACATCAATGAAGGTTCGGACAAAGGGCGTCTCGGCATTGCTGAAGCAATTAGCATTGATGCTTTTCCATTCCTGGTTTATCAATTCCTTGATGTGCTTCCTTGCGATGTCTTCCGGAACATTCGCTTCTCGCATGTAACACACCACCGACGATGGAGCGTCTCCTCTGTCCCTTTCGGCCTAATTGAACAAGTAAATCAATTTAATGTGCTTATCAGATTCGATCTCCTTGATTCAATTAAACCATATGCCGTGTTTTTTCCGCAGGCTACAAATTCTTAACATCATGTCAAATTCAGTTGGTTTATAACTTCAGCGCAGAAATTTGATAATTACCATTGACGTTCCAAGGTCGTTGCAGAGTCTAATTATCATGGACACATTATAAATCAGATCCTTGTTTCTCTCCAGCAAATCTGCTACATCCTCCCAATTCATATGTCCCACAAAGAAACTAGCGTGAGACATGATCAGTGGTCCCGAAGATGATGTCCACGCATTGCTCAAGTACTCTTCCAGCGATGGTGTGTAGCCCATATTGTCCCACTTTGCTTCAGTAAGTAAGGCTTTGCAAAAGTCTGCCCACTGTAAAAAAATAAGGAAAAAAAAATACTTATTCAGAGATGATCAATTATGTAAGGATAAAAAAAATTTGGGGTGATATGTGCATATGTATGGAATTATCCGCAAGTTTTTCTCTTACGGCTTTCGCGAGATGTGGTAGCACTCGATGCCAATCTTCATCTTTGCCAATATCATAAGCAATCTCGTGAATAACATCGTTAAGCACTCGGAAACACACCTTCATGCACTCGGGAAGCTGTTGAATCTGCTCCGAGTCCCGCCTAGAAGCATCGGATATTCCAGTTAGAGAAAATAAACTGAACAGAGACGAAAGGAAGAGATTGGGAGGCATCGTGGACAACCTGGTAATGGCGCTGGTAAAGCATTCCAACTCTTCCAACGAACCATAAAGGTCGTAGACATCGTCGATCACCAGTATCAAGATGACAACTTTGGTGAGAGATTTGCGGAGCGAGCTGAACCGTGGTTCCTGAGAGAGTCCAAGGGCACACAAGAAACTCTCGACCAGCCGATCCCTCGTGAAGTCCACGTGCTCCATAAGTCCCAGATCCCTCCACCACCTGAATTTACCGAAGCAACTAATCAGAATCAAAAGCTAGGAAAATCACATAATGTCTGGTAGGCACGTTTCCAGGGTGAATTTAGAGCATATATATATATATCACGACCGAGTTTGTTGAGTTTTGATCCTGAGATGAGTTGAAAATAGAACATGACATTCTTTAAACAGATGACCTTGGTCGGATGAAACGCTACGTTTTCTACATCATTTGTGACTACATATAAAATTACCCGGATATCTCTCTAAGATCTCTTTGGTGTGTGGCTTGGACCGTGTTAAAATTGAGCTTGGCAAGCTCAAGCAGATTGCTTTGCTTGTCCTGCCGCTGCTCGTACAAGCTTATTTGCCATTTGATGTCGAACCACTGGACCCTCCAATGCATCGGAAGCTCCAAAGCGTGGACGGCGCGTTTAAAGAGCTGACTGTCCAAACCAGTGACTCTCTCGTGGAGAATCCCAGTTGAGAAGGCTTTCGCTTCATGCAAAATGTTTTCACCTTCCAAAGCCAGATGTGAAGCCTCAAGAAGCTCTATCATAGCTTCAACATCTTCGCAATTGCTTCTGTTGAATAAGATGCTTCCTTCTTTGAAGCTCCTTAATTCATCTGATTACAGATTGAAAGTCAGATTTATGACCGGACAGAACCGAGAATAGTTGCTGATAATACTCAATATTAGAACCACGATGACTGATTACTCAGAAGATCTTATCGTAAAGGAGTGAATAAAGACGCATGAGCTTTGAGTGGCTTATGTGCACCCAATTTCATCGTACCACTATGGGGACGACATTTTCTTCACCGTCTAATCTACAATTACATTTTCTTCGTCCTTTCTCCAGGTCACGCAACGGGCTGCCAGAGTCAACAGCCAGATTTGGCCTCGGCGGCTGCCCGCTGGCTCCAAAGTCTTTGGCCGGTTTTGAATTTAAAAAGAAAAGTGCTTTACAAAGGGTGACTTTTCCAAATATTATTTAAACCAAAGTTGTTTCTCAATACACTTTTAAATTACAATTGATCAAACACTACTTATATTTCGAAAAATTCCTTTAACCTCAAAGTTTTTGTATTTTGTCAAAGACTTTCCTCAAAAGCTGAATGAAACATACTCCAAGTCCATATAGGTATGTCGGTTGTTGGACATTTTCAATATGATGAATAAAAAATTCAATGATAATCTCAACAAGTGATATTGAAGTCGACATGTGTCAACTTTTCAATGATATCTCCAAAAAGAACCAACTTTTGTATATTAATCTTTAGTATATGTAGGATTATTTATTATTTATTTATCTATTGTGATTTGATAGTAAAATCTTACACCTACGAATTCACACATGTCCATATTTTGAACTCACTTTGCAAAATGATATGGCCATGTTGTCTAAGGAGTCTAAACCGAAGTGCACTGGCATAGAGATGTTCTTCCCTGGTGAAAACATCATTGTTGATGGATGCAACTGTTTCAAGAGCTTCTTTCATTTCATTTTCAAAAAGGTTGGACAACCCCAATTTGGTCATGCTGTCAATTAACTCTAACTTGGCAAGCGAATCCACTACTTCCGATAACATTCGCTTTACTTCCTCCACAAGCCCCTCCATCCGTTCCATGATTCCTTCTTTCTGCAAAATTGAGTCATATTTGTTAGATCAAAATCTACCCTGAAAAGGCCTCAGATAATTCAATCTATAGAGCAATGCCTAGATGTTTTTATTTTAGTACATGCATATGTAGAGCTATATGAATTGGTTTTGGTACATGATATGATAGCTATAAATCAAGTCTGGATGTGATTTTGACCGATACATATAACACTGACCAAAACTTTAACATTGCTTGCTACATTTAATAGGTACATGCATTGCAATGTTACAAATGAATTTGGAGCAAAGTACTACTTCAAACATCAATATGCGTCTCATGTGCAAATACTTGCATGATTGCATGCCAATGTCCATTCGCTCATATAAGGAAGAGATGGCTAGAGTTAAAGAGAAAACAATAAGATAGTGCGGAAGCTACAGATTATAATCTTACGAGGTCATGTTTGCTGCTAAGCGACTGCAGGAAATCGTAATTCCAAATGTTAGGCTTATAATTGGCTGATCTTCGTTGGTGCATCGTGCCCACAACTTCTGGCAGATTCGCTTGGCATGGTTGGAACTGGGCTTGTTCTGTTGCGTACTCCATGACGCGTGAGTGAAAGTTGAGAAGATTGGTGAGATCGCGAATTTCTATAAGTTCTATGATGAAATGAGTGTGAGTATGGTTGAGCACAATCCGTTGATTTATATAGGCGAGTCCCAGCGGGAGTGTTGATGGGACTTGAGAGCAAATGTTTCAATTTGGTCCTCACGACAAGCCCCGCACGGCAACCTCGATACCGGGTCCCATCGCCGGTCACACGTTGAGAACACGACACCATCTCTTGAAACCAAAGCTTAGAGGGCTTGTTCAGGGTAAGGCCAAACCAAACTAGACGAATCTACGAACGCCTATCTGGCAAAACGCAACCAAATTCATCTTGCCCAAAAATCAGATTTGAGAAATCAGTTGGGAATAAAGTGGGTGCGCAATCTGCACATGTTGTCCAGGGTGCGCAATTAATCATTGTTTGTGTTGATAGATGTCTCAAGATTGAAACAATTGAACGAAACCCAAGTTCGTAGATGGGATTAATATAAGTTTTCTAATTAGGGTTTTTTTTTTTTTTGGGCTTTGTGCCTTGGTGTGCCAAGAATGTGTAGAAAAATTATCCTCATGAGTTTTGTTCACTTTGCACCTAAATTGAAGAAACCTTTTGTCATTGATCAATTTTGTGTATTCTTTTTTGAGATTGAGAAATTGCTTCCTTAACAATTGTGAATACAAGTTACTAGAAACATTCGAGTAACTGGAATGTGTTTGTAATATCCATTACTTGAATGTGTTTGTAATATCCATTTTTTCACTAGATCTATAATGAAATACGATACTTCTCTTCCTAGAGTAATTCACACCCCGAATTATGTAAATTTGATATCAAGTTTACCTTTCAATTTTCTAGTATATTGCTGTCCAATCTCATGTTTTTTTCACAACAAATTGCACTTGTTCAGTTATTAGCTTCTTGGCATGATTCAATATAAAACTAGTAGAGGATCCGTGCCTCCCACAAGATTTGAAAAATTAGTTTCTATGCTTTACTCTATGATATTAAATACCAAATTTGTTGTGATTTCTATGACTATGTTCCCTTTAGGTGAATTATTCAAAATCTTTAATCTAACTTTGTTTTCATACAAAAACAACTCAATCTACCTTTCACGTACACATATATGTATATATGGATTTTCTTCACAATGAGTTAGTGTGTATTAATGGAATTAATGATCAATTTTTTTTGGCTTGTTGATTATGCCAAACTTCTTTTTGTACGTGCTACTTTAACTTTTAACTCACTCTCATATTTTTACCCTATCTCTTTGCAGAGTGTAGAAGTCCAACTCCACACTTAAAACTAAACGTTATCACCCCCAACCCCTCTAAAAATTTGAGGAATCGAAATCCCACCTCCCATTTTTCATGTGGGAACAGTGGCCACCTAGCGCAACTCCCGTAATTAATTATGCTAAACTTAGAAGGCTATAAGGTTAGTCAAACCTTATTAGGTTAAATAAACAAGATGAATAAATGCTAGAACTAAAAAGCACGTGGGACAACGTCACATGTGGGTGGTGATTTTTCAACGATGGGAGACCTTCCTCAGGCGTCTATGCTCTTTTAACCTCATGCGAACAACGTTAGTCACGTGTCTACGGTGATTTTTCATTCGATGGATGGCAATTTGAGTCGATGACCACGCGCTGACCGTGCAAGAGATTTTTTATCCCGTACCCCAAGAGTTCAACCATTTTCATACCTGTTGGGATATAATATGCGAAAATGACGGATCTTTGCGATTTACGTTAACACGAAATCGCCGAGAAATAAACGAGAAAAATAAGGACAGGACATTTACGTGGTTCGGTCAGAAGTATCGATCACCTACGTCCAAAGGGGAGCGGCGGACAAATAATCCACTATAATCGGAGAATTAGAGTTTACAATCATTTCACACGTATTTCAGTGTTTCCCACACCATAAATTTAACCCCAAACTCAAAGTGTTTATAAATAAACAACTCACTTGGAGATAAACTCACAGTACAAAAATACGGTGCGTTCAAGCTCAAAATATAATGCTCTACGTACACCTGGTTCGCGTACGTACAAAATCGGGTATGTCTTCAAGCTTTCGCGGAGGACTTGCGGCTTCGTTGATCATCGTTGTGCGGCTTCGTAGGGTTTTCGTACAAGTGCAGCAACCTCTTGCTTCGGCGGCTTTTCTTGGGCGAAGAAGAGAAAACCACGTAAAAATATTTCTGTTTTTATATGTGTGTGCCCAAGGTCAAACTTTTGACCTTGGGCCCCACCACTTTCCAATCTTCACGTGCAGAGGGACTTCACGCCAAAAAGGATTTCAGCAGCGGAAGAAAAGAAACAGGAGACCTTGGGCCCACTTTTGTTTTATACGCATGCATCTTCACGCCAGCGAGTCCTTACTCGTGCCACGATTTGATTTCTTTTTTTCGGATTCCGCTGGCTTCTAAGCAAAGAAGAAACTTTGCTTCAATTTATTTTATATTTTCTCTTTTGTAAATCTTCAAGTGTCCAGCAAATCTCAAACTCGAATCATAAATTTAACAATTCTCCACCTTGGCTCAATGTTTGAAGCCAAGTTATAGTCTTCATCATCCATCTTCTTTCTTCCAATTTCCAACGGGCGTCATCTCCTCAACGCCAATAGAGCTCAGTAGAGCTTGAGTTTCGCCGAAAGAACAGACTTAGTCATCATATCTGCTTAGGGTTATTTCTTTGTAGCAATCTTTTTGACAATAACAATACCCTTAGCTAAGACATCTCGGATGAAGTGGTATCTGATGTTGATATACTTCGTTCACTCGTGATAAACTGGATTATACACCAAATATATCGCACCTTGGTTATCACAGTGTATATCCACACTTTTCTGTTTTAAACCAAAGTTTGAGAGCAAACTTTGTAACCATATCGCCTCCTTCGCTACAAAGGTTAGTGCCATGTACTCTGCCTCAGTCGAAGACAAGGCAATGTGATCCTTTAATGACTCTTTCCAACTAACTGCACCACCCGCTAGCGTAAACACGTACCATGCTAAAGACCTGCAATCATCCAAGTCACCGGCATGATCCAAATCCACAAAACCAGTAGTCTCACTGCCATTGTTGTCCCTCCGGTACACTATACCCACGTCTATTATCCCCTTCAAATATCTGAGGATCCACTTCACAACTTCCCAATGAGTTTTACCAGGACGCTTCATATAGTGACTAACCACGCTCACAGCTTGTGAAATATCAGGTCTAGTGCACATCATAGCATACATAATAGTACCCACGGCACTAAAATAAGGAACACGGGACATATGCTCCTCCTCCTCCTCAGTCTGCGGTGATAATTTATCTGAAAGTTTAAAGTATTTTGCTAAAAGTGTACTTACAGATTTTGCTGACTGCATATTAAAACGTGTCACGATCTTCTCAATATATTTCTTTTGAGATAGACATAAAACTCCTGCAGTCCTGTCACGCAAAATCTCCATACCCAATATTTTCTTTGCAGCACCTAAATCTTTCATCTCAAATTCAACATTTAACCGCCTCTTCAGCACATCAATATCAGACATATTCTTAGTTGCTATCAACATATCATCAACATATAAGAGCAGATAAATTAAAGAACCATTCTCTAATCTCCTATAGTAAACGTAGCTATTCATCTGACTTTTTGAATAGTTTTGACTAGCCATGAAAGTATCAAAACGTTTATACCGCTGCCTAGGAGATTGTTTCAGCCCATACAAAGATTTCTTTAACAAGCAAAAGATCTTCTTTAACAAGCAAACATGATCTTCACTTACTCCTCCGTCAAAGTCTAAAGATCGTCAAAGTCGAAGATAGCAAATCCCAGATTCAAGTATTTCTTTAGGGATTTGATTCGGCGGTTATAGAAGATCTCACGGCTGGAGATAGCACCTCAAAGATCGATTATTCGGTTTGATTCAAATTTGAATAAATTGGATTCGTTGATTGGTGAAGTATACTTGGAAGGTTCTACTTATGGAAACCTAGATCCCGATTGTTGCTTCATGGAAGTATATAAGGAAGACGCTACGGCTATTTGAGTTTGTGCGAGATAGATAAATTCCAAAGTACGAAGCTTCTTGTTCTTTGTCAATTCAATTGTTCCTACTCAAAAGAGAGCTGAAGCCTTGAGGAAGTGTAGTAGAAAGTCTCCGTGGAAGAAACGCGGTTTTCACATCTAGCTACTTTTTCTAACTCGAGAGTCTATTGCTAAATAGATTTGAAATTATAATTTCTGGTTTACTTGGCAAAAATTGTTTTCGCACCTATTCAACCAACTAAGGCAAGTAAAACACGAATAGAAGTATGTCTTACCATAAGAGAGAACACCTCATTGTAGTCAATGCCCTCACGCTATGTATACCCCTTCGCCACAAGTCTCGCCTTATACCTCGCTACCTCGACACCAGGAATGCCCTCTTTCCGTTTGAACACCCATTTACTTCCAACAATCTTTTGGCTCTTTGGTACTTTGACCGGCTCCCATGTCTGATTTCGATGGAGTGATTCCATCTCTTCACTCGTAGCCCCTAGCCACTACGACGACTCCGGACTAGCCATTTCCTCATAGTAAGACAAATGTTCATATGTTCCACCTCATCACCTACAGTCAATGCATAAGCAATATCTGTATAACCATAACGTACCGGTGATTTAATTTGCCTTCTCTGTCTATCTGCGGCTATAGTCTGCTGCGGCTTTGCTGGTTGTTCACTATCATCGACTTCAGGAACTGCGGCTTCATCTGCAGTCTCAACTTATGTTACCTTCGAGGTCTCTAGAGTCTCCACCTGAAGCTCCACCTCACTAATGACACCATGATTTGTCTTCTCTGCTGGTTGTGTCTAAGAACTCCTCCGTTGAAGCATTGCAATCTCGTCAAAGATCACATCTCTGCTGATTAGAAAACCGGGTGATCTGGGATCGGTGCACCACAGCTGGTAGGTAGCCTTTCACCCCATGTGCATAACCCATAAATATGCACTTCTTCCCCTCGGCTCAAGCTTACCATCACTCGCATAAGCATATGCAGGACATCCGAATATACATAATCCGAAATAATCAACAGGTTTCCCCGACCATACTTCCTCAGGGGTCTTCTACTTGATAGCTGATAATGGAGATCGATTATCGTTAGGTAACATGCCATGTTTACTGCTTTGGCCCAAAATTCCTTGCCAAGTCCTGTATGCGAAATCATGCATCGAGCTCGCTCAAGCAAAGTTCTATTCTTCCGTTCTGCCACGCCATTCTGCTGTAGTGTCCCAAGTACTGTGCGGTGTCTCACAATACCTTCTTTCTTGCAGAACTCGGTAAAATCTTTACCACAGAACTCCATGCCATTATCGGTTCTCAAGCACTTGATTTGTTTATCTGACTGCTTCTCAATCAATGTCTTAAATTTCTTGAACCGATCAAACACATCATATTTGTGCTTCAGAAAGTAAACCCATACCTTCCTCGAATAGTCGTCGATAAATGTCAGCATATATCGGGCACCTCCTTTCGAAGGAACTGAAGACGGGTCCTAAACGTCTGAATGAATATATTCAACTGGTCATTTGGTCGAATGAATAGCTGTAGTAAACTTAACTCGGTGCTGCTTCTCATAGATGCAGTGCTCATATAAGTCCAGCTTCCCTATCTTTTGACCCTTCAACAACCCCCTTTCACTCAGCATTGTCATATCTGCCTCACTCATATGCCCCAAATGCATATGCCATAATTGAGTCAAGTCAGAATCTGACTCACCTGATGAAACTGCAGCGGCTCCGGTCACGGTCTCTCCAAGTAAATGATAGTGAGTATTCACTTTCTTCCCCTTCATCATTGTCATGGCACCTCGAGAGATCTTCAGTACTCCACCTTCAGCGGTGTACCTACACCCGATGTCATCGAGTGTCCCTAGAGAAATAAGGTTCTTCTTGAGCTCCGGTACATGCCTCACATCTGTTAATGTGCGCACCACCCCATCATGCATCCGAATCCGAATTGTCCCTATCCCCACAACCTTACAGACTACATTATTCCCCAAAAGAACCTTACCACCATCTGCAATCTAGTAAGTAGTAAACCAGTTCTTATGAGGCGTCATATGATAAGAACATCCCGAATCTAACACCCATTCGTCTCCTGGCGAAGTAGTAGTCACACATAAGACAACTTTTGCATCACTATTGCTCCATTCGGCAACGTTTGCCACACTGCTTGTGGCATTCTGCCTATTAGTTTTATTCCTCCACTTTGGACAATCTCTCCTGATGTGCCCTTTCTCGTGACACTCAAAGCACTTCACGCGTCCCTTGGACTTTCTATGGTGTGATTTTAATCTGCTTTTACCTCTGCTACTACTAGGCCCTCAATGTTGTTCTCTACCTCGAATCGTCAGTGCTTGCACTGCTCCTTGCGCCAAACTGTCATCTCGCAACTTTCTCTGCCACTCCTTAGAGAATAAGGCAGACTTTACCTCTTCTGAGGTAATAGTAGTACGCTCCTGCAACAGTGAATCAGTAAAGTGCTCCCATGACTGGTAAAGAGGCTAACAACATCAAGCCATGCTCTTCATCATCAAGTATCTTACCGACGTTCTTCAGATCCATCATGAGTTTATTAAATTCATCTAGGTGGGTTCTGATAGACGTACCTTCAGTATATCTAAATTGAAACATCTTTTTCAGCATATACAAGTGATTGTTCAAACCTTTCTTCACATAGAGTGCTTAAAGTTTTGCCCATAATGATGCGGCATCCTTCTCCTCAGCAACCTCTATTAAGACCTCATCCGACAAATTTAACAGGATTATGCTCTTTGCTTTTTCCATTAGCTTTACCCTTTTAGAGACTTTCATTATAATCAGCAACTCATCTTCACCATCCAGTGCCTTGGCCAAACCTTGTGTTGTCAATAAAGCTCGCATATTGATGCTCCATAACACAAAGTTGTTGCTCCGGTTAAAGTTCTCAATTTTAGATTTCCTCTAAGATATAATTGCAGTGACAGAATTTCCAGATAATAATCAGACAAGCAAAAGCTCCAAATCACAATCAAGAAATCCAACCCCAAGCTCTTATACCAATTCTTGGGATATAATATGCGGAAATGACAGGATCTTGCAATTTACATCAACGCGAAATTACCAGGAGAAATAAACGAGAAAAATAAGGACACAGAAATTTATGTGGTTCGGTTCGAGTATCGATACCTACGTCACGGGGGAGGCGGGGCGGCAAATAATCCACTATAATCGGAGAATCGAGTTTACAATCATTTCACTTGCGTTCAGTATTTCACACTAAATTTAACCCCAAACCCAAAGTGTTTATAAATAAGCAACTCACTTTAAGATAAACTCACGGTACAAAATTACCGAGCATTCAAGCTCAAAATACAATGCTCTACGTACACCCAGTTTGCATACGTATGAAATCGCGTATCTCTTCAAGCTTCTCGCGGAGGACTTGCGGCTTCGTTGATCGTCTGTTATGCGGCTTCGTAGGGTTTTCGCACGAGTGCAGCAACCTCTTGCTTCGGCGGCTTCTTTTTGGGCGAAGAAGAGAAAACCACGTAAAAATATTTCTGTTTTTATATGTGTGTTTTGACCTTGGGCCCCACCACTTTCCAATCTTCACGTGCAGAGTGACTTCACGCCAAAAAGGATTTCAGCAGTGGAAGAAAAGAAACAGGAGACCTTGGGCCCATTTTTGTTTTATGCGCATGCATCTTCACGCCAGCGAATCCTTACTCGTGCCACGATTTGATTTCGGATTTTTTTCAGCAAAGAAGAAACTTTGCTTCAATTTATTTTATATTTTCTCTTTTGTAAATCTTCAAGAGTCCAGCGAATCTCAAACTCGAGTCATAAATTTAACAATATCAATAATGATATAAAATGATTCTATGAAATAAATAAATAAATAAATAATATAAAATGAGTTTCTGTGTTTTGACTTTTAGGGTGGTTGATGATTAATTGTCTCAACTGGAAAATTAAAGCATTGCCAAGATGGGAATTCTCTCTAGTCAAAACATGATCGCAATATTACTTATTTACGGGATTATGAATGAGCCATTGTATGCACCGCCATCTCATTCCAAGTAAAAGCTCAATCATTTCGAATCGACATATAATAATATGATCTAGTTGCGACGTTCCATCTTAAATTTGTTTCACATAGATGATTTCTCATTTATCGATTCACGTGTCATCTCCATCACACTTCTTCATTCAAAAAGAGGTGCATTCATCACGTTCCCTTTTTCCCTATCATTTTAACACTTGAGGTACAGCTCAATTTATGTTCCCAAACATTTCCAAGACACAAAACATGGAACTGTTTTCGTTTCTTTCGAAATTTCTCAAAATTTTCCCCCATAAATTTGGACATACAATAGAAACCAACACTCTAAACAATGAAAGCGAACATGCTTATTTTTATAATAAACGGGTTACATATTCAATCTCGAAAATATGCCAATAAAGTTGAAATGAATCCGTGCATCACATGAAAGTCTTAGTGCTTCACATGGAAGTGCCAAAGCTAGTGTAGAAAAGTCATCCTAGGAGCGTGAGAGAGAGGTGCCACGCTAAAACGTGCGCACCGATCCAACACTGGATTGCGATGGGCATCGGGGTTACCCCTTCCAAGAAGATGCTTGCCGATTGATGGTTAAGCGATTGTAGCAGCCTGAAAAGGAACAAACGTCAGGGGACCTACCGATTCATTGCATTGCTGGGCCACACGTTAAAATATGGCCACATTCAGCTGATGATCTGATTCTAGTGCAGTAGATCGGAATATTTTGTCACCCTAATAACTCCCTCATGAACTTGGCAAATCCTCGATGTGACTCCACTTTGCTCCACCGTGCACCATTTGAATATCTCTTGCTCAATCAGTCGATCTGAAACTTCGGACCATAAATGCATGAGAAGCCAAATGAGAACGTGATGCACTGAAATTCCCAGTGGCTGAGCTTTCCACTGGACAAGCAGCATTATTGGTGACCTTTTGGGAGAGAGTCCGGCCCCTGATGTGTCGATCAACGGACACCAAGCCTATACGACAACTTTCTCCTTTGGAAATATCCTTCGGGAAGCTCCGAGATTTTTTAAATCACTCATGGTCGAGGCTTTACTAATTCAAGCGAAGGACATAAGCGCGTGCTTCGAGTTTCATTGATTAGGTTGCAATAGAAAAAGTTTACAAATGAGAAATGATTGGGTTACAGCTTTTAATTAACTGTGAGAATAATAATTTATTCTGGATCACACAAAAAACTAAATAACAAATATTTATAAAATTTTATAGAGTCCATTCCTTCAAGAATGTGTTGCTCACAACAAGCTATTATTCTCAAAGTAGACCAAAGATTATTATACTAGCAAAACCTTCTACAAATTTAACTTTGTAAGACTTTAATACTCTTGTTTCCATATTCGATCGGTCCTCATAGGAACCTAAGTTTGTGTTCACTATCTTGACAATTCAATTACTACTTATTTAACAAATTGTAATGTCACATAGAGGATTTCACATGGATCCAACCAAGTTTTTAATAAATTAAATCTCTAAATTTTAATTCTATATTGGGAATAAACATGTTCAAAAAAGGTGATTAATTAGTTGAGCCATGTCTTAACTAGGGGTGAACGGTTTAGTTCAGTTCTGATATCTGTGATACTCGAACTGAACCAAATACAGAGGACTTAAGCAAACTGTGACCCAAACCGACCCGAGAACCAAACCTAAACCGGTTACAATTCTAGTCGATTCTCTTTTTCTGGTTTTTTTCCCTCGTCTTCTTCAGCTTCATGTGCACAGTGATTCTCAACTCAAGAGCACTCCCCTCTCTCTCTCTCTAATCACATTTTGTTTGGGATAAAAATAGGAGGAGTGCTATAACTTTCGTACGACGCTTACTTAAGGGTCGTAACTTTTTTTTTCGCTCATTTTAATGCCACATTGAAGTAAAATCGATCATTTAAATGTCATTTCTAGCAAATCACCCTATGTTGATTTTTTAATCAATTTTCCTTTCCACATGGATTTTTTAACATTTCTTAATTTTTTATTATTTCTTGATATTTTATTTATTTTTTTGAATTTTTATTTTGCATATTTCTTTTCCTTTTGTTTTTGCTTTTTTTCAATGCCGGTGAGGGTCGCTTGCCCGCTGCGAAGGCCTCACCCTCGGCCGGTGTGGCCACGAAGGCCCCAAATGAAGGCCCTTCCTAGATTTGGGGAAGGCCACGCTCACCTACAACCAACCCAACCCAAATCGAACCAAACCAAATCGAATGAGAAACTTTTCTATTTGCTATCCAAACCAAAAAGACCTGAATTTTTAGTTTGGATCGGTTCAGTTCGTTTTGGCACCCATGATCTTGACCTTGTCTGATAAGTTGAACTAATTTTAGATACTTTTCCATATTTGTTTCCACATTTATGGTGCGTTTGGAAGAGGCTTGAGGGGATGACTTTGCACTCAGACCGAAGGCTTT
Source organism: Eucalyptus tenuipes (assembly GCA_014182365.1). Lineage (NCBI taxonomy): Eukaryota > Viridiplantae > Streptophyta > Magnoliopsida > Myrtales > Myrtaceae > Eucalyptus > Eucalyptus tenuipes. Next base: position 17,047,152 of record CM024540.1, read on the forward strand.
GTCTCCAAGGACTTGGGGCTTCACAAGCAAGCTTTCTGTCTCTCCTGTTGCTATTTTGCAAAGTAAAAAGCATGAGACCTGCGAAGACTACTCCCACCAGCAGCCGCACAGTGCAGCCTGGCAACATCAGTGGAATGAGTCAGAGTACTACATGGAAGTGTCAGCACTACCGTGTCCTCCTGTTGACTTGAAGGCTGGAGCCCCGGAGAAGTCATCCGGGGAGTGTGAAAGAGACATGCCATGATTTTCACGACATGGCCCGCGGTGCGCCATTTGAGTGTCTCTCGATCCAGTACTCGCTCAACGCGTCTATAATGAGCCAAATGCGAACGTGATGCACCATTCGAAAGTCTCTTGATTAAGTGCTCACTCAGAAGCTTAGGGCCACATGTCACAGTAAGCCAAATGCGAATGTGATGCACGAGACAATCTGTTGGCTGAGCTTTCAAGATCGGAAACCAGCAAGGCAAGGTGAGGCTAGGCTCGAGCTCGCTGGGGTGTGCAAGCTTGACCTTGGTGGATCTAGAGAGGTGGGGCCTTGCCTGAGGCTCGCAAGGCTCAAGCTAGCAGGGTTTGGGCCGAGGTGGAACCTCGCCGGCTCTCTCTTGTGGTTGTCGCGACCTATCTTTTCCGTCTAGACCGGAAAATACATAAGTTTAGGGGAATTACCTAAAAGGCAGGCTTACGGCCCTCGATTAGGCACGGGCTTTCCTAGACCTATACATTGTGCGACATTAAAATATTCGATATCAAGTCAAATTGATATTATGAGGATTTTCAAATGACGAGTCGCCACTAGTTTATTGAAGTCGACAAACTTTACTTATCATATCTATTTCACTTGTGGGGGCAAAATGGTCCCTACGAGGGTTTGGTCTTATTATTTCTTTTGACTGAGTAGCCGCATGCATGCAAAAAGGAAAACAGAAGACTCTGTGGGCTCCCTATTCTGAACAGCTACAGTGAAGAAGCCACAGTTGCCCGAAGGGAAAGAAACGGAACGCACGGGACGTTCTTGTTTCCAGCCATAGACGAGCATTTTGATTTGGGCTTACACGCAATGATTTTGTACTATGATTTTATATTTAATTGAGTACAATGTGGATTTGGGTGTAATTTACACGTAGAAAATATTTGAGCATGTGAACAATTATGACTATGTAATTATCTTATTACAGTAGATTATTTGCTCTGACTCTCTACATGGATATAGGTGCCGCTACTCAGACCGAATCAAGTAAATCTCTAATGTCTTTATTATTTCGTGTTTATTTCTCTAGTGATTTCACTTTGGTTCAATTGCAAAGTCCATTGCTTTTTCGCATTATATTCTTGACACAAAACAACGGCGGAGGTGGGAACATGTGGCAAACTACTAAATGGCCGATGCCTGGGGTCACTAAACATCACGGGAACACTTTGACAAAACAAGGCCATGTGCAGCCAACTCGATTTCATCCAAAATGAGGAAACTAAAACTATGTCTTATTGTGGCGTTTCAAAAAACACACGGCGGGCCCCAACCGGAAAAGCAAGACGGAGTCAATTAGAGCTAGGATCAAAATCGACAATCAACACAGAGTAGGTAACAACATGCCACGTTGACCGAGTCCAACTCTGCAAAGCTATGAGCCGGCGCCGACGAGTCTCGGCCCCAGTTGGCTGAGATGGGGGAAGAACAAAGCACCTAAAAGGGATCGGCCGCGGGTCCTTACTCGGTTCGGCAACGACAGCCGAAAGGCAAACCCAAAGCGAATCGAGGTATGGTCAGTCACCTCGATGTCTCCGAGCCAGTATCCTTGAGATATAAGTGGATCGAACCCAAATAAAAGTCACCGGAAATTTAGGCGTTGTGGAAGAGCAGGCTACAGACTTGGTGTCAGCTAGAAGTCGTCAGTTTGCGGCGAGATTGCCGAGCAACGCTCAGCCGAAAACAAAGTTCACTTCACTTTCTCTCAGCCCATCTCCCCTCTTGCTTTCCTTTTTACTATTTTGTTTAGGGGTTAAAGTTTAACCCCTAATTTTTTATACAATTTATTATTAAATGAGTAGTTAAAATTTGAGTGTCAATAGTGGCTGATCGCCAGCCGTTGCCAAGGCACGTTGACTAGCGAAGGAAGAAGAAAAGCAAAAAAGAAAGGAAAAATAAAATAAAAAATTATTTAAAATTTAGAATTTAAAAAAAAAATTGTAAAAATTATCAACGTCGGCGTCAATTGTGCCACGTAAAATAATTAGCATCCATGTCAGCAATTGTTGACAAAAAATGAAAATAATGAAAATGTTAATGACTCGATTAACACAATTAAAATGTTTAAGACCGAATTGACATAAGTACAATAGGCTTAGTACTTTTTTAATAATTTTCTCATGATGGGCAAGTAGATCTAATGACAAAATCAATCGCCAACAAGATTTGAATCTCTGTTACCTGCTTTGTTATGCTTTCTACATAAACTTTCACACCACGCAATTTGGGAAAAAAAGAAAAGTAACTACACAAGACTTAATCAATAGGTAGAGGTGATCTCTCTCTAGAATTGAGAACCAAACTAGGCAAGATTAGTTTTCAATCTATGGAACTTGGAACCAAGCCTATCCACCCTAAAAACCAGGTAGCCTCTGTGTAGTTCCCAAGTTGTCCCAAGAACTAGCGGTGTTACTTTTTTTAAAATTTTACTTTCTTTCTAAAGTTCATATATATTTTGAAAGTTACTTTAGTGTTGGGTAAAATTAGTAACATGGGAAGTTACGAGTAAATAAAAAAATCACTCCTACAAATAACATGTACTTTGTTCCCTTAGTGAATAAAAAATTAATAATACACTATGGACGCTTCCGCTGGTTTGGACCAATTAGTCCAATTCCTTTCTAAGAATCATAAACCGAACCAATTCCCACATGAACTACCTAGAACCAACCATGGCCCAGTCTAATCCAATTCACGAATTGGACTGGACCAATGGACAACCCCACTACACGACGTCCTATCATATCTCAATGATTAAAAGCTTTTCAAACTCGACATAACATTGATCAGGCCTGGGCAGCCTGAAGTGGGTAGGGCTCGGTTCATGAATGGAATTTTTAGCCTTCGCCTGCCCATGTTGCCCTTTCGGTTGATCAAGCATAGCCAGGCCCGTGATGGCGCCAAGCCATGGTCGCCTTGGTCTTCATAGGTTTCCTTTGTAATTTCAGTTTATTCATTTACATAAACTTCATATATAATTTGTCATTTTACCCCATCCTTCACGTGGTTCGCACTTGTAGGATGACATATCGTGCTTTTTAGGAGGATGGTTCTTGAAATTTTTCTTACCTAATCAAATTATGTGAATCACAATCATTGATTTAGTAAGTTTCACATTGCTCCACAATAAGAATGCTTGTGGTCGGACCAAAAGCCGAAAGCTGGGCCTTGAATAACATCATTGATCATCTTCATGGGCTCCCTCTAATCTTCTGAACCATTCTATCCCACAAAGGCCCTCCTTGTACTTCTTTAGACTGCTATATCACTTTAGTATTTACGAGAAACAATGAGTCCAGCACTGTCGTTAGGACTTAGAAGACACTGGACCTCATATAAGATCGAAATGTGCTGGGATCGTCCGAAGCCCTTTTCAAACTATGTAGACTGATGCAAAATAATATGGTTGATTATATGGATCTCAGGCAGGAATGCACAGAAAGGAGGGGCCTCTGGAATAGACAGAGCTGGACTTTTACTTGATCTCATTTTTGTGCCTTCTATGTATAAGCAAGCAGAACTCAGATTTTGGGAGCTACCAGTTCATCAACTTGGTAGACGCTCGTACATTGCTTTCACGAAACAATCGATGGTTTAAGATTTAGCTTCAAATTTGTCGGGCCTGCTTATGTTGATAAATCCAAAACTCTAAATTCTGAACCTTAAAAAAGAATACTCCGAGCACTTGCAATAGTAGGGTTCTTTGATATTCCTAGTATAGTGGATGGTATCACACGTATAATCATACTCAATCCGATATAATTGTTTGATCTTAAAGGGGATCTTCTATAATTTCACATGTGATTCATTTCATCTCATATTGTGTCTCATCTCGTTCAAAATAGTTTTATTTGCACTTCATTGTGTTTGATTTTCAGAGGTTATTCACCAAGTTCTGAATCTGGAAGCATATAATCATGGTTATGCATATCGTGTCATTGTTGATCACTGCAAAAGATGAAGAGAAAAAACTAAGCTGATAGATGCGGTAGAGGTGAACCAACTTCTCTTATAGAGTTAACAGATCCATTACATTTAGTAAAGAGTCCCAATTGGAAACGTTGTGGCATCATTGACGTTCATGGTTGCAAGAGCTACACTTCTCAATTCACATCGATGAATCATTCAATTGGAACAAGCTAACTGATAGATCTCAATGACCTGTTATTCTTTCACCCTCTTCCTGGTCAAGCATTCCTCTGATTTCTGCAGAACCGCAATGCCAACAGAAATTACTACACCTGCAACAGTCCCTTTTCCTTGAAGTATTCGACAGCTTGGTCATAGATATCCTCAATGCTGTACTTGTAGGTGAAGCCCTCCTTGATTAGCTTCTCTGAAGAGATGATCAACTTGACCTTGGATGGGAAATCCCCGAATCTGCATTCGGCAATCAGCACAAAATCAGAACGACCTCCCGATTGGATCATTGGATGTCCAGAATCTGTGCATACAAATATACCAGAAAGTTTTGGTCAACATTCAAGTGACTTACTCTGTTGGGGATTTGTATTGTGGGTATCTTTTGTTAAGGAATTTTGCGAGTTCCGGAACACTGGTGTTAACAGCACAGCAGATGTATCGTCCCGAAGCAGATTCCTTCTCGGCCAGGAAAATGTGGGCACGGCAGACATCCTCAACATGCGTTATGGAAATAGAACCCGACAGCATTTGCATGCCTTTCAGCCCATTCATCAAGAACTCATCTCCTGCAAAAGAAATATTGGAGTCATTAGGACAAGCACTCTTTTCTTATGCTTTTCTGTAATAGTTTTGTTTCGATGGGATTAGTTCTGTCCGGCCTCCCAAGTTAGTGAAAGTATAGTACTGTGGACGGTTTCAGACCTCTCAGCAGAGACATTGCGAGGCAGACGCTGCTGGGGACATCCAGAGTGAGAGAACGGCCAGCCATTAGGGATGGGATGACAGTTATAAGTTTGATATTGTTTTCCTCCGCGAATTTCCACGCTGCCTTCTCTGCCAGCGTCTTGGAAGCAGGGTATCCCTGAAAATAGTGAAATTGAAAAGCCCATCAATTTCAATTTTTCTTCTTTAACAGCTCAAAAGTCAAATCTGTATCCTATGGCCAACTGATTTTACCCAGGTAGGCGGCTTCACAGAGGACAAGAACTCGACATCCGTCCAGTTTTTCTCATCCATCACCAAGCCCGTTTCCTGAAGATTGTTGATTGAAACTGCGGCTGCTGATGAAGTCAACACGACACGTTTCACTGTCTTCGCTTTGGCACAGGCTTTGAGAACATTCAGGACTCCCTGGATTGCCGGCTTGATCATGTCATTCTGTAAAATCGGAGAAGAAGTTTCAGAACCAATATAATGTCTCGTCGAAATTTGCAGTCAGCCCCAAATGATGCGCTAGTTTCATACCTCGGGGTCTTTGGAAGCAAAGTTGACGGGGGTCGCTAGATGGAAGACAAAGTTGCAGCCGGCTATAGGAGCATCGAAGCTTGATTCGTCGGTGAGATCCGCCCTGAAAATCTTAAGGTCACCCAAGTTCTGGAGCTCATGGAGATGGCACACCTTCTTTTGATTATCTGCAGCAATATAAGATAGCAAATCAACGAACAGTTCCAACTAAAGCGCCTAACTCATTAGTTCCTCAGCTTCCTAGCAATCAAGCTACGTCAACCCTACCAAATTACTACAACACGGCCTTTAGAGTCGGAACTGCGTCGCGGCCAATTTAAATATGTTTGCCATCCTTGTTGATAATGCAAAATGCATACTATAGTTAAATGGAGGAACTCGGTTTCATATTGGCAATAGTTTGAAGTGAGCGAAATGAAAGTTTCCCTTGAATCGGAGGGCTACTAGGCGTTTCCCCAAACAGATGGGAGTCTAACCGCAAGGAACTAATCAGCAAACAATGAATGCATATGCCACAAAAACAGAGCATTCACCCGTCCCAACAGACCAAACAGACGAAGAAGTAGAAGAGAGATCAACCTGGGTCCCTGACGGTGGTGTTCACAGCATAGCCCTTCTCGAGCAAAAGCTTGACCAGCAAAGAAGCCACAAAACCAGTCCCTCCGATGACACACGCCTTCTTGTTCCCTACAATCTCTGTGGCCATCTCTCTCTAAAGGTGACAGCAGCGGCAGCAGAAGAAGAAGAAGAAGAAAAATCCAACGGTGGGTATGTGCTGGAATTCTTGGGGCGAGTTTGGTTCTCTTAAATAGAGGCCTTAGGATTGTCCTTCCCATGTTATTCCCCCATCTAACCTGAGGGAAGAAGGTGAGCACGTGACCTTCCTTGGTGTCCTTTACCTACGACTCAAAGCACCCCGTCCAGTCAGATTCGAACCGCAATGAATTGAACTTCCCCTTTTGCTGACCAAACGAAGAAAGAAAATACCTAGAATACCAGCTCCTCTTGACAGTTGACATCATCAGGTACAGACAAGGGCACCTCAAAGCGGAGTCGCTGTTTGGTTTTTGATTGGACTGGGACAAGGATATAATAACACAGGACCGCAGGAAATTTTAGGTGCAGGGTGTTGAATGTACCCAAGTCAAGCTATGTAAATAAGCTCGGAGGGACGTGGGGATCATGTGGAGTCCAGCTTTCAATAAGTTCGACAATATCATTGGGCTCCTTATTCAAAAAAAAAAAAAAAAAACAGAGATGAACTTGAGTATTAGATATCCATCCCTTTCAGTTTGGTTCGGTTTGATCATATTGCAATTTCCTTATTGACCCTACAAATTATAATTATGAAACACATTCTTTTTAAATTATTTCGTTAAAACCTAAAAATTATCACCTTTTGATTATTATTGACAAGTGACAGACTCAATCTATAAACGTAGAGTTTGGTGAAAATAAAAAGTTGTTAATGAACTGAACAATCGATTGGGCACAATGTGAAAGTTATTAAGAGAGAGAGAAAAATACTAAAAAAGTCCTGAACATAATATATTGATATAAATTAAGTTATAAACCTTTCAATTTGACTAATTTAGTACCAAACTTTTTCGCATTTGTGCCAATCGAATCCATCCATCCAATTTTGAGCGAATGTGGACAAATTTTATAGTTGTTTAATATTTTTCTGAACTTTTATTATTATTTTTTATTTATTTTTTTTCATTGTGGCCGACAAGGGTTGCCCGACGACCCTCCTGAAACCATTGCTAACTATGGGTGAAGGCCATTTAGCCCTCTCCCGATCTAGTGAGGGCAGCCCTCACTAAAGGCCGTAAGGCCCAACCTTCAACCACCCTTGTGGGTTTTAGCAAGGGCTTGGCAACCCTCACGCTCAATCGAAATGTCCTAAGCGAGAGCCGCAACCCTTGCTAGTAATTAATGAGGGCTCACAAGCTCTTGCTCAGTGGCTGGTAAGGGTCATCAACAATCCTTGCTAGCCACATTGAAAAATAATAAATAATTCAAAAAATATATTTAAAAATATAAAATTTATCAATATTAACGTCAATCATGCCACATAAAATTGCTAATGTCCATATTAACAATTTTTACTCAGAATTGGCCAGATAAACTCAATTAACATGACTACAAAAAAGGTTTAAATTATATTAGTCAAAATTTAAAAACTAAATTGGTACTGATACACTATATTTATGACTTTTTTGTTGTTTTATCGCTCTTGTGATAACTTTCACATTGTGCATAGTCGATTGTTTAGTTTATCAACAACTTTTTGTTTTTGCAAATTCTGCGATTAAGTCTATCATTTATCGATAATAATAAAAAGGTAATCGTTTTTAGGTGCTAACGAAATCATTTAAAAAGAATGTATTTTGTAATTATAATTGTTGGGTCATTGAGGAAATTGCAATACGATCCAATCGGACCAAATGAATAATCTAATACCCAAATTCTTCTTTTTTTCTTCTTTTTTCTTTTTAATAAGGAGCTCCACGATATTGTCAAACCACATTGAAAGCTGGACCCCTCGTGATCTCTAAGTCCGTATGAGCTTACATAGCTTGACTTTAGTACTATTGACCCCCTGCCCTGAATATCCCAATATAATAATTAGATGAAAAGACATTGCCTTCGGTTTTGTCTTATTATATCCTCGTCGCAGTCCAATCAAAAATCAAACAGCAACGTCAGTTAGATCATTATTGGAGGGCTATGTTTATTGTCGTTATTTTAAAATCTTTATAACTTCTTATAGATAATTATTGCCAGATAATATGCGGTTGTGTATTTTCTTGTAATTGCTGAGAGGACTAGAAATTTATTTATTTACTTATTTATTCAAATTTAGCAATAATTGTATGTCAATCCCATCGTTGGTTATAACTATCTTTTATTTTTTACTTTCCTACATTTTTTACAACTGTTGCCAATTTCGTACTTGTAAATTCCTTATCAATAAACTGTCATGCCCAAAATTGAAAAAAAAGCCATTCACATCCTTTCTCGATTTATTTCGATCCATTTATATTCTCTAAAGATATTTCGTCATCCTTTTGGTGAAACAGATCCAAAGAATTGTGCTCCCCGAGGACATCATCCAGGACCTAGTAATCTTATCTACAATCATTTCTCACAGGGCGTTTGGGGTTCACAATGCAAACTTTCCCTAAATGCGACTTTGGCATCATCCATTATATATATATATTTGTCGCAAAGCAAAAGGGGTAGTTGTCGACTCAGACGGGGTAGAGGAGCATCACGTGAACAACTTCGCGTTAGGTGAGCTTCTAAGCAGAGAAGGACGCATCTCCTGCTAGTCTCTGGCTGCAATGCACTTCATGCAATATTTAAGAAAACAATTATTGGATAAATAGATAAGGCTGCTTTTGTTTGTTTTCTTTTTACGTGTTTATGAACACAATTTACATTTTTTTGTTTAGGGAACAAATTTGGAGCAGAAATAAACAAAGAAAAACTTGTTTCTTATTTTTAACACACGAAAAACAATTTTTCTCTCTCCTCGTTTTTTTCTTCTCTTTTTTTTTTCTTTTTTTCTTTTTCTTTTTGCTTTGGTCAGTGGCCGGCCTCGGCTATGGCCGACAACTGGCCCTCGACGACCTTACTAGAGTGTCGCCGGCTCTCGATGAGGCTCGCCGGTGGTTGGGCGAGCTCGGCCTCACCAGGATCTGGGCGAGGCCGCCGGCCCTCGTCGGCTAGTCGCGGCCATGGCCAAGGCCGGCGACCGGCCAAAAGGAAGAAAGAAAAAAAAATAAAAATAAAGAAAAATAAAAAAAGGAAAAATAAAATAAAAATATTAAAAAATAAAAGAAACAAGAAAATTACACAAGTTTACCAAACGTGTTTTATTCTTTTTCCATTCGGAAACAAGTTTCCAAACACGTTTTTACGGTAAAAAATTGTTAGGGCAGAAATAGTTTTCGGAATAATTTTTGAACGAAACTTATCAAACTCATTCTAAGTGGCCCTATACTTTTGTAATTCCGATAAAAAAATTATAATTATGTGTAATGATATCTATCACTATCCCTTCAGTAATTACTAATATTGGCGTTATTATTCAGTATCATGTGCAAATCAAGATGGACAAAGGCAAGATGCTGACCTAGCTTGGTCCTGAAGAATTTTTTTTTTCCTTTGTCCAGGTTTTTCTGCTGAAAGTGTTTTCATTTTCATAACCTCATCCATTTTTGCTGCTAACAAACGCTTCTATTTCTGAAATGTCGGCATCATCTCATCAATTCTACTGAATGCATTGTACATGTGCAAACAATAACCCGATGTAAAGTGTCCATTTCGTACGCCATCAAATACAAAAATGAAAAAGAATATCGTGTTTGGACTATCTTTTCATGTGTAAGCTCGCATCTGGCTTTATTTACAAGGTTAGCGAGATATTTCGTAAATTCGAATTTACCCGTGAAGCAAGGTTGCTAGCCCAATCACTTAGACCCGCGAGATGAAGGTATTCTAGAAGCTGCCACATGTCTTCATATCATGGTCTCTGGCTTTACTGTTCAGAATTTTGTTTTTGACCATACATGTAAACCATAAAAATCCCTTTCGATGGTGGTGTCAACACATTATGATCTTGACTCGCGTGGAGATTATTACTGTTTTATACTTTGTCCATGCATTAATACATAAGAGAATCACACAAATAATCCAAAACTTTATATATTGTTACTAATTCAATCATAAATTTTTCTATTTAACCAATTTAATCATAATTTTTTTCATATTGATACTAATTTAGTTCATTTGGCTAATTTAGGCCAAAAATCATTAACGTGAACTTTGATTATCTTACATGACAAAACCAAGCGTTAATGTGGATTTTTTTAAATATTTTTAAATATTTTTCATATATTTTTTGTTCTTTTTTTGTTCTTTTTTGTTATTTTTTTCGTTTTATTTCCTTCATTTGGTTGGCAAGGATAAGTGAGGGTCAGCAAGCCCTTGTAGGCCACGAGTAAGGTTGCTCTCGCTCAGATTCTAGGAGGGCCTTTGCGCCCTCACTCACCAGCAACGAGGTCGCGGGCTATCACCTAAATCTAGTGAGAGCCTTCACAGCCTCACCAGTAGTGGGCCCTTGCCTAAATCTGGCAAAGGGCCTTTACACCCTTGCCCACCATCGATAGGGCCACAACCCTCACTTAGATCTACTCAAGGGCCTTCAAAATGAGAGGGGGGAGGGGAAGAAAAAAAATATTAAAAAAGAAAAAATAAATATATATAATTAAAAATGTCGACGTCATTTCCAGGTTATACCACGTAAAACGATTGGCATCACGTTAAGTAATTTCAACATAAATCGATCGACAAACCGAATTGGTACCAATATGAAATATTTATGATTAAATTTGTCAAATTAAAAAGTTTATAATTGAATTTGTACAGAAAAAAAAAAAAAAAGGTTTAGAGCTTCTTATTCTTTTTTTTTTTTTTTTTTCGGTTCTTTTTCCGGTCTACTCGTGATATAGTAAACGCATCCGAGAAAATTCTGGGAGCCCATTCGAGGACCCAACTCGGGTTTGAAGCGGCCTTGAGATATGTAAACGGGCTCGTCAAATTCAGATCCGAGGCTAAATCAAGCCTCCTGAATCCGATCAGCTGAAAGCCCAACTCATGATATGGTAATTTCCCTTCCGTCGATTTTGTAGTTTACTTCAAGCTTTTAGAGAAGAGTAGGTGAAGTAGTCGTCGATTTTTGCATAGCTTTGCGAACGGAAACCTAACATGAACCCGAGCGTTAATTATGATTGCATTGTTAGGTTGTAAATTGCTGGATGCCAGTGACTGATCGAAATATCAAATTGTGATCTTTTGAGGATTTCAAAGTTGATGCTTCCTTGTCTTTTTTAATCAATTGGGCGTTTGAATATGGATTATTGTAATTAGGTCCGTTCATTTGAGAAGTCATTTTCAAGGACAAAGATAATTTTTTTCGGTATTTTGCTGAAACTTAAAAATGAACTAGAAAATATTTTAATTGTTCGGTATAGAAAATTCGATTGAATTTGATTTTCCTCCCTACACTCTTTTTAATAACTTTTATTCTTCTTTCTTTTTTGAAAAAAATAATTCTTAATTTTTTCATCTTTTTTTTTTTTTTTTATTTTTTTTAATTTTCTTCCTTCTTCTTCTTTGGCCGGTCATCGGCCATAATGCCAGTCGACAACCGGGCAAAGGCAAGCTCAAGGCTTGCTAGATTTCGGTAAGTCTTGAGCTTATTGTATTGGAAGTGCTAAGCAAAATCCAATACTTTCACCTTGGGAGATCGTCAAGAGGGAGTCCAAATACAGGCATATTAATATATCCAAGTTACACTCATCTTCATTCAAAAACTTAAACCATAGAGTTATGAATCAACCAGTATGGATATATTACCTACTCTACACCTCTATACCATATCAATTCTCTGATGTGAGATTTCTCTAACATAACCCATTCACTCATGTATCCTAACAATCTCTCCCTCATATGTGATCAAGCATCATTTTGCAGCAACTTCCTATGGGTTTGCATTGCTACACCACAACATCCACTTGCCGTCCAACCGCAACCATGGGCTCTAACGCCATTTGTTGGAAGCACATAGCAAAAGCCTGATACATTCTTTCGGGAGATCGCCAAGAGGAAGTCCAAGTTCGAGCCCGCCAATATCTCCAATTGAATCCACGTTCACTCAAAAGTTTGAGTCAATGAGTTATAGGTCAACTAAAATATATTAATTATTTTACACTACATCAATTCTCCAATGTGAGATTTCTCTAATACAACTCACTCACGTGAGCATCCTAATAATCTCCTCCAGACATGTTAGCTTAGTGTTAGTTAGGTCCACTCCCTCTTAGTTTAGGTATCCTTCTACATCAATTTCCTACGAGCCCACGTCATTGCATGACAATGCTCACCTGTTTGGAAACTGCAATCATGAGCTCTAATAGCATTTGTTGGGAGCGCACAGCAAAAATCCAATACCTTCACTTGAGGAAATTGCCAAGAGAGAGCCCAAATATGAGCTAGTAATATGTCCACTTAGACCCACTTTAACTCAAAAGTTTAAGTCAATGAATTCTGAGCCAACTAGGATATATTAAATACTCTACATCTCTCCACCACATCAATTCTCTGATGTGCGATTTCTCTAGCATAGTCCACCCACGTGTGCATCATAACGATCTCCCCATCACACCTAATAAGGCATCCTTCTGCATCAATATTTGTCTCAGTTGGCCTCCATGGTAAGTGATGAGAGGGGCCACCGCACTTGGACAATTTGGGCTACAAAGATAAATACCATGAAAGATTATTGCTATTTTTTTTAAGATCAGCCCCCAAGTGGGCAATTGATAGAGTTGTGGAGTAAAATAGAGGAAAACGATATTCAAGTGTAGAAACAATTTATTTTGGGCAAGCATTTCCCAATAACTCATTCATCCTATAGATAACCAGGCTTTTATTGCTGCTAATGACATACATGTAATTCCCGTCATAATTATGTATGCCATAGATTCCTACTATGTACAAAGGCAATATCTTTTATAGTTGAAATGTTGAGGCTTATAACTTTAGAGCTTGTAATGTTGATACTATACTGGAGAGATTCTTTTCCTTCTTGATTTTGGGAAGGGTTTTCACGTAAAAATTGTCGCTTGTTTTTCTTCTCAATTTTTCTCTTCATATATTCACATTCCTAACATGCTAGCCTTAAAAAGGCTCCAAATCTATGAGTTAAGGCTCACGCTTGCCGATCGAGTAAGCCTCGAGCTTGAGTTCACCCGTGGCTGATCGCAAACTGTCGCCATGGCCAACGATTAGCTTGGAAAGAAGGAAAAAAGAAAGAAAAAAAGAAAAGAAAATAGTTAAAAATTTAAAAAGAAAAAGAAAGAAGAGGGGGCAAGTAGGGGTGTGAAATAAGAAAGAGTTCATAAGGAAAATGTTTTTCCAAACTTGAAAAGCGGAAAATGTTTTCTTCTATTTTAGGAAAAATTCTAAATAATGACATAAAGTGTCGTCATTTTCTTCAATAATAGCTTGCATAAGATCTTGTTATAAATAAAGGCATAAAGTGCCATCATTTTTTTGAAGAAGAGCATGAAGTGGATTTTGCTTCAAATATGGGTCCGAAATGACTATATTAGTTTCAAAGAAGGGCTTGATTTTCTAATTAGTCAAGAACATTTTTCTCATTTACCTTTTTTTCGTCTTTTCTATCCTTTTTTTTTTTTCTGGTTTTCCCTTTCTTCTTCGCAAGTGGTTGGTCTTCGCTGGTGGCTACTCTCAAGTGATGGCTAGCGATGCCCAAAGAGAGGGCCATTGTTGTCAACAAAGCAAGGCCGGCCCTTGCCAAATCTGGCCAAGGGTCGACTCACTGGCAGTTGGCTAGGTAACCCTTGTTAGTAACCGACAACGGTCCCTAGGCCCTCGCTTGCTATTGCTAGAAAGGGAGGAAAAAAAAAAAGAAAAAAAAGAAATAAATAAATAAATAAATAAATAAATAAATTATAATTATAATTATAATTTTCTTTTTGATGAAAATGCCTTTGATTGGTTAGAAGATCTAGCCGACCAGCAACCGATAAGGTCAACCTTTTTTTAAAACTATTATAACCCCTTTAGACCCTTATTTGATATAAGGTTTACTTCATGTCGTTAATTATGAAAAGAATGGCATTTCATGTTTTTATTTGAAATTTGCCCCCTATTTTAGCTGTTGATAGAAAATATTTTCCCCAACCAATTCATTTTATGTTAAACGAACTCCATCCAAATGTTGAGCTCCTCAACATGTGCATTTTCTTATGACCCATTTATCCACGTCCTCTTTTTCCAGGACATAATACCTGCAATGAAGCGGAGCTCGTCATCGCTGTTTGAAAGGGCAGGAATTAAAAGGGAACATGCATATAGAAACTAGGACAGATGACATGAAAGTGACAACAAGTGAGATGATTCACAGTTGGCACAGACGTCTAGAGAGAGAGAGAGATGGGTGTTGCCATTAAATATCCAAATTGCTCTTGCTTCTCTTCTCCTTACTAGCTCATAAATCAGCATAAGATGGTCCCTGCCACTCCATCCTTTGGCAAAGACATTGGCGAAACATCTTTCAGCATTTGCAAAGTCGAGGGCACATGCCGGGCAGGTCCACTGAAAGAAACATTCCTTTAATGCAATTCACAAGCTCTTGGACTTTTCTCCACATTGCAGTCCCTGGTAATCAACATTTTCGATCAAGATGACGGATGGCCAATCGAACTTTTTAAGTACACACTCACTGATGGTCGCCTTTAGTTAGGGCCAGAGTTCGCTAATTCCGAAGGCGCCGTCGACACAGTAACTACAAGTCACAGCACGATCTACTGAAGTTCAAGCGCAATCCTTATGAATGGTACTATTGCTGAAGAACTTGCTGATAAATTACCATTGACGATGCTGTAGAAACATAACATGTCGAGCATGTTCTTTTCGGTGGAAGTGCAGTTTATCTTTCGTAGTGTATTGAAGGTGAGTAGCACGGCATTGACAGGCAGAGAGAGAAGAGATTTCGACGATATAAATGAATGCTTCACCTAAAATAGAGGTCAACATTCTCCAGACTGGACAGAAAGGCTCACCTGACAACCAAAGCTACGACAGTAAACGCAAGATAACAGGACTCTGCATCTGACTCCCAGACATTACATCCTCTGATACCATAGTTCTTCGTGGATTATGTATATTAAACTGTTCATCAATTAAGTTGCTTAATTTCACAATTCGTTCGAGAGCTTTATGTTCCGATTTCTGTACAAACACGTTCAAGCTCACGAATTTTTTTGCGGTCTCTCTTTCTTTTATTCTCCTAATAGAAACCTACTTATTTGAACGTCTTTGGTTATACTTGACAGTACTGAATACCAGGCATTTCGAAGACAACTTCTTAAGCACAGAAGAACAGCAAGAGTGAAGGAACTGTTTTGGTGTTGATGAACATGACAAGAATAAAATCAATACTATTATTGCATCTGTTAGAAGAAGCATTACAAATGTTGCAGAAGAACTGTCTATGTCTGGAAATTGGAATATTTTTCTTTTATAGCCCCCTCTTCAATCCCGTTTCAGATTTTGCAAATTACCACAAAGCAAGGCAAGAGAGCTCTCGGATTCCATAAATAAAGTTCTTCGATGCTTGAATACTGACCCACTTTCCCGGCCAATGAGTCGAACCCGGATAGGCTCGCCATTTCGTGAATATTTTCAACAGGCTTGTGGACTCGCCCAGCAATTACTCTGCAAACCACCAGAGCCTTCCTGAGGCACTCATCTTCTTCACTTAATTTGATCGATTCGAAGGCTCTTCCGCTTGTGGATGAAGTAAAAATCCCTACGCCACCAGCCAATTCCTTCTTCGAAGGAAAACCATGTCTCAAAATCCGACAAACGGCACAATTGTTGAGATCACATAGGCCGGAGGAATCGGCGCCGAGCGAGCAAGCCACGGCCGTGCCATAGAATCTTAGGAGCTCGTTCCCATCAGCCAAACAGCGGGGGTGCTTCTTGGATAACTTGCTGGCTCTGATCTTGACCATCTCTCGATATTCTTCGAACCGGGCGAGGGTCCTTTGCATGTTGTGGACTTTCAAGACCCTCTCAATCTGTCCACAACTGCTGTGCTCAGACTTCAACCAGCTCGTTTGGCAGATTATTTCCACTATCCTCTTGGATGAATCTCCATCACTCAGTTCAGTTACTGGAAAAAGAAAAAGTTGCAATGACATTAATCAAATTGACAGTTCAGTCTAAGAATTTCCATCCTCAGATAAGCTAAAAACCAGAAGTTCAATCCCCAGTTCGTTCAGACTCCTCCAAAATTAAACAAACGATTATATATTTATCTAGACCAGAGAATGAGAAACTGCGAAGGCAATGCAGAAGCAGATATGATCATGTGGTTTAAGGTAAGATGTTATTTTACCAGCATGTTTGGAGAGATGATGAGCTTCAACAGCATCCAACTTCTTGAATTGCTCCCCGCACTTGTGGCAGATGAGAGCCGAAGATCCCGAATGAGCATCAGGGCCCACCATAGTCCTGGACTTTGGGAAACCACCGCTTCTGGAACCGCCAGACGTGGCCGAACTCCCGCCAATCTTCCTCGAGGGAGTACTCGTCGACCTTGGGATACTGTGACTGCTTGGAACCATGTACTGGCCCCTAGGACCAGGCGTTCCGGGATGAAGTGTCCCGACGAAAGTCGACGAAGTCGAATCACTCCTGCTGTGATTCCCGCCGACTTTGCCTCCGATGCCCATGATCTTGATCTCGCATTTCGAGTTATTGAAGACCACTTCGTGGGTTATGGGGTTGATGAACTCACTGCTGGCGATGGATCTTGGGCTGCAGCTCGACGGCTTCTGAGCAGCCTGCCTCTTGCTTCCATGGACAACATCTCTGAGATGCGACATCGACTTCGAGCAACCGCACCTCGGCCTCCTCACGATGATGTTGTTGAGGCCTCTCGACTTCGGCTCATGAACATCCGACTGACGACTCGACTTGCAGTCCAGTGACCTCTTGAGGGCGAACCAAACCGCCGGCATCGTACCGATCCCTCGCTCGCTCGCCGTCCTTCGCTCTTCTCTCGTGTTTCTCTCACGACTTCAGTTCTCCAAATCTTCAAGTACGGAAAGGGTCGAGCGAGGAAGAGTCAAGAGGGTGTTGGCTTGCCATCACCCTGTCCACAAGTTGAGGCAATAAAGGAGATGTGACTCGGGCAAGGAGGAGAAAGACATGCCTTGATTTCTTTAGGACCAGCGAGCATTGAGGGATGTCTTGTGCTTTTATAGAAAGGTTTTGAGAGGGACGAGGATTGTTATAGAAAATCTCGAGTGCAGACATGTCATGACTTCTGGTGATTGTAGATGGCACTGTTCATTATGGAAAAATTGGTGTCAATCGAGGATGACCTGCTCATCATTCCGATCGAATTGATTAATTTGCCCGATCCGTTGTATGCACACAATGCACAATACATTACCAAACCCGACTCGATGACGTTGAACTTACTCGATCGAATGAATCTAGCACGATGCATGCTTCCTCGGATTCCAAAATCCACGCTGAAATATTCACTTTGCTAATTGGTTACCATTGTAATTATTATATCTGATCATAGAGTTGGCTTCGCGATTAAGAAGTGGACATGTGCACATAGCAAAAATCATTATAGACGACTCCGTGGTGAGAATAATTGGTAGGTATATTCTAATAAAGCATCTTGGCTTGATTGAACGTTTCCTTACAGTAGATGGGTAGTGGGCTATGCTTGCCCAAGACTCTTTGAACTATGTATGGAGAATATCCAATGAGTTTGAGCTCATAAAGGAAACTCTATCCTTTGATCCAAATAAGGTTTTTAATAAGTTTCTTAATTTGAATACTTTCCTAATTTGAGTAGATTTCCTAAAAATGGTTCGTATCTTGGATTCAATCACTATATATAAGAGGGAAATAAATTGAGTTTTTGGGTAAGATTTTGTGTATTCCTCTATAAGATCAATAGATTATTTCTGGAAAAATTATAAGGGGTAAAAGTATCATATTAATTACTGAACATAATTGGAAACATTAAAAGTATTTGAGTAACTCGAGCATGGATTTAATTTTCATAGTATCACTTAATCTATAGCAAAATCCCATGCCACTCTTCCCATAAAGTGAAGTAGGTCTCACGGCCGGACCACACAGATCCAGATCTCACGGCCGGACCACGCAGATCCAGATCAGGTAAATTCCTTTGTTCCATGCATTATTGCAATCGGTCACTTACTTTTCGCAACTACATAGAAGGTATAAGTTCAATTAATTTGATTGGAGACCGCGCATTTACGTCGTTAAACGGAAAGATAGAGTTTGCTCATCCTTCACACGCGATAAGGCGACGTTGTAAAATCGACGTCAAGGGTTAGCAACTAGCGTAGACCCAAAGGGTTACCAACAACCTGCTGGCCAGCATCTCACGGAGAGGATACAAAATCCAAAACAGTCTCTAGTCTTACTTGGTCACGCCATAACCACATCGGACCTAAGTTTTGTTTTCTTGCGTTACTTAATCGTTGAAAGTCCCACTCGAACGGGCAAACGTTTTTGTTTGTATCTTTCGGATTGATTGATGAAATTGTCTGTTCATTGAAAAATCGCGTCGGCTCGCTTGATGTTCCGACGACGCTCTTAGACCCGATTTTTATAGTCCGTCTACTCGGTCGATATGCGACTCTTTCACGCATGAGACGAAGATTGCAGAATCTTGTCTCAATGCGCCAAATGAGCGCCAATCAAGATAAGAGACAAATGACATGAGATACTAACCAGAAGACACAAGTAGATCGTACGAAACCGGCCCCTGCCCAATCAGAAGTTTGAGAGTGATCGGTCCCGACTTCCGAAAATAGATTCCTTACCAGTAAATGGCTTTACCTGCCATCAAGAATAGATGGAGCACATGCCCAGATTCCTCCACTTCTTTCGTAGGGAGAGAGTTGGATTGTCATGTTCTTCGTTCGCTTGATCGGCAACGATACGTTCCTGCACGCAAGACCCAGTAGCACGGTCCACCCAATCATTGTACTCGAAGACAGACAGCCGTTCATTATCGGCGAAAATAGTTTTCTGACGATCCAGATTGCTGGACCGATCTAAACTGGCTAGACATTGTCCCAACCCAGTTGTTCTTCTAGTGCAAAGGCAGCCAGTAATCATTCTTGATCTGAATCGTGGCAAGCACAAGTACCATCTCCGGCACAGGAAAGGTAGGAGGAACAAGATATCCGGCGTCAGCCCCTTACAATTGACACTGCTATCGAGTGGCACAACTGTACTGGTCAACCACAAGAACAAAAGCGATCTGACCAATCATTCTATGCCTAAAGAAGTGCAAATGCAGATGTTTGTGAACTGATGCGTTTACGACTGGCAGAATTTTGCAAATTTGTCTGATTATATGACAAAACGTGAACATCTGCGGGCTAAAAACTACGGCAGAGAACTACCTCTAAACTTCTATCCTCTCTTGCGGATGGCACACGTGTTATTTCATGAAAGGGACGAATAGTAGCTCCTTCGCTTGATTTCGGACTTCTGGGAAAGACCGCCCTTCGTACCATTGCCCATTAAAAGAGAAAAGGACCAGTCTACTTGCAGCTGAAGATAGGCTTGGCGACTGGCATCATCTTGGATGGCCCCATGTGATATTTCAGACTAAGCTTTCCTTCTTCCATCTTTATGGACAGACTTATCTACTACTTCTGCACTTAAATTGCAGAACATAGGTAAGCTGTTAACATCAGTTCATAAGAACACTTGCAGTACAAATTATGAAGTGATGCACCATGTTCGCAGACCGTAGGATGGACAAGTAAAAGCACAAGCGATTTTGAGAAGTTGTTTCCCACTTCCTTCACTTCCTCCTTCCCAGACTGGTTTCTCGTTACAAAAGATGCAGTTTCAGATGGACCAACTCCCACTACTTCAATGTTTTAGCCATGAGATTTCAAGATGGACAAAATTTAACTTTTGCAAATCAACACTTTTCCTCACGAGATAGAATAAATCTGAGATCATTGCAGGCAACTGTATAAAGACACTTGAAAGAACCCTGCTAAAAGAGCAACACTTTTCCTTATAATGTTACACTCTGATCATATTTGTGGCGTCACAGCCAATGGTACAATACACAGAACAGCAGAATTCTGTAACAAAGGGAGTTTCCGACATGGTATACACATCTTTACAATCTCCTATTTAGAACAGGAAGTAGGAGGATCCAAGAACTGATGAATGGTTTTTACCCAGCTTGCGCCCTCTAAGACACTCCAAATCCATGACTTGAGAGTGATCAACAAAAAGGTTAACCTGAAAATATTGCATGTGAAAAACACGCAGTGATCATTGAAGAAATGAAAGCCAATCCAAAAGCACAGTTTGCATTCCAGGACGTACATACCCTGGGCCCATAGCGTTGGATGAACCACTCGAGGTTCTGGCATTTGATGCTTCAAACATGGTTTTCTCAAGACCTAGACGACCTACAATCTTCGCAATAAGGTCTGCTCGGACAGCATCAGCATTGCAGACATCATCAGGATCTATCATTATCATGTCTGCCCCAGCTTCCAAGCATCTCTCTGCCCTTCTGATCAAGAGATCAACATCTTCAACGAATTCTACAGAAGCAGAACCCACAAAAGCAAGCAGATGTGAAATATCTTATTCAAAATCCAAAAAATAGTGTCACTTCTTCACAAATGATAGCAAGATTACAGAAGTACTTTAACAATGATTCCAATGGTGTTAAAAAACTATTTAAACCTTCCTTAAAACTTAATAGTCTAAAGCGTAAAAATTACAACATTAGAAGAATAAAATCTTGCTATGTATTGTGGAACAAAGAATGGGGGAATAACCAGACACATGGATTCAAATGCTGCTTCTGAAAAGAACCAACACATGTAACACATAATCTTGAAGTTCTAGAGCTCATATTCACACATATTAAGTTTAGGCAATAATTAATTTTAAAGCCATGAAGCCCACAGTCACACATATCAAGGAAGAAGCAGCAACTAAGTAACCAACTTGAAAAGATAAGCAAACTCAGCAAAACTTCTCCCATGCAATTAAAGGTACAAATCATTAATTATCAAATAAAATATTCATAATATGAAACTGCTAGGAACCAAAAATGTGAGACATATTTCTTTCAAAATTTCTTTTCACAAGGACAACTATCCAGTTAAGATGTTGATTTCATCAGGACATTAGCAAGAATACCACGAGAGAACCTCACATCCTCTCCAAAATATCCCAGTGGCCACATCAGTCACTCATTTCATAACTATCATTGCTAGCACGCTTCATCATTTGTACAGGAAAAGGCGCATCTATGTATCACTGGTATAAATTTTCCCATAATGCATCATTAATACCAATATTGCACTGAGTAAACTATGTAAATTTAAATAAGTTGCTTCTTACCAGAACTTCGAGGCTCTGGAACTACATATGCCCCAAAAGCTCTGTCACCAGCCTTAGGGATGTCAGATTTGTTAAACTTCACCGCAAACAGTGGCTTGACTCTAAGACCACCACTCTTTACAGTTCGCACGAATCTCAGAAGGGTGTCTTCTGGAATCTCCAGAGTCCCCACATTTAGCTCAACTGTGTCGAATCCCAACTGCTTGCACTCCTGATTGATATCCATGAACAGCACACTGCATCAGCAACACACATAAAACCTCGAAAAAGGAAAAGGAAAGACAAGGAAAGAACCTCTCCAATGCATCTCACCTGAACATATTCTTTGAAAGCTGATGGACCCCGGCGCAGCAAATGCTCAGCCCAATCCCCAGTGCTCACGTACACGTTATGCTCGTGAGCTATGTCCGTGATCTCTTTGACAAAAGACTTGGGCATTAGACTGTGCGAACCCCCAGAGAACTTCAACCCATCAACAAATGGCCCCATCGACTCGAAAATATCCTGCATCACACGACACATTACTTATTAACAGGAAGTGCGCGAGTGGCAAAACCCCTTAAGATCGTCAATTAGCTTAACCAAAGCAAGCATTCTTCGGAAACAATCATTCATATTCAATGGAAAGGTGCATTTATTGAAGAAAAGCCGCAGCTTGATCTGCGGCGATTAAGGTATCGGCCAATTTCTTTCCAATTCGGCGAAAAACAATCCTCGCACGCTACACAGCGAAACACTACTCCCCAATCTAGCAGCAGGAGACAAGCCCCCTCGGCACGCTGCTCGATCGACTCAAAACAACTACGCTAATCCGCTACTACCGTGGCCGCACTCCACAAAAGCCAGAATCCAACTAAGAACAGCTCCTAGAACTAATCCTCAGCACGCGCCAACCGCTTCTGATCTCCAACACTCGACCTCGTCTCAACCGTCCAAAGCCATTAAAAAAAAAGAAGAAAGATTCACTCTGCAGATGCCGATTCGCCGATTCGCACTGTCTAAACACTCTCCGATCGAATCACCTCGAATCCACGACAAATCGGACGGTTCGCCCGCCCGATCACCGGCGCATGCACGAAGCCGAGAACAAAATAAAGCAGAAGAACCAAAAGACGAGGGGGGAGGGGAACCTGGAGGAGGTTCTGGTTGAAGAAGGAGTAGTGAGGGCCCCTGATCTCCGTCACGCCGTACCGCCGCGGCTTCTCGGGGCGGTCCTCGTCCTCCTCGAAGCTCTTCCACCGGTACGCCGCCATCCCTCCCTCCCCGCCCGCCCACCCGCCCGCCGGTATGCCGGAGATTGAATCGGAGCCGCAAATCTCTCTCTCTCTCTCTGCGCGAGTGAACGTGTTTCAGTTTATAGCTCGGTTCGATCGGGGAGGAAGATGGAGAAGATGGGAGGGGATTCTAGAACTGCCTCTTCTCTTCTCTTCTCTTCCAACGTTCGTCAATTCCTAATGCGGTTTGCGCGCCACGTGGCGCGCGGGCCATCCATGTTCATGTTCAGCTTCGAGTATCGCCTCCCCGCTGCTCCCATACGGTGCGTCGTTTCGGTTGATTACGTGTCACGGCTGTAGCACTTTACACGTGGCGCTCCATCAACGCACTTTAAAATTTCTTTTTTTTTTTTTTTGCGCGTGCATATAATATTCGCGATTGCTCCTCATTTGTAATCCAGTATATATTGTTTTCTCCCTCAACCTCCATGGAGGAAAACGGCACGACTCCCCCTTTTTCCCCCATTTTCTTTGGCTGGTTTGGTTTTCTATATTTTTTTCTTGCTTTCCTCCCATTTTAAGGAGCTTCTCTCTTTTGATTTAGCCTAGACTAATAAGTTTCCCCAATTTCTCTATTGTATGTCTATGGAAATAAATTAAATGTTTCTTCAACCAAAAAAAATCCAATACAGAAATTAATGGTTCCATTATATTTGTTACACAATATGTGCTATTAATGATTTCCCGCAAGAGTTGGTAAGGCAAAGTTCGATATGCCAGTGCTATTAATCGATTGCCATCAATTAACAACCAAGAAGACGAGAGCCGACACACACAAAGGCTGCTGAAAACACCAAATCCCGTTCGACTAACATATAGTAAGCATGCGACCAACATTCATCCCAAGCTAGCATCGAACTCCCCAAGAGATTATTCTAATTTGTCCACTAATTGGTTCTATTAAAGGCAAATTAAAAGGAATAAAAGGCTAGTCCCTTCTTCCTTCTTATCTTGACGTTTGGTCTTTCATATATAAAACATATCAACGACCAAATCCTATTCACCGTCAAAGCAACTCACTCGTTCTGCTATAAAAAGTAATTACCTTTTTCGGGTGACGTCCCGATTTGTTAACTTTTTTTTGGTCTTTCTATATATTATGCAACTTTGCACATTACAAAGTGAGTGTTCAACCCTAGTATGAAATTAGTCAAAATCAAGCTTAATTATTCAAACAATATTCACGTGTTATTAATGACAAGAAACCGATATATTGTCATTTAGTTTTGTTATTTCATAATATTCTTAGTACATTCATTAATCGCACTGATTATATAAAATATGAACTTGCAAATCGAGTTTCTAAAACTTATAGCCTATCATCAATTTTCCGTGAAAAAGACCTATAACTAAGGGTCTTAAGAAAAACTTTAGCGTTAAATTTAAGCCGAACTCTCCTTTCAAGCTTATTCAAAATATGTAATTAGCGATTCTAACGAAATAAAATAAGAATCCCATGAAGTCGAAAAATATCGAAACTAAATTATTTTCGTCTCTATTTTAGGCAAAAAGAAGCACCTCGATATGATTTCAAGATCAAACAGCTAAATTCCACAAAATTACACCTGAAGGATAGCGATGACGACCATCATGAAACCTAGAAAAGCCATGTATAATAGGAAAAAAAAAACAATAATTTGCTGACGAGAAAAGAGAGGAAATAAATTATTCAGCAAATTATTCCTCCTCCTTTTTTATTTATTATTTATTTTACCTTTCTACCCTTGCTTCATATATATATATATATATATATATATTCACGCACCGTCTCCGATGCGCGCCGATATCGCCACCCCTCCCTGCGTCTCTCGCGAATCGACCGAAACGCTAAAACCCTAAAAGCCGTCGCGCTCCATGGCCCCGAAGCGTCCTCTTCCGGCGGAGGATCCGCCGCCGGCGTCCTCCTCCGACGACGAGCCGGCCGGCAGCTCCGAAGAGGAAGAACCCAAGGAGGAGGACGAGGAGGACGAGGAGGAGGAAGAATCCGGAGAGTCGGAGGCCGATTCCGAGTCCTCCGGCGACGAGGACGGCAAGGGCGAGCGGAAGAAGCCGCCGCAGCCCAAGCCCACTCCCCGCCGGCGCCGGCGCCGCCGACGCAGCAACCGCCGCAGACGCAGCCGCAGCAGAAATCTCAGGGTGGGTCTTCGGCGGCGGCGGCCGGGTCCGAGTCGGAATCCGAGTCCGGGTCCGAGTCGGGGACCGAGTCCGAGTCCGAGTCCGACTCGCGCCGCTACACCGTCAAGCCCATAGCCTCGAAGCCCATGGAGAAGGTCGAGACCCCGCCGGCGAAGAAGCAGAGGGCGGAGCCGCCGTCCTCCTCGTCGAAGCCGCAGCAGCCCTCGGCGGCGGCGGCGAAGCGGAAGGCCGAGCCGGAGGGCGGCTCGAAGGCGAAGCGGAAGGTCGAGCTGGAGGACTCCAAGGAGAAGGAGCCGAAGCGAGGGAGGAAGAAGGACGCGGCCGAGAACGGGTCGGTGCAGAAATCCGGGGAGGAGTCCAAGAAGCTGTTCCAGAGGATATGGGGCGACGACGACGAGCTGGCCCTGTTGCAGGGCATGATCGATTTCCGGGAGAAGAGAGGTATGGACCCTATTGCCAACACTAACGCGTTCCATCATTTTGTCAAGAAATCGCTCGGGCAAGAGTTTACCGTTAGTCAATTGGCGAACAAGATCCGGGTTTTGAAGAAGAAGTATAGCAACAATGAAGGGAAGGGGAAGGATGGTGAGGATAGGTCGTTCTCGAAGCCCCACGAGCAGAAAGTTTTCGAATTGTCTAAGAAAATCTGGGGCGCCAATAAGAGCGGCGATGCGGGTGGGAGCGGCGAGCAGACGCCTGTGCCGAAGGCCAATGGTACTGCTAAGAAGAGTAAGGCTGCTACTGCTGCCAAGGTGCCAAAGGTGAAGATGGAGATGTCGCTGGAGAGGCCGAAGGAGAATGGTGAACTAGTGCTGTCCGAGCATATTGATGCCGGAAACATGTTGTCCTGTGATAATAAGATGTTGCAGATGTCTGGGCTTAGCTTGGATCAGGACTTTATGAAGAAAGGGTGGGAGATGGTGGATCAGTCGAGGAAGGAGGAGTTGAAGGAACGATGGAGGAAAGTGCAATTGGCTGAGATGCGAGTATTGGCTGAGAGGGCCACATTGATTAGTGATCAAACCAATCTTGTTTTAGAGGCTTATGAGCGGGCTAATGGAAAGTAGGATGGGACTGCCATTTGTTTTTTGTGCAAAAAATGTGTAGGTGATATATCTTGTTTACTTAGGTTTTTGGGTTCATGTCGGTACTCTTTTTTGATCGTTTTGTAAGTTTAATGCATGTAAACGTTGGATTTTTGCATGTCCTCTTAAGTTTGATGATATTCTCTACATGCTTTGGCCTGTTTCTAGTGCCTGCTATTGCTATCTGCCAGTTCTCAGTCATGAGCGAGCTGGTTTGTTGTCATCCTTTCTCTTGACACCGATGTCATGATCACTTGTGTTGGTTTCTGAAGCAAGTTGTGTTGCTGATACATTGCTTCATCTCCTGTAAATCAGAGTTGCTTGGCCCGTTTATTGTTTTGATCGGCAAACATTTTATCGTATTTTTCTATCGAAAAACACCTGGGGCTTGTAAGAAGCATAGGGATGTCTTAACATCCTAGTCGCCACTATTTTGCTTGCATGGACATCTATAGTCAGTCTAAAGCAAGCATGAATCAGGGGGATACAACAGAGTATACAAATCAGATTAGATTGGACAGGAGATGAATTAGGTAAGATCATGCCAAGCTTGGGTTTAAGTTTTATCGTGCATTGTCATCAAATCTTCCTTTGGTGTATTATGGATATTGGGTTGGCTAAAGGTTACTTTGTCCTAGTTGTTCTAAGGTGTAAGTGCGTTTGACCTCTGCTAGATTCGTGGTCAATTAGCTTGAGAAAAGCCATGGACATGTAGTTCAACAAGGACATGAATGCTTGGTAATTTATTTTAGTGTGAGTTGGGAGATTCCTTTATCTCGGGATTTGAAACAAATGCCGGTTGCAGTATTGAGGTTGAGGTTACTTGACAACTGCTACATTCATAGTTGATTAGCTTGAGAAAAGCCATGGACATGTGGTTAAACAAGGACACAAATCCTTGCTAATATATGTTAGCGTGAGTTGGAAGATTTCTTTATCTCAGGATTTGAAACAAATGCTGGTTGCTTTATTGAGGTTGAGGTTTCTTAATGTCTGTAGAGAGATTTACCTCTCTTCCAGCGCAAGCTGCATTTCACGAGCAGTAGGGAACACGCCTGCACTCTCTTACGATATCATCTTGCATACAGCTAATCAATGCAGCATGAGCCGTGTTACCCTTTTTCTACCAGGCTCTAAATGTCTGTTGATCTCTCCTAGTTTGGATTCATGATTTGGTTCATATCTTTGTTGGTGCTTGTTCTTTCAAGTTGCACTTTTTGGTATCAGATATTAAAGTTATCACCATTCAGCTGTTGGTGCTTGTTCTTTCAAGTTGCACTTTTTGGTATCAGATATTAAAGTTATCACCATTCAGCTGTTCACCTGATACAAGTCAGTTGTGCTATTCTTTCTTGTGGCTATGATTAGTTACCAGATAAAGACAGATTACGCGGCACCAAATCCTCAGCAAAACGTACGTTATATTGGACAGAATTACCGAGTTTTCAGTCATCATCCTTCACCAAATGGTTAATTAACATTATTTTGCTACATTGTGCAGAATTTATTGTTGCACATAGGAACTGCCACTTGATTAGCATATCCAATATAGAGCAGAATGCTGAACCATTTATATAATAAGAGTATAATGCTGAACCATTTATATAATAAGAGTATAATGCTGAACAACATGTTTTCGCAAAGTAGAAATAAGTGATATTCACAATTAAAAATCAAACCAAACAAAGGAAATATTCAGGCGCTATTCCTCAACTAGTATTCTTCGCTTGCCTCAAGTACACGAAAGAACAGTTTCAACGTTTCTCTACTCTCTCGGTGCCTGATTAAATCGGTGTCGACAACAAGAGTGACCCTTTAGTTTCGAACTCAACCCTTCGAACATTGCATGGATAAGCAGTGATTGCATCCACCACGACATCAAAATGGTCGATACTGAAGTCTTCTCACACTTTCTTCGACCAGTGTCTTGGGGCATCAAGCAATGTATCCGACAACATCACTTCTTTGTTGAAGTAATCAACCTTTGCCTCCACCTTTCCCATATCCATCAAAGTGATACCTCAGAAAGTTGAGCCATGCCACACAACACATCACAATCATTCGGACAAGTTCGACAAATTTCATGACGGACTATATCCATGCAACCTAGTAGAATACAGAAATAGAGAAATTGCAATCCACTGATATATTGGAGGGGTGCAACAGAACGTTTTGGATGACGCTAGTCTTTTGTTCGTTCATGTTACCGGCGTGTGGACTGTGGTACCGTGGCACATAGCCAGTGGGGATACATTGCGGATGTAGAGTATGACCAGAGCCTAGTATGACCAAAGCCTGCAACCGTGGCACACTGCTTCGGAGATCTGCTATAACATGGATGAACAATTGCACACCAAGGATGAAGACATGACATTAAACAAAACGTTCCCGATCATATGGCATGCCGAGGCTGTGATCAGCAAAATAGGGTAGCAAGACGAGCATGCCGAGCTCGTCGACTTCATCTGGAGACAGCAGGTGGCAAAGGACTGCAGAGCCAACCAGGCTGAACCCTGCCTCGAAATCTTGGCGGTGGATTTGAAGGTACACCCCGATGATGTGAAAGCAGAAGAATGAGAAAATCAAATATAGCGAGACGTTTTCAGGCTGAGAAATGTAAAATTCATAGCGAATACACTGATGAGACACCTAAGCTAATGCAATGAAGGCATGAGATGATGCAAATTGTTAAAATTTGGCTCATAAGATTGCGAGTTTCCTGCTGTTTCACTTTCGACCATGTGAGCTACGTTCGATGCCGCAATCCCTACTGCTTGAAAAGGCTCTCATCGAGATGCTTTCTAATCGCATGCCTAGCGATGGTCTGTGAAGTTGTTGCACAAAAAGAGTTGATAGGACTCAAACTTTAGGCATGATGTTAATCTTGAATGAATGGGCGTGTTCTCCAAGTTGATATGTAATGCTTCTCAAGTACAACTCTGAACATGAAGTACAAGAGTTGTGCATTTATCTTCAAGAAAAAGGACTCGTAGCGATAGTGAAGGAGAAGTTAACAAAGCATTATCCGGATTGGAAAAGAGATCCCTTCAAAATGCCCTTAACAAAGTGTCCGATAAGGTGTGACAAATACACAAACTTGATTTATCCAAGCTTGGCAAGAACATCATTAAGGGTAGATACAGTCTCAGCATAATATTTCTCTGCTTCTGGGGTGCTCTTGATCTTCGCCGCGTAGTCCAACTGCTCAAAAAGCACATGGAATTAAAATCGCATCAGTCAGGTATTTTCAAAGGCGAATTGAATGAGCAAGACATGTTTCGAGATTTTCTCTGTCGACTCACATTGCTGATGGTCTGGAAGAGCTTGCCAGTAAGTTCCTTGAGCGACTTCTTCTCCTCCCTGGTTTTCGCGGAAATGACAGTGTTGAGGTCGAAGCGGAGGTACTCGGCCCTGAGGCGGAGATCGTTCTGGACATATGGCCATGCCTTCTTGTCTATGAACGACTTCACGTTAACAATTTCCTTGGCCGACTCCTTTGCCCTGGCTGCCGCCTGTGCCGGAGTCAGTGGCTGAAGGAAGAATCTGTCCTTCAATGGGAGATCGAGATCTCTTGGCTCATCAGAGTTCAGGGTTCCAGCTATATAAAGAGAAGGCATTTCACTGCCATTATTCGTTAAGCCACAACTTCGAATGCTACAGTTCTTCCTTATATTCACATTCTACAGTCCTCAAGGTTAAAGAGAAATCAGAATCTCGCTGAACAATGCAAGAACTCGAGCACTAATTCAGTCACTATTCTAATACCGGGTAGATAGGGTCATTACCGACCATGGATAGAGCCAGGTTGAAATTCCAATTTGCCGAATTTTGGCCTAAAATTAGGGACCTCTCCAAAGCAACAGTTTCATCAGAAAGGAACTAAATGCTTTCAGAGCAGTATGCCAAATATCCATATCAGATACATCTCTAGATCTAATCACACATTAAATTACAACAATAGGATAATCACAATCAAGTTGGTACTGGTCTCCAAAAACAACCGGGTAGGTGAACAATGCAGATCTAGCTATGTGTTAACAGTTTCAATTCCTTTTCAACAGAGAAGCAATAGCAAGGGAAAAATCTTCAGTGCAATGCAACATTCTTGTCTAGTTCTCGAGCAAGATTTATCTGCAACGCTCGTAGATGTAGACTAAGAGAAGAAGAGAAAAAGGCAGGAGGCTTACGCAGTCCGCCGGATGGTGGGGGAGGCCCGCCTACCTTGATCGACCTGGCTTCGGCCAACACTGCTTGGACAAAAGAACCCGAAGCCAAAGCGGTGGCGACCAGACCGAGAACTGCCCTCCGGCTAGTCTCGGCCTCGGCCGAGCCCTGTTGAGCTCTAATGCTGAAGCCAGGCCTGGCCAAGCCAACCCTGTTGCCACCGCTGATGCTCAGGCGGATCGAGCCGCTAAGCTGGAGGCTGCCTTCCAGCACCGCCTGAGAGGAGCCCCGTAAGCCAGCCATTGAAGCCATAGCATGGGCCATATTCACCTTCAATATCAATTCTCAAGTGCTGTTGCTCAGCAAGTCCTGATTCAAGAGGGTCAAATGAGGAAATATATTTCTATGAATTGGATGAAGTCTCACGACTAGGCCGTGAGGTTATGTGGTGTGAAGTGATCTGGGACACCACCTTATCTGCCATTTTCCTGCTTGGATTACTTGGATATGGTCCTGGCCACTCCCCTGCCACCACGTGGATTATGAGGGTGTTTCAATTTGACAGGTAGGATTGGGTTGGGGAAATGGGCTGCTTGTATTTCGACACGTGGACTGGGAATGATTTTGG
This sequence comes from Eucalyptus tenuipes, assembly GCA_014182365.1. Lineage (NCBI taxonomy): Eukaryota > Viridiplantae > Streptophyta > Magnoliopsida > Myrtales > Myrtaceae > Eucalyptus > Eucalyptus tenuipes. The sequence goes on from CM024540.1 coordinate 17,078,136, forward strand.
CTCAGGACACCGAGCAGTTGCAGCTGCGGACCTTGCTTTCCTGAGCTCTTATGCTGATTGTGTCGCTATCAATAGTCTCTTTCTCCCTCCATATTCTTTCGACTGCCATATGATTTTCTTGAATTGTTCTTTCTTTCGGGAGATATCTACTCATGAATGAAATTGAGTAACTGGGTCTGAATCATAAATTGTTCTTAGTGCAAAGTTCCTGTAAGATCAAAATCAAAAGTAGGGGGATACAAGAATGTCTGCTAATTCACATTTAGCAGAACTTCCATCCATGCCCTCTGCAAGTTTTTGAACTTTTGAGGAAGACACCAGCGTGCATAACCCCACCTTAAGCGTCACCGAGGGGATTAATCATGCTGGATTAGCAGGCAGCTCAAAGAGTGAAGAGATGATGAAGATGACTGGTGATGACTGGCCATTAACAAGCAAGAAACGAGACGCATCTTTTGTTCTTTCCATCTTTCTCTCTGGGTCAGGTCGGCTTCAACTAAGAAGGAATTGGGCTATCTGATCTCTGCAGAATCAGGCTAATTTAACTGATGGGGCCTGGCCATGGCTATCATCAAAACACTTGGGCCTTTGCCCAATGCCTTTTGCCGCCATCATCATCTCGTGAGATGAGCGACATGACCAGCCGCAATCCAGAGTGATTTGATTCCCTAGGTACTCTATCATGGTCGAGAAAATATTAGATGGTCTGTCCACCCTCAACTCTTCATCACGATGCTGCTTTCGGGTGATTTAAAAGATCTCGAAGCATTAAAATAGTTTGTAATGGCATCGATATTAAGACCAAGTCTATCTACAAACTTGACACGCTACATAATATAACCAATTATTAGTGGGCCTCAAAAAAGTATACGATACTTAATGCCTAATAAAAATTCAGCACATCATCTTATGTGGATATTCTGTACTTAATATGGTTTTTTACACAATTCGGCTTTGCTTTGTTCGCCTCTATCAATAGGGGGATATTTTTTATTTAGACCGGAATATATTGGAGTAGATCAAACAACCGTTGATTATGTAAACATTACCCGTGAGATCCACGCGAAATTCTTATAAGAAATTTGCCTTGGGAAGAGGGGAAAATAGGGGACTCTGTTTAACTATTGTTAACACCATCGAATGTTTCTCCAACTTAGGATATATGTATATATTTCCCAATTAGAAAACTAGGGAACGACTAATGCCAGGACAACAACAGCTGCAAAGGATGGCTATTGGAGAACAGCTGTAGCTTCATTTGATGAACAAAAGATTGTATTTAAATGGTTGATAGTACCTTGGACCAGGAAAAAAAAATGAAGAAAAAGAAGGCTGATAATACCTAGTACTAATACCTATCCATCAAACCAAAAAAAAAATGATGCGAAATACTTTTGACTTTCTTTGCTTGCATTGCAAGTAACAAGGGCAACGCTGCTTAATTTATCAGCATAGAATTGAACTATGCCGAGATACTAAAGTCACATTCTAATTTTTCGCCGAATTCCACATGAATTTTCAGACTCCAAAAACAAGGCTAAAAGTCACCCATTAATCAAATTCTATCACCACCTCTGAACAAATTTCCACACCATTCGAGATAAGCCCTAGCGTAATCTATCAAGATCGGAATGACGTTCTCACATACTAGTTATATTAGTCCAGTCCAAAATCGATGATCCCGAAAGTTAGATAACTCGCACGTCAGCTCGACACATGACAGCTTGCAGATCACGTTCATGATCTGAGCAATAGTTTCCCCTGCCCTCCCTCATTGGACAGATTGAAGGATCGGTACGCAAGTGGGCCAATTGGGCCCACCGGAGGAAAAGGAGTGGGCCCATGGGCCTGAAATGGACAATAAGGTGGGCGCCCCCAGCATGATGATGCTGCTCCCGGAATAAAAAAAAGTTTCCCTTCCTCAACAATCCCCAAGTGCATATCCAAAAGTGGGCCCCACCCCCTGCCTTTCCTTCTTCTGCAATCAGACCAACGAAGGCATCAACCTCTTTGCTTAAATTACAATGGAAATTCTCTTGAAGCTTCAGGAGCAGGAGGGAGGGGGAGAAGGAGAAGACCAGGGAAAGTACCAGCACCAGCACCAGCAATAAGGCAAATCTCTTCAGGGCAAGCAAGAATGGAAGGGCAATATGACCAGCAGAACAAGTCCCGGGTCGTGAAGGTCGACTCGCCCGAGTCGTGGGAAACCTACTTGACTCAGGCCGCCGCTCAAGCCTGCCCTGTACAGCTTTTTTCCTGCTTCTTCTCGTACCGTTGCGTCTTCTCCGTCGTAATTCAGAAAAATCTCGAGTTGGGTGTCGTCAAAGTTTCGAACTTTTTGCCTCCCGATGACTGCTGCTTGCTGCAAACCCCTGTTTCGGTTTCGAGATTGGGGATTTCCTTCTGGGATATGAATTTCGAAGGAGTGGCGTGATGGGTTGGTGTTGATGCAGGTGGTGGTGCACTTCACCGCTGCTTGGTGCATGCCTTCGGTGGCCATGAACCCATTCGTTGAGGAGCTGGCCTCGGCGAACCCGGATGTTCTGTTTCTCACGGTTGATGTTGACGATGTGAAGGTAACGCCCAGGTCTTGTCTCGGAGTAATTTGTGCAGGAGGACTTCAGTTTTAGCTCGTTACATTAGGATGGAATCCATTTTCGGCAGTTGGGAACCTACAGTTTAGACTTGGGTTGTCATTGAGATCATTAGGTGTTTATACTCTTTTTTTCTTGTACATAAGCTTGTGACATAATATATGTTGTGAACTGTAGTATATGAAATTTTTTCTTTTCTTGTCTAGCAAGATTAGAATATGTTTGCTTTTGCTTAGGGTTGGGATTATGATTTTCATTAAAGCAACAAGCTATTTCCCCGACCACTTTGAAAGTTTTATTCCCGTTTGACGACTCTGTACTTTCTGCTGCAACTTGAATCTGCTTTGTTGGTGTTTGTCTCCTGAATGTTTGCTTTAGTATTAAAACTACTACACAGTGGAAAACTTGGGAGTTCAGTCTTGATCTTTGGTGGAGCGGTTTCGAATTCTTTGGAAAGCAAGTGAAACTTCCAAAGTAGGACGCATAGTCGCTGAAATTTCTCAGCAGGCGCGATTATCTTTTCCCATTTGTGAGTTAGAATGTCTGTTGTCTGGGACGGTCTCGTGGTTCTGAAAGTAACTTAGGCTTTTGATACTGGCACTCTAAGCTTTATAAGTTCGCATTCCAGCATCGATGTCTCTCTTTTGATATGTAGCTGGGGGGAGAAGAATATGTGAAGTATTTTTTCGTTGCAAAGCTTGTTATCTTGATCTTCCATCGAAGAGCAGAGGAGGCTTATTAGTCATGATAAGTCTGCAACGATATGCATTTGAAAGATCTTGTCACTTTTTCCTCTGGCTAACCGATATGTTTATGCCAAGCCTTGCCTGTGAGGAAACATCATTCTTAAGGTTTGCTTTTCGTAGGAGGTAGCGACTAGAATGGAGGTGAAAGCCATGCCAACGTTTCTACTGCTGAAGGACAAAACTCCGGTCGACAAGCTGGTGGGTGCAAATCCTGAAGAGATCAGGAAAAGGATAGATGGTTTCGTGCAGTCCTTCCGTGCCAGCGTTGCCTAGTAATGGCTTCTTGCCCCCTGACGGGGACGTCACTGTACATTTCGGTCTTCCTAAGATTTGTGGTCTGATTCTGCCATTGTGTCGGCATTTGCAAGCATGTTGTATGTTAATTTGTCTTGTGGTATATCGATCCGGTAAGTGTCAAATGTCTTAATGGTGGTTTGCCACAAGTACACATACCTTGGTCTTTGGAGTTTCATCGACAGCATTCATCCTGTGCACATCTCTGTTCTTTGCTGTTCGAGTTTTTAGACCGTCTTGTTTAAGATAAATTGTTGACATTGAAGTGTTTCGTCCATTGTTAATTCGCGTCAACATGACAGAACAGGGTATATACTCGAATTCTGTATATGGTACAATCACTAGAAATTTGAACTGATACTAAATCCATGGATGATGCAGCCACTTGAATAGTTAGTATCCAAAGTAAAAAATTCAACCAAGCGAATTGAACAAGAGATGGTCGAATCAAAATAATTCCCTTTAAAGTTCTGTTTCTGTCTAAGCATTGGGATCGATATCTAATGTCTAGCTGTATGATAAGCTTTGGTTCTTTTTACTCAGAAGTCAGTTTGCCAGATTTTACAAAGGATCATCTTTCCAGGTCAAGAAATTTCCCCGCGCGGCCAATGAAACTACAGACATAACAAAACTTGTCCGCTGGGTCAATCTCCTGTAGAGAGACATGTTAAAGTACGTTAGCATCATTCCAAATATGCCGGGTCATCGACATCCTTTAAAAAAAGAACCCAGTCTTAATGAGCTTCTCTAGGTCGTTCATATCAAGCTAATTTATTACATTAACAATCATATTTGCTGTATCTCTTCTGTATAGAACCAAACACCTTCTGACTTGAAGCTTGATGTGGATGCTTTCTTTCCTGATAAGAGTCCACGCAGTAAAGGCCACAGCTAGACGAATCTGAACGGATGAGAGTAACCATTATGCTGGACCACACAGGGCTTAACTGGGATAATTCTCTGCACATAATTTCAAAGATCATGCACACTAAATCTGGAAAAAAATGTTGAAGGAAAAGATGCTATTGCAGAACAGTCATATGAAGAATCTTTGCAAGGATTTGCTCAGCGAATGCGGAAAAAATAAACAGAAAAGTAAAGAAAATCTAGTGGGAAGTTGGTGTAATGTAAATTTAAGCAAGAAATAGCGCAGCGGACCTAAAAGACGAGTGGTATCATCATCGTAAAAGCTGGTCATTTCCGGCATGTGTTGCAGGAATACAAGACAGGAAAGGCGACCCATGGGATCGATTTAGCGTTTTCATCGCAAGATTTGAGATGGCGATATTGAAGCTTATTTGTAATATCTAAAATAAATGAAAGAATTACACAGTGCATTAGAATATTATAATCCAGACCCGCACGAGTCCCACGTGCAAGAATCAAGCAAGTCATCCCTCAATTATAGAACACAAGGGAAACAAATTCGCACTCCTGTAGCATGACTAAGGGTCCCCAGCATGAGCGACAAAGTTTTTCTACAGAAAATGTCATGTTCAAGATAGATCTACGAACATCCCAAATGTCGGTCCCTTAGAAGTTCAGTTGAAGGTGACCCACTAGATAAGAACAAGGCGAAACGATCGTATGATCTGCCTATTTATTGAACATGATCTGCAATTGAATAATATTAAATAATGAAGATGATAATAACATGGTTGGATCTTTTGGAATGCGGTATACATTCACATGATTCAGTCACGGGGACATGAAGAAATTCACCTGTCCATATCGATTTCCACGATGAATATACACCGAGAAGAATGAAAACCAGACCAGAACCAAGACCCCCATTTTCATCCATGGGAGCTTTTTCTTGACATTTTGGTTCATCATGCAACGCAGGCTTTTCTGCAATTTTGGCTTCGTCTGACCCACCAAAACCCCCTTCTTTCACAGGCCTGTCTTTCGAGTTTACTATCTCCCTCCCTTGCTTTGACTCTAGTTTCCAATACGAGACCCCTTTTCTGCAGGTCTTAAAGGTGGAACAAGCAAGAAAGACTGAAAATAGTAGAGTGATGAGCCACTCAGGGAAGAGAACATTGAAGACAACATTGCATATGACCCTTATTGCCGGTCAGCCGGATGTTTTCTGTTACTCCTCAACAAATTTAATTTAAGGCTAAAACTTCTTCAATTAACTGAAAATACGATGGTCCTTTTTAAATTTAGAGGGGGAGACCGTGCAATGACAGCGGGCCGGGCGGATTGACCCGAAAGAGTAAAATTAATATTGACCACGGGCGTCGAATTCACCTTCAGCAAAATCTAGGCTCGACGGCGGGTCTTTTTACAAAACATGTCCTTTGAAGCGAAAGGAAGTGGAGACGTGATTATATATTTCGAAACAACATTCATTTCTTAGATTTTTTTTTTTTTACTTTTTCTTTTTTGTGGGAGAGCCTAGCACTAGCCAAGTTATGACTCATTAAACTAAGGGTGTGTAATACGGATCGCCCGAATTAGAAATCCTAATCAGTTGGTTGGGTCTATTTCCCAAGAGTATCGGTTCAATCCTCAGGAGTGCCAATCCAATTCCCAGTTTCTAAAAGTGGAACTGGTGTGTGGGCGATCCAATTCTTACAAGGAATTGACCGAATTAATATATATATTGGTTTAGTTTATTATTTATGAGGAAATAAAAGTTTGTAATTGGACAATAAGATATCCGGATGGAAGCATATGATTTATCTCGAGTTTTAAATTTATTCCTAGTCATGTTTTAGACAATAAGATATTCGATTCCTAGTCTTAGGACCAACTGGTTTGGTCCCTGGTTATTGGTTCCACCTTGGAACCGGACCGGACTAGGCCGATCACCCCTGTGTTAAATGATTCGTGGTCCCATTGGGCCCAAGGTCGAGAAGGGCAATGCACTACACCCTCTGCTCCTAGGCCTGTAACCGGAGGGGCCTTGGGTTGGCCTAGGCCCATGGGCCCTAATGGGGCGAGCCATGCCCAATTTCCCACCGATGGCGTAATGTTCGTCTAGCGGGGGAAGATAACATGGCATATGACCCCTATGCTGACTCCAAAGAAGCACTTGCCACCAAACTTGGGGCTCTTGATGATCAAACTGCAGATGACATTCACAATTGACACACCAGTGACCGTGAGGGCGAAGAAGCTCGAGGCTGTCTGGAGTTCAAGGCCGGCAATGATGGCGAGAACCAGCATAAAAAGCCCACCTCCACCAATCCCCCCTGTGCTTTAAATAGCAGATGCTATGAAGCACAAGACACCTGCTTGCACCTCTGGAGGTGAAAAGACTTGAACTCGGCATGGGTTTCTCGAGATTTCGTCATCTGGGTGTACCTCCATCGATGAGTTTGGTTGGAAAGAGCATGACTTTTGGTGATCCTTGAGATGGGTTCCCTTTGTTTTAGCATAAGGAGACGGTGGAATTAAAATAATCCCCTTTAAAATTCTATTTAAGTCAAGACATCGGTATTGATATCTTATTTCAAGAGATAAGGTCCTGGAATTGATTAATGCACTTTTATTCTTAGTATTCATTACTCAATCTCATCCTCATGTAAAAGATTATAATTCTTGTCTTGTCTTACCAGATTTTACATAGGCCAGGTCTTAAATCTCCATATCCGACCCTTCCGCTCCTATGTTTAGATAAAAAAATCCACGACATCGTGGAACTTGTCCGTTGGGCCAATCTCCTGTACAGAGACAAGTTCATAGTGTCGGCTCTTAGCAAAATCTTATGCGCAAAAGTGGCGTCGTCAGCAAGGAGGTTTGAACCCCATAAACTTGCCCGAAATGTAGTCCTTCCAGATCTCAATGGCTCCGAACCCGGCGATGAGAGCTGCACTTGAAGCCATCACAATGGTCATGGAGAACATGATGAGTGAGGCCCTCCCATATAATCTTACGGCCCTCTGAACCACGATTATTCCCAGAAGTGACGTGACGAAGCAGGTGAAGGAAAATATCAGCGTGATCTCCGGATGCTCCATCCCCAATAGGAGATACTGGAGCGCCGACATTGTGGATGAGAAGAAAACCATGAACGAGCAAGTCGCTGCTGTAACCTGCCAGACCAACTGCAGGTTAGGCTTAACAGAATTTGAATTAGGCTTGGCCTAACAGATTTGGCCTTTCAGAAATGGTATGATCCGTCGTCAATGCAACCCGTAATATAGGACACGGACATCACCAGTTTTCTGTGATTCGCTTCATCTATGATGCTAAACATTACAGTGACAATGCCCTAATAATCTCTCCCAGCTCGTGCGAGGATGAAGTAGTGTCGCAAATGATATGTGAATGATGGAGGGGTGGGCTTATAAGCATTCCAGTTCATTCAGAAAATTGTTAGAAGTCCAGCTAACAGTGCCATTACTGGGAAAATAAGTATGTTGGCCGGTCCTTCTCTGTTAGGGTTGTTAATAGAAAATCTTAATGAGCTTTTTTCCTGTATATAAATAAAAACCTGCTGGCTTGAAACTTGATTTTGAATGTTTTCTTTCCAGATAAGAGTCCACGCAGTAAAGGCAACAGCTAGTGGAATCTGATCGGATGAGAGTAGCCAATAATCTGGACCCCAGGGCTCAACGGGGATAATACTCTGCACATAATTTCAAAAATGAAGCACATTAAATCTGCAGTAAAAAGTCGGAGGAAAAGATAGTATTGCAGGACAATTGGGGGAAGAATCTTTGCAAGGAGTTATTCTGGAACGGGGGATAAAAAAAGAAAAGAATGGAAAATCTAGCGGGAAGTTGGTTTAATGTAAACTGTTAGCAAGAAATGGTGCAGTGGACCTAAGATGAGTGGTATCATCATCATAAGCCGGTCATTTCCAGTTAGTGTAATATGAATATAAGACAAGAAAAGCGGCCCATGGGATCAGTATAGTGATTTCATGGCATAATTCAAGATTCTGATACTTTAGCTTATTTGTTGGTTTCTTCCTTGGTCTGATTTGCTAACACAAAGCATATTCCAAGTTGCATTCACTGAAACCAACTCAAATAAATAGTTGAAGGTCATGTAGTCTAGTTTACTTCCATCAGTTGTGACTTAGATTTGACTTAGAGCAAGCTAGAGTCACCGTCCAAAAACAATGTACTCTTTCTGAATGAAATGAGATGCATCGAGTTCAATTTTGGAAGGAGAATATACAGAAGAAAAGGGTTTAAATGTAACACTAGAATAAATGATAAAACACCAGTTCATAGGCACAAAGGTCCTGTTCAAAGGACCCTTCTAAGGATACAAAAACAATAAATAATTGATCTAATTTCTTTATTTTCTTTGGAGATTTCTGTGGAGCTTTTGAATATTAATCCTTGGCCTTCTTTTGCACTAAAAATTTTTCATCTTAAACCTCAAGTCTATCAATCCTCTTTTGCTCATTCCAATGTAATCAAACCGCAAGTTCCAGTAATTTCTTTAAAAAAAAAAGAAAAAGAAAACATCCAAAATAATCACAATTAATCTTCTGACATGTAAAAGCTTATATTGCTTGAGTTCAAGCATTTACACGGTGCGTTAGAATAATTAAATTATAGACCCACACGAGTCACACATGTAAGAATCAAGCAAATTATCCCTCAATTATAGAACACGAGGGAAACAACTTTGCTGTTCTGTAACATGACTATATGTCCCCAGCATGAGCAACAATGCTTTTCTACAGAGTTCTTCTTGCATCCGAGAAAATATCATTTTCAAGATAAACCCACGAACATCCCAATTGCCAGTCACTTAGAAGTTCAGTTGAAGGTGACCCACTAGATAAGAACAAGACAAAACGATCCAATATGATCTGCCCATATTTTGAATATGATCTGTAGTTGAATAATATATAATGAAAATGAAAATAACATGGTTAGATCTTTTGAAATGCGGTATACATTCACATAATTCAGTCACAGGGACATGAAACATCCTTATCCTTAACTAAGATGATGAAGTTAAAAGGATATCACATCAAAAAAACAACAACCAAAAAAAAGAAAAAAAAAAAAAAAAAAAACGTAACAGAAGAAGCACACCTGTACATGTTGATTTCCACGAAGAATATGCACCGAGAAGAATGAAAACCAGACCAAAACCAAGATCCCCAATTTCATCCATGGGAACTGATCTTGACATTTTGGTTCATCATGCAAAACAGGCTCTAGTGCAACTTTGGCTTCCTCTGACCGACCAAAAGCCCCCTCTCTAACAGACCCTTGTTCTAAGTGTACTATCTCTCTCCCTCCCTCTGACTCCATTTGCCAATACGAAAACCCCTTTTTTGCAGGTCTTGAAGGTGGACCGAGCAAGAAAGACTGCAAACAGCGTCGTGATGAGCCACTCAGGGAAGACAACATTGCATATGACCCCTAAACTCACTCCCAACAGCAAGCATGGCTCTGAGAGGAGTGCAATGTCATATTTTATCATGCACTTGCCAACAAACTGGGGGCTCTTGATAATCAAGTAGTAAATGACATTAGCAATTGACACACCAGTGACCATGAAAGCCGAGAAGCTTGAGGCCGTCTTGGGCTGGAGGCCTGCAAATATAGCAAGAATTGGTACGAGAAGCCCACCTCCACCAATCGCCCCTGCACTTGAAACAGCAGCTGCTACGACGCACAAGACACCTGCTTGCACCATTGGAGGTGAAAAAAGCTTGAACTTGACATTGGTCTCTTGAGATTTCATCATCTGAGCGTGCCTCCATTGATGAGTTTGGTCGGAAAGATCATGAATTTTTGCAATGCTCGAGATGGGTTCTCTTCCTTCGGCATGAGAAAGGCTTAGGATTGTGAAGAAGAAGAAGAAGATGGCTGAGAGTAGGAATTGAGAAGACAATCTCTGATTCTTCATACCGAGAGAGCTTGGTGAATGGACAAAAACTGAAACTGCACTCTCCTTATGCACGGGTTGGGAAGGATCTTTGGTCTTCTGTATGGCATTATTGAGGGAACCAACAAAAGGTGAGTAAAATAAATGAGTGTAAAACGTGATCATTATTGCTTATAAGCACAGCAACAAGTGAAGTAATTATTAAAGAATGGGGCTGCCTCTGAGAATTTCTATTTAATGAACTGATTAGTCGCTGTCAACTTCTAAAATTGTGGACTTTCTGTTTATTCTCGATGACTGTACGGTCTCACAGTTAGTCAAAAAATCACTCGAGAGAGAGGGAGATTTTTGTTTTTGAGTATCCAACCAATGAAAAGGCTGTGGAGGACTGCAATTGGCACTCAGAGAGAGAGAGAGAGAGAGAGAGAGGGAGAGAGAGGGAATGCCTTTTTGTTGTCGTCAAAATTCTAGTTCTGCCAGGTTGATTTTGTATTTTATTTCTATCTTAGTAACGTCACTCAATTTTAAAGATAAATATGGAATGGGATGGCAAAAAACTCCAAATTGATATACATATAACAAACAGAGGATAAAATTCAAAAACGGAAGATAAATTTATTTGTCAACTTTGAGTTTTTTGTTACATATTATCTAATTAAACAATTCGAGATCTTTAGTAAAATTTAACGTGATATTACTTTCTTTAAGGGTTTATTTGCCCCACAACGTTGCTAATGGGGTAAAATTCTCAAAATGAGAATACTAGATAGCAATTCTAGTATTTTTCAGGATTTATCTAGGAAACAATTAAAAAAATGTACCGAAAGAAGGCTCGAAAAGATTGGAACATGTATATATAAAATAGTTTTAAAAACGTAGGCAACTCTTCGTGAAAGTTTTTCATAAGGCGTCCATTATTAACCATTTTCGGAATATTAAATAATAATAATAATAATAAAATATATATATTTAATTTTTAAAATTTTATTGATAATAAACAAAACAACCTTTGAATTGATTAAAATTAATAAGGCTTCTTGCCTCGATAGGGCTGACATTGTATGCTTTGCTCCTTGTAAGGTTTGGGGTTTGAGTATGCTATGGTGTTGGTACTTGCAAACATGTTGTTTGTAAATTAAATTTGTGTTGCGGTATCATTGATCTTGTACGTATCGTGTTTTAACATAGGGATGTCATAAGTTCAGTTATCTTTTACCTTTGTCTTTGGAGTTTCATCGACAACATTCAGTTATCTTTTACCTTTGTCTTTGGAGTTTCATCGACAACATTCATCATGCGCTGATCTCTACATCCCACAATTCGAGTTTTTAAGAGCATCATCTCTCAATTAATTGGTGACATTGAAGTGCCTTCAATCATTGTCAATTTGTGAGAATTTTAGTGAATGGGGTAAATATGCAAATTTCGTAGATGATACAATCACTTGAAATTGTACTTATGCTAATTCCATGGACGATAGGCCCACTTGAATTGGAAAGCTGCATGTTTACTGATACTTTATGGAGAATGTCATGCATCAATCTTCACAATGTTTTGATCTTTCAACTGCAGACCATGTAGAAATTCTAGTCTCCCTATGTGCAAGGGAATCTATCTCTTGGGATGGGAGTCTCAGGTCAATGTCTCTGCCTCTTGTCATCAGTGCATTCCTATAAATTCTGGAAACACTTACTATTCTTGAATCGCATAAACAAGATCAAAATAATTTGGAAACTATGTGATTACTTAGTATCTAAGATAAGATATTCAACTGAACAAATTGAAAAGAGATGGTTGAATAAAAAAGGTTCCCTTAATAATTCTATTTCAATTGAGGCATCAGGATCGATTTCTAATTTTGAGCGACAAGATACGTCACAGAATCACATGAGTGCTCTATTGTGCTTAATATTCAAAGGTCAAGATCATGGCAAAGATTATCATACTTATCTTACAAGATTTCCAAAGGATCATCTTTCCAGGTCAAGAAGTCTCCATGCAAGGCTATTCCACTCCCATCTTTACGCAAGAAAATACACGACATCATGAAACTAATCTATTGGAACGATCTCCTGTAGAGAGACATGGTCAAACATGTTGGCCTCATCCCACAAATGTCCAACTCTACCTGTTCCATATTGGTTGAAGAGAAATGCATTGTTTCTAACTTTTACAGCATGCGCGCTTAGCGAAAATTTCATGCGCTAGCACCGTCAACAGGGAGATTTGAATCCCATATAATTGCCTGAAATGTAGTCTTTCCGGACCTTGACAGCTCCGAACACGGTGATGAACCGTGCTCAAAGCCATCACAGTCTGACAGAGAACACGATCAGCGAGGCCCTTCCATATTCTCTTATGGCCCTCTGAACCACGATTATCCCCAGAAGTGATGCGACGAAGCAGATAAAGGAAAATATCAGGGCGACCTCTGCGTGCTCCATCCCCAGTAGGATATACTGGAGCGCCGACATCGTGGACGAGAAGAAAACCATGAACGAGCAAGTTGCTGCTGTGACCTGCAAGATGAAGTGCAGGTTATGCCTAACAAAATCTGAATTGGGTTCAGGCTTTCAGGAACGGTATGATCAGAAATGGGTGGGAGCAGTAATATAGGATACGGACCTCACAGGTTTTCTACGATTGGCTTAATCTATGATGCTAAACATTGAAGTCATTTCACCTAATAATTTCTCCCAGCTCGCGCGAGGAACAGGTAGAGTCACGTGTGGATATTTTGAGCAAGAAGTTACCTCAGGAACTATTCCCACTTGCAGGAGGAGTGGACTTATAAGCATTCCACCGCCTATTCCGAAAAATCAGCCCAGAAGTCCAGCTAACAGTGCCATTACCGGAAAAATAAGCCTGTTGGCTGGTCCTTCTCTGTTCTGATCATCAATGTCCTTTAAAAAAGAAGCACATCAGCTTCAAGCAATTTTACTACAATAACTTTTGTAGTTCTTATTTTAATCTTTTTCTATATATAACCCAACCTGCTGGCAATTTTACTAGAAGACCGAACATTAGCAGGAGAATACAAAGGTTTGTGTACCTTATTAGGAATCCATCTTTTTCTATGATCCAACAGCAATCCGGGTCTTTAACCGAAGATCTTCTCCTCTATTACCTGCTGGCTCGATGAGACCACCACTCACGACTTGCCTTATGTGAGGTGAGAGAGACTTAATGGAAGAGTTAGAGGGCTAGAGGAGGAGGGACCTTAGCGCTTATTTATAGAGTTTTGGACGGGCCCTCTCATCACGGGCCGGGCCCAACTCGGCCCACACAATGCCGTGCCCATATTCGGCCCATTAAGAAAACCTTATGCCTTACCTTATTAGACCAACCCCATAAAACGGTAATTACAATATAAATTAATGTAGCCCACATAAGGAAAACTCTTACATTCTCCCACTTGGGCTATATTAATTGAGATTGTACTTCATGTGCGCACCTTTATGTTGGTCTAGTGGCAATTCTTAATAGTCAATCCTATCCTATAAAGTCTCCAATACCGAATCATGGCGGTAACTGCATGTATTCATACAGAACCTTCCATGGTCACGAATGCTGTCAACTTTATTGATATGGATTCAATATGGTTGTGTGGCAAACGGATAACACCTCATAAAGAGTAATACTTTATGTGTTATCTCCCTTGTCGGTCACTATTCTCTTACCTTAAGTGTCATAGAAAACCGGATGTGCCACTAGAGAATATCCTTATGGTTCTAATGAACCCACATATGTCTTATCTTTATGGTTAACCTTTCTTTATGTGTAATCAAGACATATGTTCAAGGCTGATAACCGATGTCTCCAGCCTTCACTCAAGGCTTACACAATACCTTGAGATTTTCATTACATATAATCAATTCAGTATGGTGACCACACATTCATGAACACTTTATTGAATGTGTAACTTATATAAGCTTTATTAGAGCAAAATCAAAACAGCTCCCACTAAACAACAACATCCAATGATGTTCCTTAGCCCTTGTTTACGATATGTCGTTCAAGTACACAAGGACAAAAATCTTTAATTAGTGGGTCTACAACCACATTATCTCGTGGAAATATGCTCTATTGTAGTGTCACCATTCTGTATTGTTTCTTTATGGTCAAAAACCCGACCGTCATATATCTAGACCCCTCGAGACCCTTATTATTGTTGACAAACAACACGAAGAGTTATTGTCTCGATACAGCCGTATGGGTCTATTCAAAATATCAAATATAATCAACTCCTTAATGAGGTTCCGAAGTCAAATATCTTGAGTAGCAGCTAAAAGGCATGTTATAAACTCCATTTATACAGTAGAGGATAACATAAATTTCTGTTCAACACTTTTTCATAATACCACACCCTCTCGCTAGTAAAATCTGCATCCGAATACTCTACTAGCTTTAGATCTTGAACATGTTTATCAGCATGTAGTTTTCTTATCCTTTTCAATGTCTCAAAACCTCATTGGCAGCAATCCAGTGTTCATGTCCTAGACTTGACCGATATCTCGCAAAAAATCTTACCACAAAACAATACGTAAACTAGTGCAGACTTAAGCATGTATGACACTTGTAAATGCACTAGCATAAAGTGTATCCTTTATTTGGATTTTCCCAAAATTTGAACAAGGACAATGCCAGATATTCAATCTATTACCCTTAACAACAACAACAACTCTTGGCTTATTGAATATTTTCAAAATATAATTAACACATGCAATCTAAGATAAATATAACATATGTCAAGAACGATCTTTATAGGTCTCAATGCCAAGGACAAAAGGTACTTGACCGGGTCTTTTAAGTCAAAATTCCTCAACAATATTTATATTATCTTATGCAGTAATCCAATATTGCTATCACAAGTAAGTTATCACTTACATGGAATCTGAGAAAACTAAATTTTCTCCCACTGACCTTGCAGTATATACATTGATCTACTTTATTCTTAGCAAAACTGAATGAAGTGATAATGCTATAAAACTTCAAGCATCGTCGATCTACGACTTTCTTAAGGCCATAAATAAGGGTTTTCAGTTTACACACAAGCTTACCTCGAATCATCCGCTGCAAAACCTTTAGGTTATACCATATAGACTTCTTTATCAAGGTATTCATTGAGAAACACAATTAGAATCATTTATCTAATATAAATCTATAAAAAAAAATGAGCTAGTAATATCATATTCACTCTGAAATAGTCTTTAGAAAAGACTAAACTCCTCTCTGAGTGAGATGTTTTATTACTAATTTGGATTTAAACTTCTCAATATTTCTCTTGAAATTTCTCTTAGTCTCATTCACCCATTTGCAACGGATGAGCTTGTGACCTCAACCAATTTAATAGGCTCTTAAACATTATTACATTTTATAAATTGCATCTCATCTTTTCATTATGTCTAATCACAGATCAAACTGAGGACAAGAAACAACATTTACATATACAAGTCACTAGATCGACCACGTAGCAGATATCATAGTCATGCTCTTACAAATAGACTATATGGTACAGTGGTACAACTGAACATCTTTCCATAACGAGATCTCTTGAGTGGAGCTACTATAATTTTATCTTACACTTGGGAGGCTTGAAAACTTCATCAGGAATCATATCAATGACAATATCCTGAACCTCACAAGTTTAATTTGTGCTATAAAAGACTCCATAATTTTCTATATAGGGAAAGACAAAGACACAAAGGTCCCCACCATACCATTATCTTTAATAGTCTAAGAGCAAGTTCAAGTATCCTCTGCTTTTGTCGAACACTAAAGACTTTACTGTCTGTGATTCCACATTTCTTATGCCTCTATTGGGATAATAAAACCTAGTATCCCTTCAAATGATCTGGGTAAGATACCGAGTGGTACCGGATTCCAACTTATTTAATGTTGGATTATATATCCAAACTTCTGCAGGACATTCCAAACTTTAAGATGATTCGAGTCACGTTTACGTCCGATCCACAACTCAAAATGGGAGCTAATGGAGCATCTTTGGTAGTAACACGGTTTAATACATATTGGGTTGTTTCGTCCCGTAGAAAACCTGATAAATTAGTCCTAGTAATCATACTCACTGTCATGTTCATCATGGTGGAATTACGCCTTTCGGCCACACCAATTTATTCCAAGATTTTCGGATATACTAAACTAAGTTACCATCCCGAGAATCTTTCCAAGTATTTGACAAATGGCCCTTTAAGCTATCCAGCATTGCCATAGTCAAAACACTCACTACCACGGTCATATCTGACAATCTTTAAGACTCATCCCAGCTGTTCCTTGATCTTAATACGAAAGAATTTGAATAAAACCAAAAGATTCAGATTTTTCTTTAATCAAAGGGAAACAGTTGTCAACATAACTTTACCATATATGGTCACCAATATCAATGTAAATAACCTCTAACAGGTTAGGACTTCATACTGCAATTTTCTTCTTTATCTTAATCATCTTACTTCCATAGAAGTCTACTCAAGTCTTTACGTAACATTTAAGAGTAGACAAAATATCGACATTATCAGTCTTTCTACTCTTTCTCTAGACATATAATCAAGATATTCATGTTACATGCAAAAGATCATTCTTAAGGTAAATCTCTATTGGAAACAACATTTTCAACTGTATGACAACATACATATCCTTGGGAGATGAACACAATTTGTACAATTCATTGGACCCATTATAGCATCCAACTTCATTTGACTTGGAAAACATTGAAACAGTATTGTTCTTTATCTCAAAAGAATATCCATACACTTCCGGACATGATACGAAACTAGGTTCAGTCTAAAAGGAAGGTACATAAAAAGTGTTTTTCAACGTCAAATGCTAACCAATATCAATAGTTAAAATAACATCTCCCACTAAAACGACATTAAATGTTATTTCCGTGATGAGTTATGATTCATTTCAATTTGGCTTCCTTAGATTTATGAATCCCTTTATGGTAAACAATATAATTTGTTGTACCGCTGTCTAGCCACCAAGAATGTATGAGGCTTTTGATAGGGATTGAATTCATAAATAAATGCCAATGAATCATTAACTCTAGACTTATGCTTGGACAAGCAAGCTTTATTACAATATCTTTATATGTCATTTCTTCCCACAAAAACAGTAAATGACACCATTTCTCTTAAGGGTGATAACCGAGACAGTTGTCGAATGACCGATGGTTTCATGAATTCCTTAATGAGTATGATTTTTAGACTTGAAATCTACCATCCTTAGAACGTAATACTTAACCTCATTAGAACCATCACACCTTATGCTGAAGAGTCCTTGCACTTATACCAATCTCGGTAATAGACAAGACACACTTTCAAGTCACTAAGGCTTCTATAATCCTTTTAGCTGTGCAATCACCGGTAAACTATTTTCAAGTGTTCTCAGAATGAAACATCTCAAATATGATGGACAAATTCAATTGCTCTTTCCCAAGTAGCAAGGAATATATTCTAATTCCATATAACTAATAGTGAGATTCTCAGCTTATTCAAAACAAGAATAATATGAACATTTACCAGCATCCATCCTTAACAGAAAATCCTCTTTGCTACTTAAAATTTGACCAATAGGAACCTTAATCACAATGGAGTTGCCACAACTGATAAAGTAACTTAATGACAAGCAGCATATGTAATTGGCACCATGTGAGTATTGTGTAACTTAAAAAACTTTATAAGTACACATCTTGAGAGTTACACGCACTATCATATAAACACCTTTGGGCAGAATATATGACATGCAATTGCATACTCAACCTCAATCACAATGGAATTGCCATTACAAATAATGTAATTTAATAACAAACAGCATATGTAATTGGCACTATGTGAGTATTGTGTAACTTAAAAACCTTATAAGTACACATCCACGAGAGTTACACGCATCATCATATAAACACCTTTGGGCAGAATATATGACATGCAATTGCATACTCTCCACATGACAGCGGTCATGAGAATGTATTCCGACCTTTCACGAATTCACCACCTTTGGATGTATGAACCACTAGGGTCAGTCATTCCTCAACCATATGCTGCACATGCATCCCTCCATGAACTAATACACAATCACCTCCTTTGGGAGTATGACCACATATTAGAACATGAGACATCCCATCAGAATACGAGACTGACGTTTCTCAGATCCAATCAAGTGTGCCACTTTGGCGGTCACAACCCAATTGAATCATAGAAACTCTCTCATATCAGGGATATAAACTTTATAACTCACATTTATTCCATACGTGTGATTTTAGACCGGATGACAGGGGCAATTTGTCACTAAAATCACATATAATGTCAATCACATTGCTCCATTCAATAATACATGCTAAATCTTCTACATGTAATCGATGAATCGATCCTCTACACATTCCTTATGTGATGATATACATGTGAATTTGCAATGTACTTCCAAGGTTATAGAGGAATCCTTGAAAAATACGCAAAAAATACCTCTAAAATCATGTACCTTAGGCTTTCACATGCATTTTCACATTCATAAAGTCATCAAAATTATTAAATAAATACATAATAGTGTAGAGAACATCCAAACGAGCACAACGGTCCAAACCACGCTCAATCGGACTGTACGCGCCTCACGCGCCGCTGGAACGTGCGGCGCGTGAGACCCACGCGCCAGCTCTATATTCGGACCAAACCGGTCCGACCGGTCAACGGTCTGGAACCGGTCAACGGTCCGACCGGTTAACGGTCCGACCGGGTCAACGGTCCGGCCGGGTCGGGCCGTTGGTGACGTCATCGATGACGTCACATGCCACGTGGCGGCCGCACGTAAGGCGGCTTACGTGACGTCATCATGACGTCATCTTCGGGACGCTGTCGGCGAATGACGTCACGGATGACGTCATCGCCGAACAGCTGTCCCGGCGAGTCGGCGGGATGACGTCGGATGACGTCACCCTCGCCGAGGCGGCGCGCGCGTGAGCTACGCGCCGCGCGCGTGCGCGCGCGTGAGTCGGCACGGCGGCGCGTGGCATCGCCTCCGAGCTCCGTCTCGGCGCGTGAGGCGCGTGCGGCCGTTTCCGGCCTCTTCTCGACG
This sequence comes from Eucalyptus tenuipes, assembly GCA_014182365.1. Classification (NCBI taxonomy): domain Eukaryota; kingdom Viridiplantae; phylum Streptophyta; class Magnoliopsida; order Myrtales; family Myrtaceae; genus Eucalyptus; species Eucalyptus tenuipes. The sequence continues at coordinate 17,097,667 of CM024540.1, forward strand.
CGTACGAGCCATCAAAATGCTCGTATTCATTCGTAGAATCTATATATGTGATCAAAATGCACTTTTACCGGACCAAAATTCACGAAGACAGGCGAAACAGTCCAAGGGTAGGTGAAACCGAAGTTCTCGTTACCGGGGCAATTGGCCTCCGCCAGCAGGCGTACCACCCACCATAACGCTCGGCTCAACAAGAAGAATTCAAATATGTTTTCAAAATCAAGTTTCAACGGATGAAAGTTTCTAAAAACGGGCCGAGGCAACAGTTCGGGTTCTAGGCTACGAGGCTCGTGCAAATGTTGGCCGCCGAGGCGGCTTCCCGGGATCGACGTAGCTAGAAGACCGAACATGTAGCAGGAGAATACAAAGGTTTGTGTACCTTATTAGGAATCCATCGTTCTTTATGCGGAATGACGATGATCCAACAGCAATCCGGTCTTTAACGCCGAAGATCTTCTCCTCTATTACCCTGGTTCGGCTCGATGAGACCACCACTCACGACTTGCCTTATGTGAGGTGAGAGAGACTTAATGGAAGAGTTAGAGGGCTAGAGGAGGGACCTTAGCGCTTATTTATAGAGTTTTGGACGGGCCCTCTCATCACGGGCCGGGCCCAACTCGGCCCACACAATGCCAGGCCCATATTCGGCCCATTAAGAAAACCTTATGCCTTACCTTATTAGACCAACCCCATAAAACGGTAATTACAATATAAATTAATGTAGCCCACATAAGGAAAACTCTTACAGAAACTTGATGCTCAATGCTTTCTTTTCTGAAAAGAATCCATGAAGTAAAGGCCACCGCTAGTGGAATCTGAACAGATGAGAGTATCCAATATCCTGGACCACAGGGCTCAATTGGGATGATTCTCTGCACATAGTTTCAAAGATCATGCACAATAAATCTGTAGTATAAAGTTGGAAGAAAAGATAGTATTACAGGACAGTCACATGAAAAATCTTTGGGAGGATTTACTAAAGAACGCAGAAAAAGAAGAGAAAATTTCGTGGCAAGTTAGTGTGATGTAAAGTTTAGGCAAGAAATGGCGCATTGGACCAAAGATGAGGAGTATCATCATCATAAAGCGACCCTTTATGGTCAGTGTTATGTGAACACAAGGCAAGAACGGAGGACCATACTATCAGTATTGTGATTTCATGGCAACATATGAGATTGCGATATCAGAGATTATTTGTTGGTTTCTTCCTAGATTTAATTTGATAGCACAAAGCGTCTTCCAAGTTGCATTCACTGAAAGCAACACAAACTGAATATTGAAGTCTTTGTAGTATACCTCCATCAGCTGACACTTAAAATTTAATTTGGGGCAAGCTGAAGAGTCACCATCCATAAACATGAACTCTATATGAGTAGAATGAGACACTTCAATTTTGGAAAAAGAAAAGAAGAAAGAAAAAGCTTGCGGTATACCACCAGAGTGAATGACAAATGATCTATTAAAAGGACCCTTCTAAGGAGACAAAAGCAAAGGAACAATGAATCTAATTTCATCTTCTTTGGAATTATCTGTGGAACTGTTGATTCGTAATACTTGGCTTTGTTTTGTTAGTGAAAATTTTTCATCTTAAGCCTCAAGTCTATCAATCCTCTTTTGCTCATCCTAATGTGCCTAAACATCAACTTCCAGTATTCTGTTTAAAAAGCCCAAAAAAAGATATAGAATATTACAAATCTACCATATGAGTCCCACATTTGAGAATCAAGCGAGTCATCCCTGAATTATAGAACACAAAGGAAACAAATTTTCTGTTCTATAAGATGAATAAAAATGTCCCCAGCATGAGCAACGGGTTTTTCCTCAAAATTCTTTTCACATCTGAGAAATATCATTTTAAAGATAAATCCATAAACATCCTACTCATCAGTAACTCAAAATTCAGTTGGAAAAGGTGACTCAATAGATAAGAACCAGGCAAAAAGATCTAGTACGATCTGTCTATATATTGAGAATGATCTGTAGTTGAAAAACAAAAACTGAGAATGAAAACAAAACGGACAGATCTTTTGGTATACCGTATTCATTCACCTAATTCAGTCACAGGGGCATGATAATTCTCTAGGCCTTATATAAGATGATGATGGAATTAAAGGATTTAAAAACAAACCAACAAAAAAAGTGTAACAGAAGAAACACACCTGTCCATGTCGGTTCCCACGAAGTATATACACGAAGAAGGATGAAAACCAGACCAGAACCAAAACCACCAATTTCATCCATGGATACGTTTCTTGACGTTTTGATGCAGCACACAAAAGAGGTTCTTTTGCAATTTTGGCTTCCTCTGACCCATCAAAACCCCCTCTCTGGCAGACCCATTTTCCAAGTGCACACTCTCTCTCCACCTTCCTCTGACTCTAGTTTCCAATACGAGACCCCTTTTTTGCAGGTCCTAAAGGTGGACCAAGCCAGAAAGACTGCAAATAGTATCGTGATGAGCCACTCAGGGAAGATAACATGGCATATGACCCCTACACTGACTCCCAACAGCATGCATGGCACTGAGAGGAGTGCAATGTCATAGTCGATCAAGCACCTGCCACCAAACTTGGGGCTCTTGATGATCAAACTGCAGACAACATTCACAAGCGACACACCAGTGACCGTGAAAGCGGAGAAGCTCGAGGCCATCTTGAGCTCTAGGCCGGCGACTATAGCAAGAATCGGTATGAAAAGCCCACCTCCACCAATCCCACCCGCGCTGGAAATAGCATATGCTATGAAGCACAAGGCACCTGCCAGCACCACTGGTGACTTGAACTCGACACGGGTCTCTCGAGATTTCCTCATCTGGGTCTGTCTCCATTGATGAGTCTGGCTGGAAAGATCACGACTTTTTGTGATTCCCGAGATGGGTTCCCTTCCTTTAGCATGAGGAAGGCTTAGGATTGTGAAGAAGAAGACGAAGAAGGCGACGGCCGAGAGTAGCAACTGAGCGGAGAGTCTCTGGTTCTTCATATTGAGAGAGCTTGGCGAATGGACGGAAACGGAAACTGCACTCTCCTGATATACAGCGGTTGCGAGAGATATTTGATCTTCTGCATGGCATTGGTGGGGGGACCACCGAAAAGTGAGAAAATAAATGAGGATCGTGCTTTTTCAACCCACTCGGTATCCAACCAAAAGAAAAGAAAAAAAAAAAAACCACCCCGTATTCACTAAAATAACAAAATTACACTCAACCATTTTATTGTAATTAATAATGGTGGAAGTTTAATTTACTTTTCTTTTTAGTTTTTCTATTGATGTGTAGAATCCAAGGAATAACACATATTTTCCTTTTTACTTATTGTGGGTATCCCATGTCTATTAAAAGTTAGGGAAAAATCACGAAAAATCCCAAACTTTGCCCAAAGTGACAGATTTCCCCAAACTTTTTTTTTGTGACGTGAAAAATCCTGAACTTTGCCAACCGTGACACATTTATCCAAAAAAATTTTTTGTAACACAAAAACCCTTGAACTTTTGTCGTGTGACACATTTACCCCAAAATTATAAGGCATTTTGGTCTTTTTACTTTTTAAAATTTTTTTCTTCTTCTTCTCTCCGCCGGCTAGCCATGGCCGGCAGAGGGAAACTGGCGTCCGGCGAGGGCTGCCCTCGCCGGTGTAGGGCAAGGGTCGCCCTCGCCCGACGCGACGAGGGCAGCCCTCGCCGGATGTCGGCTTCCCTCCGCCGGTCATAGCTGGAAGAAGAAGAAAAAAGAAAAAAAAAAAAAAAAAAAAGAAAAAAAGAAAAAATAAGACAAAAATGCCCTTGATGGGGTAAATATGTCACTGAGTTTGAAAAGTTTGGGGTTTTCACGTCACAAAAAAATTGGGATAAATGTGTCACTTTGGGCAAAGTTTGAGGTTTTTGATGGTATTTTCCTAAAAGTTATTATGCTCTCTTCTTTATTTTCATATTTCGCTTTCGTTGAAATTAGCTTTGTCCAAAAGAGAATCTTTCAAGAAAGCTAGGTTTTTTCTACATTATCGAGCAAATTTATGGATTAATTGTCAAGTAAAATTTAGAAAAAAATTTAATAGGGACAACTTTTTAACTTATTCACATATTTATTAACTTTTTACTTGTACCATCATAAAAGAATTTCCATGAATTTAGTCACACAATATTACTTTTTGTTAATCCAAAATGATGAAATTTCATTGGCATTTAAAAACAATTGCTTATTTTGTGCAAAGTTTTGATTCAATTAAATTTAAAGTTTCATGTTCAGGAATGTAATTGTGATTTTGTGCTGGAAAATCTTTAAAGAGATTTTTTTTTTTTGTTTCATTCAATCACCCCTTTGTGTGTGTCTATATATAAGATAACTGATAATAAATGGTTTGATGGTACGCCATTTTATAAATAGTTTGATAGTGTGATGGTGGTATACACGATAAAAGTAAAATTTTATAAACACGTGACTATGTTAACAAAGTTGTCTCTAGATTCCACTTGATAATTAATTCATACATTTGCTCAACAGTGTAAAAAAAAAAAAGAACTGGGTTTTGTTGAAAATCTCTTTTCAGCAAAAGTAAATTTTTGGGAACTAAAATCCAACAATAGAAAAGAAAACATAGTGCCTTTAACATACGTAGATACCCACGATAAGCAAAAGTAAGACATGTGATATTTTTAATATGAAACTTGATGCTACCTACAAATAGAAAAAAAAAAGTAAATAAACTTGGAGCCGCTACTTTAAATTACAATTGAATAATCAAGGGCAATGTTATCTTTTTAATAAAAATGAGATGGATAAGTGGTGGAAATAGCGCTGTCAATAAATAAATGTAAAATGCAATTATTATAAACTCTTAGCACAGCAAAGAGCGAAGTAAAAGATGAAAGAATGTGGAATTGGTGAAACTACAGACTTACCATGTGTCGTTATGTCATCCAAGTTGGGTAAAGGAGAAGCAAAAGCAAAAGCATGCAAATTCCTTGGACTCCTCTTTACTCCCGACGACTAGAAAAGTCTTCGATAGATGGAGAGAATGTTGATTTTTAATTTTAACAAAAAGGTTGTGGAGGTCTGTCTGTTGAAGCTTCAGTTATGGCTAAGGAGAGAGTGAGAGATTTAGATGGATTTGGAGAGAGAAGGCAGATTCTTTCTTGCTGTCAAATTCTAGTTCTGTCAGGGGGCTGATTTTTATATATTTATTTTTATTTTGGCCCTTCTTCATAATTTTAAGAATAATGCTGGTTCGGGTGGTCCGATTTAGATTTTGAATAAAAAAAAAGCTTAAGAGATTGATTCTAAGAAAATCTAGACTCAGAAGTCGAATGGGTCTACCCCAAGTGGCCACTCGGTGGCGCCATGAACTTGTCTATTAAAACACAACAACCAATCTTCTTCTTCTGCTTCTTTTTTTTTTTTTTTTCCAGTTGAAATTTGGGAAAATTACCAAAATAGTACTTATTACAATTGTGCCAATTTAGTCCTAAACTTATTTTTTTGACTAATTGAGTCCTAAATCTTTTACAATTATTCCCGATCAGTCCATCTGGTCAAAATTGGCTCGGCCTAAGCGTGGCGTGGCGGCTGGCAGCCGATGATATTTTTTTAATAATATTTTATTTTTTGAAATATTTTGTTAATTTTATTATCTTTTTTTTTTTCCTTCTCCCTCTCCCTCCTTCTTCCTCCCTCCTTCCTCCTCCTCTCTTCCTCCCTCCTTCTTTCCTTTGGTTTCGGCGATCGGCCAAAGAGGAGGGCTAGCTCGCCGCCATTTGTTCTTCGGGTGAGGGCGAGCTCGCTCGCCTACCCGCGGGCGAGCCCTCGCCGGATCCGCGAGGGGGCCTCGCGTCGCCGAGTCGGGTGAGGGGAGCCTCGCTGGTCGGTGAGCTCGCGCCCAGCGATGGCGGGGCGAAACCTTGCTGAATCCGGGAGAGGCGATTTGACGGGCTCCTCTCGCGGTTGATGGGCGAGGCGAGCCCTCGCTAGATTCGGCGGGGGCTTGCCCTGCCGTCGTGGGGCGCGAGCTCGCCGACTGGCAAGGCGAGCCCGCCGGAGCCAAAGGAAGGAGGAAGAAGGAGGGAGGAAGAGGAAGAAGTGAAAAAAAAGAGAGGAAAAAAACGATAAAAAATAATAAAAAATTTGAAAAAAAATAAATATTATTAAAAAAAGATTCGATTGTGCCGGCTAGCTAATTTTGGTCGGATGGACTGATTGAAAATAATTGTAAAAGGTTTAGGACTCAATTGGTCAAAAATAAGTTTAGGACTAAATTGACACAATTGTAATAAGTTTAGGACTTTTTTTGGTAATTTTCCCATTGAAATTCTGTCTCTCGAAGCCTTTATTGTTATTATTATTATTATTATTATTATTATTATTATTATTATTATTATTATTATTATTTTGAGTTGATAACTTGTTAACAATAGATTTCTCTTTTCTTGTTTTTGGTCAAAACATGTTCACTAGGTTAGAGAGGTTTCAAGATCCGAGGAATCCGACCTGGTCGGATCCAGGCTTGGGAGTGCCATGTAGGCCACACTCCAGTCCAGTAATTGTTCACCACGTGTCGGAGCGGGCCCCACTTCTTCGATTTTCAGGTGCCCACTTCCTCGCGTTCTCCGTCACTGCTCTCTCTCTCTCTTCTCTCCCTCTTACGCCGTTTCCATCTTGCCGCATCGATGGAATGGCTTACGTGGCAATCGATCATTGGAATGGAGCACACTTCGTGATCAGGGACTGCGGAGTGACGTGGCATTCGCCGTCGCTTAGGGTTGTCAGCATTGAGGAAGGTGACTTGGGAGCGGTTTATCTCAAGGTTCTCAAATATCCATTTTATGATCCTTGATTCCTTTCATGTTCCTTTTCGTGGAAAAGTAGGTTTTGCAAACCAATTTTCTATGGTATGGTCATTCACTTGAGGAGGGCGACATGCTACTTAGATCTCATCGATTGGTTTGATCTCAAAACGACAAAATTCATGGTGACATCTTTCAATAGTGGTATGTTCACTTTACCAAAATCTAGGCTCAAGGATCAAGGACGGTTCCTTTTATAAAAGTAGACACATCCTCTTTAGACTAAAGATAGTCGGGACATGGTTATAATATTCGAGCAATACATAGTTTCCTAAAAAGAAGTTGAATGCCCGATCACATCCATACACAACTACATCTTCTTGATGTTGGAAGGTCTGGATCATAATCTAGGCTTGGTATTGATTAACAAAATAGAGAAAATCTTACGAGAATGATCGAATAGACTCGAAACAAATGTGCACAGATATCAAATAGGTAACACAAAGAATCCATCGGACATGTTTACTAAGGAAGTAGACATAGAGAAGTATCTTTTTTGTACTAGTATCATTTGTATTACTCTACATAAATTGATGACTTGGATTGCAGGCACAAGTTCGGATTACTAGCTTTTGAAGTGGATGCAAGATTGACCCAAAAAACAAAAAAGAGTGGACGAATGCAAAGTCGCCTGGTGCATTGAGTGCATTTATCTTTAAGTGCGAGATGATGGTAGGTGAAGCCAAACTTTTTTATTAAGGGTTTTCTTGTCTTTTCTCTTCATTTTGTTTTTAGGCTAAAAGTTACGCCTCACGTATTAGCTATTCAGAAGTGGCAGTTGTGATAGCTAAGAAGAAAATAGAGAGAAAAGACAAAAGAGAGAGAGTGACGGCCAAAATAGGAAGAATAATGCGAGTGTGTGCGGCAAGAGAAGAAAAAGTGATTTTTTCTCTGTGAGTGTTTTCTCTTTGTACGCTATTCTTGAGAGAAAATTATCATTGTATATCTACTTTGAAATCTAGTATGATTTGAAGGGATGTCTCTGCACATAGATGTAGCTCAAGTCTGAATGAACTTCAATAACAAATTCTCATGTGTTTTATCATTTCATTCTTTTATTATTATTATATTTCATTTATGCACAACTATCTTTTACCTTTGTCCTTGGAATTCTATGGACAACATTCGTCCTCTGCCGAATCTCTCCGCCTTGTAGTTCGAGTTTTTAGATCATCATCTCTTGATAAATTGTTAACATCAAAGTGTTTAACCCATTGTTAGTTTGCAAGAATCTTGGAGAAGAAGGTATATACACGAATTCCGCAGATAGTACAATCACTTGAAATTTGTACTATACTAATTCCGTGGATGATACGGCCACTTGAATTGTAAAGCAGCATATTGCCTGATACTTTCTGGAGAGTGCCATACATCAATCTTCACAATGTATTGATCTTTCGACCGCATGTTACGTAGAAATTAAAGTCTCCCCCTTATGCAACTGAAGTCACCTCTAAAGATGGGAGTCTCATGTCAATGTTTGTGTCTTTTGTCATCAGTGAACTAAATTGCCTGTCTCGTCCGTGCATTACTTTGATTTCTGGAATCACTTGCTAATCTTGAATAGCATAAAAGATATCACAGTAACGAGGGAACTATGTGATTACTCCGTATTCAACATAAAATATTCAACTGACCAAATCCAAACCGAGATGACTGAATCAAAATAATTCCCTTTATAAATCTATTTCAATCAGGGTAGTGGGATTTGTTTCTAATTTTGAGCGATAAGATACGTCGTGGAATTGCATGCTTTATTGTGCTTAACATTGAAAAGTCAGTCTCACGGCAAGGATTATCATACTTGTCTTACAAGATTATACAAAACATCATCTTTCCAGGTCAAGAAATCTCCATGCACGGCCCTTCCGCTCCCGAATTTACACAAGAAAATACCCGATATCGTAAACTAGTCTATGGAAACAATCTCCCGTAGAGAGACAAGTTCTAATATGTTGGCCTGATCCCACAAATGGGATAGGCCTGATCTTTATTCCATATTAGCTGAATAGAAGCGAGCTGTTTATAACTTTTACAGCATGCGCGCTTAGCGAAAATTCCATGTGCAAGAGTCGTCAACAGGGAGGTTTGAATCCCATATACTTGCCCGAAATGTAGTCGTTCCAGACCTCAACAGCTCCGAATCCGGTGATGAGAACCGTACTCAATGCCATCACAATGCTGACGGAGAACACGATGAGCGAGGCCCTCCCGTATTTACTTATGGTCCTCTGAACCACGATTATTCCCAGAAGTGATGCGACTAAGCAAATAAAGGATAATATCAGGGCGATCTCTGTGTGCTCCATCCCCAATAGGATATACTGGAGCGCCGACATTGTGGACGAGAAGAAAACCATGAATGAACAAGTCGCTGCTGTAACCTGCAAGATGAAGTGCAGGTTATGCCTAACAAAATCTGAATTGGGCTCGGCCTGACAGATTCAGCCTTAATGTAGGATATGGACCTCACGGGTTTTCTACGATTGGCTTCGTCTATGATGCTAAACATTCAAGTGACTTCACCTAATAATTATCCCAGCTCATGTGAGGAAACGATAGAGTCGCAAATGATACGTGACCAAGAAGTTACCTCAGGTGCAATTCCCACTTGCAGGAGGAGTGGGCTTATTAGCATTCCACCGCCTATTCCGAAAATTCCACCCAGAAGTCCAGCTAACAGTGCCATCACTGGAAAAATAAGCCTGTTGGCTGGTTCTTCTTTGTTGAGGTCATCAATGTCCTTTAAAAAAGAACCACATCTTAATAAAGTTCAATTTATCGAGCTTAATTTACTAAAACAACTCTTACGGTTCTTATTAATCTTTTTCAGTATATAAGCAAAGACCTGCTGGCTTGGAACTTGATTTTGAATGCTTTCTTTTCTGAAAAGGATCCATGAAGTAAAGGCCACAGCTAGTGGAATCTGAATGGATGAAAGTATCCAATATCCTGAACCACAGGGCTCAATTGGGATGATACTCTGCACATAATTTCAAAGACCATCCACATCAAATCTGTCGTACAAACTTGGAGGGAAGTATCGTATTGCAGGACAGTCACATGAAGAATCTTTGCAAAGATTTACTCAGGAAGGCAGAAAAAGAAAAGAAGTAAATTAAGCAGCAGGCTAGTGATATGTAAAGTTTAAGCAAGAAATGGTGCGGTGGGCCAGAGATGAGTGGCAACTTCATCGTGAAGTGGCCATTTATGGTCAGTGTCATGCTAATACAAGACAAGAAAGAGGACCATGGTATCAGTATAGCAGTTTCATGGCAACATCCGAGATTGCGATACCGCAGCTTATTCGGTTTTTTCTTCCTAGGTTTTGATTTGCTAGCTGAAAGCATCTTCCTAGTGGCATGCACTGAAAGCAACTCAAACCGACATTGAAGTCTATGTAGATCACTTCCATCAGTTGACACTTTAAAATTGATTTAGAGCAAGCTAATGACTAATGAGTCACCATCCATAGATAAACATGTACTCTATATGAGTGGAATGAGATGCTTCAGTTTTGGAAAAAGAAAAGAAGAAAAGAAAGAAGCTTTCGATATACCACCAGAGTGAATGTCAGAAGATCTGTTAAAAGGACCATTCTAAGGAGACAAAAACAAGAAATAATGGATCTAATTTCTTTTTGGAGATATTTGTAGAGCTTTTGATTCTTGATTATTGGCTTTGTTTTGTAGTAAAAGAATTTTCATCTTAAGCTTCGAGTCTATCAATCTTCTTTTGCTCGATCAAACATCAACTTCCAGTAATCTGTTTAAAGAGCCAAAAAATAAAAATAAAAATAAAAATAAAAATAAAAATAAATTTGTATATGTATTTTTAAAATAATAATTTTTTTTTAACTTCTGACACGGTGGATTAGAATATTAAAAATATAGACCCACAGGAGGCCCACATTTAAGAATCAAGCGAGTCATCCCTGAATTATAGAACACAAAGCAAACAAATGTGCTGTTCTGTGACATGACGAAGTGTCCCCGGCACGAGCAGCAACTTTTTCCACACAACTCCTTTCAAGTCTGGGGCAATATCATTTTAAGATAAATCCATAAACATCCTAATCATCATTTCCTTAAAAATATAGTTCAAGAGGTGACTCACTAGATAAGAACAAGGCAACAAGATCCAGCATGATCTGTCTAAAATCTTTATATTGAGAATGATCTATAATTGTAAAATAAAAAAGGAGGATGAAAACAAAATGGACAGATATTCTGGTATATTGTATTCATTCGCCTAATTCAATCACAGGAGGCATGATAATTCTTTAGCCTTATCTAAGATGATAGTGGAGTTAAAGGAGATATAAAAGAAAACAACAAAAAAAGAATAACAGAAGAAACAAACCTGTCCATATCGATTTCCACGAAGAACGTACACCAAGAAGAATGAAAACCAGATCAGAACCAAAACCCCCAATTTCATCCATGGAAACTTGTCTGGACATTCTGGTTCAAAACGCAAAAGAGGCTCTTTTGCAGTTTTGGCTTCCTCAGACCCATCAAGAACCCCCTCTTTCACAGACCCATTTTCCAAGTGTACTATCTCTCTCCCTTCCCGTGACTCCAGCTTCCAATACAAGACCCCATTTCCGCAGGTCTTGAAGGTGGACCAAGCAAGAAAGACTGCAAATAGTACAGTGATGAGCCACTCAGGGAAGACAACATTGCATATGACCCCAACACTCACTCCCAACAACATGCATGGCTCTGAGAGGAGCGCAATGTCATAGTCGATCAGGCACCTGCCACCAAACCTGGGGCTCTTGATGACCAAATTGCAGAAGACATTCGCAATCGATCCACCAGTGACCATGAAAGCCGAGATGCTCGAGGCTGTCTTGAGCTCAAGGCCTGCAATTATAGCGAGAATTGGTATGAAAAGCCCGCCACCACCAATCCCGCCCGCGCTTGAAATAGCAGCTGCTACGAAGCACAAGACACCTGCTTGCACCATTGGAGGTGAAAAAGACTTGAACTTGACACGATTCTCCCGTGATTTCGTCATCTGGGTGTGTCTCCATTGACCAGTTTGGTTGGAAAGATCACGAATTTTCGTAATTCCTGAGACGGGTACCCTTCCTTGACCATGTGCAACGCTTAGGAGTGTGAAGAAGAAGAAGAGGGCTGAGAGCAGGAATCGAGTGTTCATGTTGAGGGGACTCCAGTAAATGGACAAAAAAGGAAACTGCACTCTCTTTATACACGGGCAGGGAAGCATATTCGGTCTTTTGCCTGGCATTAGTGACGAAACCGACAAAAATTGAGTTCATAAAGAAATAGTTCAAAAGTGATTATGATTGCTTATCCGCACAGCAGAAAGTGAAAATAATTATTGAACAATGTGAAAGTAGGGAGAGTACCAGCTGTCCCAATACCTTTTAAGTTTGGTGAGGGAAGTGCAAGTCTTTCAAGTTGGGCGAGGAAAAGCTAAACGTGCAATTCGTCGATGCTAAAGCTCGGCTCGATTCACGAACTGAATAAAAGCTACGTCCACTTCTAAATATGGGAATTTGAGAGAGAGAGAGAGAGAGAAAGAGAGAGAGAGACAGAGAGAGAAAGAAAAGGTTTGTTGCTGTAAAATTCTCTGCTTGGGCGAATGATATTTTGACGCTTCTGCTTTATTTTAGAGAGAATGCTACCACTAGTGAGTGCATGTGCAGCTGAATTTGGAAATGGAACCATTGGAATGATTCCAGAAAATCTAGGATTGGGTATTAAATCGGTCCAGTCCAGAACTAACTTGGAACCAAACTGTTTGTAGTTGAACCGGGAACTTGAACTCCATTTTCCTAAATTTTGGTGTGTTAAATTTAAAATAACTTTTTTTTTTTTCATATTGACTCAAAACTTTGTTTCCGGAAACCTCTTTTCGTTATTTGAGTTATTAACTTGGTAATTAAACATTTTTTTTTTTTTTTCAGAAATATGCTCACTTGTTCAAGATCGATTTTACCTGCGAACCGGCCTAGCTAGTTCACATTTGCACGGGGTCAAGATTGAATCAAGGGTCGAGTAGTGTTTAGTCGGTTCCTAATTCCTGTGTTTTAAACCCCTGAACCTACCCGGTTTTCTTTGAAACTAGCCTTGAGCTGAGTTAGGAAAAGATCTTGAAAACCTTGGGATTACGTTTGGTTGTTCGGATTTCTAATCAGGATAGGACTGGATAGGATATGATAGGATATGAAATCTAATGGATTTTGATATATCTTATCCACTGTTTGGTGATTGCAGTAACAAAGTCCATATTCACATCATATCATTTATATTGTTTAATATAAATGACACATTAGTAAAAATGACCTAAAATTTTTACAAACGGATATAGTAAAAATCTCTCGCGACACTCTTGCTTACTTTATTTTATTTGATTTTCCTTTCTTTTATTAATTAATTTTTTATTTATTTTTCTTCCCTTCCTATCATTCTCTAATAAAATTTTATTAACTGTTAGATTGTACTAATAAAACCTAAATACTAAAATACCTAAAATATATAATAAATGTAAATATATATTTATATATCGAAATTATTTTATAAAATATAATTAAATTCGAATATATAAAAATAAAAATAAGATTAAATTAAAATAACTAAATTGTTATTTTTTGTTATTTTAAATTTCTTACATTAGAATTCAAATATTATTTATATTGAGATGTAATTTTAATTTTGTTAATTTAAAAAGTTTGTCATTCGAGAAAAATAATTTTTCAATTGTGGATGTCGAAATCCTATCCACATTTATCCTACCTCCTCCATGTGATAATTTTATCTGGTTTATATACTCATTATATTCCCTTTAGTCTGTCTTGAGTAAGCACCAACTGTTAGATTGTACTAATAAATCCTATTCTGAGTTTTATCCTGACTGCCAAACGCAATCTGAATGTTAAGCCCTTTTCCCTCCATATATCGATTTTTTTTCCCTGATAAAAGTGACTTCTCCAATTGACTGAAAAGATGCAACGCTTCTTCTTAGATCTAGAGGAGAGGACCGAGTAGCAACAGTGAACACCACCAAGGGGTTGCTCATTTGAGGGTGATGCGGTGCTTAGATCTCACATCGCAAAATTCATATTTTAGAGAGAGCGATTTTAAGTCGGTTTGGCTCCAGAAATAGAAACTTAATGTTGGCATTTTGAATTAAGAGAAAGTTCCACAAAGCTGCGGTCATGTTCTAAACAAAATATGTCAAGATAATACTTAAAAATTGCTTTGTCAATGAGCGTGGATTGTGATACCCGGGCGCCCGCCCAATGCTAGATGCTAGGTATTTGACCCGGCCTCCTAGTCCCCCACATTCGCGCGATCTTGACCCCTCTAAACATGACTTTGACCTATTCTATTCTCCAGGTCTCATGCACTTGAGCCACAAACTCAACACCAATCGTCATCGCTAGCCAAGCCTTGTGATGGAACCGTTAATCAGAATTTTTAATAAATAATTGGATTTTCTTTTTTATGGCAAATGTCTGAGACATATGCACTGTAGATGAGAAAAGTATTAAAAAGTCCTAAACCTTTGTCATCGGTACCAATTCAATCCTAAGCCTTTTAATTGGACAAATTTAGTTATAAACATTTTCACATTTGACTAGAATTTTTGTTTCAAATTGTAATAGTTAACGACTTTCCACACGGTGAACATCCTTTACATTTGATTATCTTAAAAAAAAGAATTTAGTCATTATTTTTTTGTCTTGATGACACAACCTTATATTATTATGGGAAGCCCGACCCCAGTTATGTCCCTTAATTTGACAATGATTTGATAGTGATGGTGGATGAGTACTCCATGAGAAACAATAAGATAATTTATCTGGACTTATCCCCCTAGATGAAATAAATCACACGTCAAACATGTAGATTTCCTATATAGCTAAAGCTCTGAAATTTAAAGATAAGGGATAAGAAAAATTTAACCAATCTCCTTAGCTTTTGCGATGCTCAGAGTCTTATAAAACCTGTAAAAATAATGTCAGTGCAATAAAAATTCATAAGTTCTAGTTTTGCTGATCCTTCTCCCCATTTTTGTCAAAAATAAAAAAGATGCTAGATAAAGCTTAATATCATAGGCAAACCATAACATGAGGTTCAGTTCAACAGGACAAACCAAACGTCAAAACAATCCAAACTTCAAGAAATAATGCATAGAAAATTATTTGGAGGAGGATGGTTGATTTGGGTCAGGGTTTGGAGTAGGAGCTAGAGATGAAAGGGGAGCAGGAGATGGAACTCTATGATCTGGAGGCAGTTGAACAATAATTTAATATTGCATATTTTCCAAAATACGCTTCATTGTTATCATTTTGGTGTTCAAACTTCGACCTGAGTTCTGGGAAATATAGATAAATTCTTCAGCTCTTTTTCCTTCTTATCCTTGTCCTAAGCACTGTCAATCATAGGAGTGCTTGAAGGATCAACTTCTATCCCAAGTCTCATACTAATATCCTCTCGCCTTTGTTCTTCAGAATCCTTCTTAACAATTTCAACTCCTTTCCCTTTATCTTGCGTAGCTAGGTTAGAAGAATGAACATGATCGTCAATTGGCTCACTAGTTATGCCAACAGTTCTAGTAGGAATGGAATCAAGGTTAGCAATAGAGGCATCAACAACAGTAGATTCTGGAGCCATCGGAGCGTCCTCATGAAGTTCTTAAGTTGTTGGAATATAAGCAGATATTGCAGTTATCATAGTAGGTGCTTCTAGACCCATTTGAATAATATTAGTACCCTCATTTCCTCATTGAGGAATATCAAGAGTCTTATCAGCATCATCTGTTAAGTCCATGGGAATGTGTTTAGGTAGAGGTTCCGTAGGGCCTTCTGGTTGATCTGTCACGCCCCGAACCTCGAGCGTGCGCACATCCCTCGGTGGTCGATAGAATTTTGCGACATTCCCAGGACTCGTCGCTGACCTTTTTCATTTTATTGCACATGCGGAAGCGAATTAACTAATCCTCTGACAACAACATATACGGGATAGAAAAGCAGGACAACCAATTTCAAATCAAATACACTTTTATAAACGGCTCAGGTTCTTATACAGAAGGTCTATCTCAAAAGAACTACTAAGCCACCTATGCTCCTGACCTTTCTTCAAGCTCTTGGTTCTTCACACTAGGGACCTGAAAATGGTTATACAATAACCAGTGAGATACAAATCTTAGTGAGTTCTTCCCCTAAGCCCCCGGTTAGTACACCAACTCAACTCGGGGTATCTCTTTAGAACTACCCCACAAACAAGGCAACAACTAACAACCAACAAATCGATTCGCATACAACCTTACGGTATGCCATACCCTGCACGTTATAACTCAGCATGATACACGCAATGCACATGGCCATTAGATGATACAATTCATCAATCACACATGAGTCGCATCACAAGCGATCTCACCTGGCCATTGCCACACCCTACACATTATCGATTCATGCGTGCGTACCATAAACAATGTGCTCAACTCATGCACAGTCAAAACCAATGATGCCATGATTCTCATTCGTTCTTGCACAATAGTGCGCCACACAGCATATATCGATCAATCACACTAGGTCCCAATTATAAGGTAAAATCAATGTGACACGTCCCATTCCATGCTATACAATTTTATCCCATAATAAGGCCCAACCATCTCAACACTCATGCATTCCAATTAATTTCGGCCACACAATTACGGCTTACCCGACACACAGCTATACGGCCACACATGCACGATCTACGCCACACAGGCACTCCAATTGCTTACGGCCATACTGGCATGACTTATCATACGTTCTAATTGATCACCGTCACACGGGAACGATTATCCAACACATAGTAATACAGCCACACATGCATGATCTACCCCACACAGACACGTTCTTATTACCACCACACGGTATGATTATCACCACATGGGCATTTCACATAGGAGCATCGCCCACTCGACACACAGCGGGGGATGGATTCAACTTAATGTTCACGCAAGCACACCACCACAACTCCCTTTTTATCTTTGGTCACTTAGCCAATGCACATGCTTGCATATACACTTTCAAATCATTTTCTCTTTTCTCATTATAGCGGTCCACTTCCAATGTCCCTTGGACAATCCATTATCCCCTCTTTGTGGAAAACATACATTTCACACGGATGTTTATGCAATAACACATCCAATTTATCTCATAAAATCAACACATATGAATTTAGACACTTTTCGCATTATGGATGAACAGTGCACACGAACAGTGCGGGTGAACAGTACTGCGTGAACAGTGCACATGAACAGTATTTTGTGAATAGTGTCTCGTGAACAGTGAATTTTCAGAATTAAATAAATAATAAACTAAACTCAGAAATTAAACAAAACATTTATTAAAACAAACAAACAATTAATTAAGAAAAACAAGCTTAATTAAACACATAAGCACAATTAAGCAATTAAAGCGAGATTAAGCTAAACTAATTTAATCCATCCATCTAACTGCCTATCTTAGGGCTAACACAACTTAATTAAATCTCCTAAACTACAATTAAATCTAACTAAACCAACCCTAAGCAAGTTTAGGCACTAATTGAAAGATTAGGAACTAAACTCACTCGTTAAGCGAGCTGGAGACACGGACGCGGCGGCAACGATGGTGGCTACGCACCGGGACCTTTACTATGATGATCCAAGGCGGTCCCAAGCTCAGAACAACAACAACAGCTCGGACTCCCATTAAAACTCCCAAAAACTGGACTGTCGAAGGAGAAACAGAGTTGAATGGGCTGATCGAAGCTCTAACGAGGGGTTGGCTGGCAACCGGTGGCACCTGGGAGTCAAGGAGGACCTACTAGTGGCTGGGCTAGGTGAAAGCTCGGTCGAAATGGGAGAAAAAGGGCCGAAATCACGAACCAGGTGGAATTGGGCGGAACAGGGAAGGTTCGGCGGTCGGTTCCTTCTCGCTGGATTTCGGGATGGCTGGCGGATCTGTTCTAGGTGCAATCGAGCTTGTTGGAATGGGCTGGATGTGCTGGTCACGGTGGTGGGTGGAGCGTGGCCTGATTCTCTCTGGAAGACCACTTTTAACTCGAGTTTTTGACGAAAGGTGTGGAGCGGAAACGGGGCTAGGCGGACCGGCGACCGACGACTTCGGCCGGTCGGG
This sequence comes from Eucalyptus tenuipes, assembly GCA_014182365.1. Lineage (NCBI taxonomy): Eukaryota > Viridiplantae > Streptophyta > Magnoliopsida > Myrtales > Myrtaceae > Eucalyptus > Eucalyptus tenuipes. Next base: position 17,115,641 of record CM024540.1, read on the forward strand.
CGGTCACCCGCGGCTCCGACCGGAGAACGGCCAGGTCCTTCCGTATGGTCTGGACCTCCTGAAGACAATGGTGGGTGGCATGAAGGCTGATCCATCCGGGAAGCCAACAATCAACTCAGATTTTCACCCGAAGGTCGGCTGGAGCAGAAACAGGAAGAGAGGGAGAACGAGGGAGAGAGAGCTCCGTTGAGAGAGAGTCGAAGGAGGGGAGAGAGATAGTGATGTTAGAGATGTTAAGGCCTCATCAAAGCCATTGAAGGCTTGCTTCAAGTCCCCATGCAAGTCCTCTCATCTTCTCTCTCTTCCTTTGCCCTTATCCACTTGCTTTTGGGGGCAATTTGGTCATTTCCACCTTGCACCAATTACCAATTTGCCCTTGGGCCTAAATTGATGGGCGGGCCTAAGAAATGGGCTTGAAAATGAATAGTAACGGGCTCGGGAATTGGTTGGACTCAAATGGGCTTAAGGTTAAGTAATGTGCTTGGAAAATGAATAGGGGTTTTGGGCCCAATGTGCTCACTTTCTTGCCTTAGGCCCACCATGATGGTTGTCCCACCTTGGGCCTAGGACCCACACTGGCTTGGCCCGGCCCACGTCCTCACGGGCTTGCTTCCTCGGTCCGAAAATCCCTTTTCCAATTGCTCAGCTTAACTAGCTCGTCGACTGTTGAAATAGCTTCATCCAAAGTTCGTCCCAAACATTCCTGAACATTCAAAGCCCAATCTTTAGTTCTCATGCCATGTCAATTTCACCCACATGCCATTTTGGTACAACTCAGACTGACAGGCGGCTTCGAGGATTCACTAGTAACCGACTCGTGCCAAACCATGTTCAAGACATCTTGACACATGGACGTCCTTGACTATATGAAATTACAGAGGATAGATTCTTATTTCAAAGTACACGATTACTGAGGATTGACATAGGGTTGTTCACGGGTTCGATAATAGTAAACGGAATTACCCGTCGTTCCATTATGTTTTGTCCGCGAATCGACTTCTAGTCGTCCTTGAAATCGGCATGCCTATCTACAGGATCGTCCTCACGCAAGTCTCACGGTCAAGTCGTTTTCCCAGGTCAAGTTCTTTAGTCGTACGAGTTCTGTCCTCATTAACCTTTCCCCTCAAAGTCAGTATCTCAGGAGTGATCAATTCCGAGTGAGATCAACCAACAATGCATCGGCGAAATTCACATTCATTCCTCCCTCAGAGGGCTCGAATTTCAGGATGTCACATGATCACTCTCCCCTCGAATAGATGTCATAACTTGAGATGATTCAGCTTCAGCAACACCAATATTTGAGACTGAACCTTGCTCTCTAGCAAGAACTTGATCTCGAGCAGGTTCCTGATGTTCAATGAAGTCTTGGTCCTTAGCAGGCTCTTGATGCTCAGTAGCATTGTCAACACTTGCTGGATCATAGATTAGATCAACATCCACCATACTGGCGATCTGTTATTCTGAGTTGTTTTTTTCCAGTAACTTTTTGTCGTTGTTTTCAGCAATGACTTCCTTAGTCTGACCAGTTGCCGTCCCTGTTCCTGTTTCTCCTTTAGCTTCATCCTCTGCATCAATATTATCATCTAAATTGGGCTGATATGCATTGATAGTATCATCGAAATCAACTGTATCTTCTTCAGATTCCTCCAGCATTTCCTAATTAAGCCTTTGCAAGAAGGCTTGGGAGCTTTGTCTCTAATCAGCAATTCTCCTTCTCTTGATGGTGTGATCAACTAGATCTGGCAAAATTTCATCTGCATCTACTTTCAAAAATCTACCTTTTGTGTTTTTCCAACCTTTAGCAGTGTGCCTAAAACTCATATTTTTCATCATCTACTCATCTACCTTTAGCAGAGGGAGTTGTACCTTACTCAACTTCTTTGGGATCTCAATGTTCAGTTCATGAAAAATCTTCGTGATCAGAAAATCATAAGACAATTGCCCTTTGTTCTTGTGAACAATTCTATACATATGCAGTAGAACAAGATGAGCAATAGAAAAAGAGTGTCGATTTAAGATTGTCCATATCAGTTTGGCTTCATATGAGAAATATCAGTTGTAGAAGATCCTTTTGGTCTCAAACAGTTGATAATTATCTTATGAAGGACAATTGGTCTCAAAGGAAAAAATTGATGAGACACGTGGGATTTATCATCCCTAGAAAAATTAGCGATTCTAGAGAGTTGTCTATAGGCGATATCAAAATAAACATCTATAGCTTCAAATTATGAATACTTAACCCCCAAAATCTTCGCCAATTCTCATGCTTGAATTAGATATGGCTTATCATATACAGTAAAGTCAAGATAAGGAATGTAGGATATTCAATAACACGAAGACCCGTCAAGAGTTGATCATAAAAAAAATGCTTGATATGAATGCTAGTCAATTCGAAATAGTAAAAATCGAGAGTCCTCTATTTAATCACTCCCTTGTTCATCAAAGATTTGAAGTGTTGCTTATGTTCTTCAGATTGAATCAATTTATCTACTTGGTTTATATCAGTCTAATATCTAGTCATCTTCCTCTTGAAACTGGGGTACAACTTTTCATAATTATCATCCCTTCGACCATCATTATCAGTTTTCTTAGTAACAGACGTTTCAACAACTTTCTCCTTCCCCTTTTTAGACCTAACAACACTCGAATCACCAGCACTAGTGGGAGGCATACTATGATAGGATTGATGAACATTAACTCTAAAGCCTCCTCACTCTCGAAACTGTGCTTAGCTAACAACTGAAAAATAACATCCTGATTGTTCCCTAAGGCCTTGACTGTTGCAACTGTTGATCTTAATTGAGAGAACTTAGAGGAGGTTCCATACCTTCAATGTTGTTGAGGAATCAGACAAGTGGAAAAGTTTAGGGCTTCCTCTGACTCTAGAGTGTAATCCTACAATGCGATTTGATTGTCATGAACTAAAGGGTCTGGGCTTCGACTTCGAGGCAGTTTTTGGTGCCTTGGATCCGAAAGAGAAGAAAAGTTTTGATCTTTTTGCAAAATAGGAGAGGATACGGGAAGGGTTCTTTGTAAGGTGGTTGTCGGGAGTTTGAAGAAGAACGAAGAAGAAGAATTTTTTTTTTTAAAAGAAGATGAAGCGACGCGATTAAAGGGATTTAAAGAGATCCATATTTAGAGAAAAAAGAGATAATAGCAGTACAACGGTTTTGGAAAGAATAAAATAAACAATTTCCGAGACAGATAAAATTATATAGCAATAAATTTAAGTAAGGAAGAAATTGTACCTGATATGCTTCCAAAAATAATCTTACCACCAAATATTTGAAATCGTAATAGTTGATCTACCCAGTATCATCTAATATACCTTGTCTTTAAATAGTTGAAGCAAATGGATTAATGTTGACACCTAAATTTCGGGCAACCCATTTAGTCATTTATTGCATAAAAAATTAGGGATTAATTTTTAACCCCTAAGAAAAAATATTATAATTCAATTGCATAGCATATAATTTTTAGGTGCATTTATTTTTAATTTACATGTTTTGCATTTTATTTTTAGGAGTGGTGGTGGATGGGTTTGAATTAATATTTCTGAGCTTTGGCTTGGCAGGCCGGATTAGGCCCGCGAAAAGAGTAAATTAGCCCAAGCCCGTTGTTTTTTTTTAATTAATTATCTCGTGGGAAATTGAGATTTGATGTGATATTATGGTGGTTTTTGGAATTCAGTTGCAATCTTATCTTTAGTCTTTAGATGATAAAATCGTTTGGAATATTAAGGAGATAAGGAAAATAAGAGGATTTTTGGTGATCGAGAGGTTATAGACTATCTTCGTGTATATTGAAAAGCGAGATGAAATATTCTACGAAGATCACCTATTTTTACCTATAAAAGCAACATGCACGGAGAAAGATGGGGGGTTTTCACTTGGTTTGAAACATTCACCAAAGGAGATAAAGTTTTTGTGAAGGAAAAGTCAAAAAGAGTTTTCTTCTTTTGCTGAAAAGCAAGCAGAAGAGACGTGAGAGCAACAGTGGCAAAGAGAGAGAGAGAGAGAGGGACGTGCGGAGCGGAAGCGGAAAAAGGGGAAAAAGAAGAAAAAGGGGTCTTCTTCTTCCTCGCGCAAAGCATCTTCGTCGAGCCCCGGCTGTCCAGGGCTTCTCCTTCACCTGAGTGACCAGCAACTTGCCGTCGCCACCACCGCCACTCCGTTGTGCCCCTCCCTCGATGAGTCTTCACCGTTGCTGTTCACGCCCGCCGGTCGCCATCCCCGACGCTCGTGAAGCTCCGCGTCGCACCACCGCGCCGGCCACCGCACCACCACCGTCGAGACACCGGCGGCTGCGAGTCCCGAGTCTCACGCCGGTTAGCCTCGCACCGACCTTGGTGTGTCTTTGCCCCCAATCGCGACCCGACGCCACCGGAGCCCTGAATCAGCCGCACCGCCGAGTCAATCTGCCCTCTGTTGTTGCCCCACCGTGACCCGTGACCTCCTGCTCACCCGCCACCGCGCCAGAGTGCCACTCGATCCGCACCTCTGCAGCAACCGACGCCGCCGCGCCTCTGCACCCGTGAGCTCGCCGCTCGCTCTACCGCGCACCACTACCGCCTTGCTGCTCGAGCCTTCCGACCCGACGTTTCTGTCCGAGCCTGATTGCCCCGAGGGACCAAGAACCGACGCCTTGATCTAGACGCCTTGTTGCTCGGAGTCGAAGCCCCGCGACCTACCTCCGCCCGTTGATGCCCTTCATCGGAGCTCGAACGCCGGCGACCCATCACCTCTCGGTGACCGGTCGCGAGTCTGCCGCCGAGCTTTTCTTTTGAAAAGCAAAAGCAAAAAAAAAAAAAAAGGAAAAAATCACATTAGGTAGCTTTTCTTTTTTTATTCACTTTACATTTTATTTATTTATTTTTCTAGTATAATTAGTCCTTGATGTAAGATTGAATTGCACGACATGAAATTGCATCAAATTAGGGATTGACAGTCCGATTTTCGCGCCTGAAATCCGACTTGCAATCTCTCGCAAAATCGCCAATTCGATCTCATGCTCGAGATCCGATTCGCGGTTTATTTTAAAATTGGCCAACCCGATCTCATGCGCGAGATATGGTTCGTCAATTTTTGGATATCAATCTTATCCGCTTGATTTCTTTGTCGTGGAATTTGAATTAATTTTATTGTAGTAAAAGAAAAAAATCCAAAAAAACTGAAGTAGGATTAGGTTTGTTTTAGAATATTTCTAGTCTTAGGGTTATCTTGCATATTTAGAATTGCAATCTTATTTCAAATTTTTAAATAAAAATTCCAAAAAAAAAGGCATTCATTTAGGATGTTAGTTTTCTTTAATTTAGATTGCATGTTTAATTTTTTGGCAATTTTAAATTTCGAATTTCATAAAAAGAAAAAGAAAAAATTAGAATTAGGGCTTTCTTTGCACGTCATTGCATCTTCGGATAAAATTGCATGTTTCATTTTAAGTTTAGATTGATTTCTTAGATAGATTGCATATTAGGTTAGAAATTGCTAAGTTAAAATAATATCTTAGTTTAAATTAGGATTTAGTCTTACATGATCCTTAATATAAGCTGGATAAAATCTTAATCTAGATAGATAGTTTTCGCATTTTTCTTAATTTCGAATTTCATGAAAAACACAAAAAAATTGTCTTAGAATAAATTCATTTCATTCTCTAGGATAGACTGCATACTTATATTGCTATGTCATATCATTGCATGTTAGATTAGTAGCATTGCATTGCATATAAATTAGATTCTCGTTAATTAAGTGAAAACAAAAAAACTTGAGTGATTGCGTGTTAATTAGAAATCATATCTAGGACTGCTGATGTGAATTCTGATCTAACATTGCAGATGCTTTCATTGCTATAAGGTAAGTCCTGCATTTTTTTTTCTTGGGTGTTAAATTGGTGGTTTGCGCACTTGCATGATCACCTCACATGTTAGGGATATATATATATATATATATATATATATATATAATCAATTTAAGTCACCTGCAAAAGCATTTTTGAAAATAAAAGAATGGTACCGAAATGGCATTAGAGAAATCTAGTGTAACCAAGTCCCCGTACCCATAGTCTCTGGTTCGTAGGAGTAAAGTAAAACTCCCGTTACTTTACTTGGGTTTCTAATCGACCCACCAAAAATAGATTAGTGGCGACTCCTAGATAAAATCAATTGCATGTTAAGAACTTAAACCTAAGTCACGAATTGGTATGGGCTTGGGAGAGCCCGAGCTAAGTTTAGGCCTAGCAATCCATTAGCCAAACCCTAGGTGGTTCACACCCAAAAAATTGGTCGCGACAGTTTGGCGACTCTGTTGGGGACTTGAGTTAAAACACTTAGTGGATTTAGGCCAATTTTCTTTTTTTTGAAAAATGGTTTTGTTTGGCATCGAGGATCCCAAGTACGTCCCTAACATTTATGTGTTAAATGTTTTTGCAGATTGGGAGGTATAAAGGGAGTAGTGATTGTTAACCCTTGTCTTGCCGGTGGAGTTGAGGATGAATGTTTTTATTTCAAGTTATTGAAGTGATGTTTGATTTAAACTACTGTGCATGCTTTGCATTTATCACTACACTTTGCACACACAACTTGCCGTCGGACTTGGGCCACATAGGATCATTTAGGATGGTATTGAGATGGATACCACTCCGACCGCATGCTCGCGGTACGAGTCGCCCATCTCAACCTCGAAGTTTCTTTCATGGTGTCAAAAGTACCCACCTTGGTCCGCATGCCCGCGACCCGGGTCGGCTCTTTGACCAAGCCGGAATCATGAGGACTCGACATAGTCCACAAGCCCGTGGCTAGTCTGATAATCCTTGTGGCTCCACCTTGATAAGCCTTATAGATTAGAAATCGAGCCACTTATCATGCGCATGTCTATGTGATTGCCAATCATTGGTAAAGTAAGTTCTCTAAATTTTTGGCCTTTGCAATTTACTTACTTTATCACATTATTTTGTCGGTCCATGGCATTAGGATTGTCCTGAGTCTTGATCAATATACAATGGGGACACCGGACATTCGAATTATTCTCCCTCCAAAGGAAGAGCTTAACACTTGGTGGGAAAAGTTAGATCAAGATAGCCGTCAGTTCGTACAGTCACATATTGGTCGACTGCTTCCACTGCTGCGTATCAACATCCATGGCGGCCTCGTCTAAGCACTCGCCCACTATTGGTGCCCTGAGACTTCTACCTTTATCTTCGGCGGTAAGCATGAACTCACTCCCACCTTGGAAGAGTATAGCATCGCCATAGGGAAGTCCTTGAAAGATGAATTGATTAGTCCGCCAATAGATCCTGTTACGGCCTTATATGATTTTCTGAGAATTAAAGAAGACGACATAAGAAAGGTTTTAAAGGCTCACTGCAATGCATGTCCTTTATCTTTTCTAAAAGAATGTTTTGAAAAAGGCACCTCATTTCAAATGCGTAGGATTTTCCTCTTAGCTTTCTTTGGGTTTATAGTATTTCCTTATTGCAAGAATGCTATTAACCCTTTGATTGCTCAATTAATTAGGCAAGTGTTGGAAGGAAAAATTTTTGTAAATACTGTCCTGACTAAAACTTTTCTTTCTCTCACTCAATTCAAAGGAGGTGGTGATAAGACTCTTCATTCCTCTCCTGAACTTTTACAAATCAGGTTCCTTTCTCATATAAAGGGATTTGGTGGTTTAATGACTATACATGATGTTAGTAATTCTAATCACCCTATTATGAGATTTGAGAACAACCAAAAACATGCACCGGATTACCATCATTCTTGGTGGCTAGCTTTCATGAAAAAGCCAACTTCCAAGGGTTTCCTATGGCATGCTAAATGGTTCCAAGTTCGGGTGGCGGGACTCTCGTGTGAAGGTGTTGGCCCAATCCCTCTATTGGGATTCACTGGAGCATTGGAGTACTATCCGACTAGAGTGACTCGTCGGTATCAAGTCGTGCAAGAGCTTCCCCGGCGTTACAAGCGGATCCGCTCCAAATCGCCTTCGTTGATGGAAGCCGAGGCCATGAAGATTCCATTCTCACTATCAAATCGATGTGGGACATGTGCCATCCACGAAAACTCAAATGGCCCGAAGAGGAGTTGAAGGGCAAAGAAAGGAAGTACTATGCCTCGACTAAGTATATCCAACAACACAAGATTCCGAGGAGAGCCTTCCGAAGATACCGGAGGTGCCGTTGAAGATCACCAATCAAGCTGAGAATAAATGCCGCAAAAGAGTTGCTGAAAAAGCTCAAGAGGAGAATAAACGATTGCGCCGAATGGTGTCCCGAGTGTATATTGATCAAGCCAAATGAAATGCTTTAATCAATCTTGCTATTTTCATTTTTAGATTAATGGTTAGGAAGTTGAGTCATTTACTTTCCTAGTTCATTTGTTTAGGACATTTCGAATTTCTATTTTGATAGGCCTGTCAAAAGCTCCATTAATGAATAAAAGTTCTAGAATATTGCCATGGATCAGTGTATTTTCATATAAGAATGCTTATGTTTGTTCATTTCTTATATTAGGTCATAACGGATCCACCGCGATCGCCTATTATTGCACGGTCAAAGGCTAAAATGGCTGACCAAAATGAAATGCGTGATCGTATGTCCGCTGTAGAGACTCAACTCCAACAAGTACTCGCCTCTATACAACTTGTGACAGATCAACTCCAATTCCTCCAAGCGAATCCAACAGCTGCACCCGCTCTTCCTGAAGTAATTATCCTGAAGCAAGCAAACAAGGTTCAAACGACTAACGACGACATGCCCGGGCTGGAAGATGACTTGGTCCTTGTTGGAAAGGCCAAGCTTGACAGCGTTCCCAAGACAGATCAGGATGAGCGTGTTGCAAAGCTGGAAGAGAAAGTGAGACAGCTGCAGGAGTCACAAAGCTCACTCCCGTTCGACCTCTCGGTCTATGAGAAGGTTAAAATGCCGAGCAAGTTCAAAATGTCGAAGTTTGAGAAGTATGACGGTACATCTTGCCCAAAATCTCATCTACAGATATACCACGTGCGCATGGCCCAGCACGTCAAAAATGAGCCCCTCATGATCCAATCGTTCCATGCGAGTTTGACCGGACCCGCACTAAACTGGTACGTGATGAAGAATGTGAACCTCCTCGACACTTGGAACGAGGTGGCTGACGCGTTCCTCAAACAGTACAAGTTCAACATGGACATCGCACCTTCCCGAGAAGACCTGGAGCGGATGGAAAAGAAAAGGAACGAGTCATTTAAAGAATATGCTGTGAGATGGAGAAACCTAGCGGTTCAAATCACTCCTGAGCCTACCAACAAGGAGCTGATGAAGTTGTTCAAGAAGACCCTCCCGTTTGAGTTTCGTAACCGAATGGCCAGTACATACGTCAAAAGCTTCAATCAGCTTATTCCTGTAGGAGAACAAATTGAGATGGGGATAAGGGAAGGATGGTTTATTGAGCCATCTAGTAGAAGATTCTCTGCCAAGAAAGAGAAAAAAGCTGCTGAAGACGTGAATATGGCTTATAGCCAAGAAAGTACCAATCGTGCCCCGGCTATCCAGATGAATCAAAGGCAACAACAAGCTGCCCAAGCAAGAAGACAGTTCACCCCTCTCCCTGGATCTCCATCCCAAGTGTTGGCAATCCTAAGAAAGAAATGTTTGCTTACTAGTGAACCGAAGCGTCTCAACCGTGAAAGCATTCGAGGCTATGACCCGATGAAGAAGTGTGACTACCATAGCGGTGAACTGGGGCATTCAACTGATGAATGCTTTACTCTCAAGCACAAGATCCAAAACCTCTTGGACACGAAGGCCTTCTCATTTCAAACCGCTTCCGCAAACGTCCGGAAGAATCCGCTACCGGAACATGAGGGTACGAGTCAATGCTATCTTAGAACCAGACATTGAGTTCGAATCGAGTTACCACTCATTTGAGTTGGTGTCCACCATACATGCATCTCGAGACTCACCACCACCCACTCCTGAAGTTTCAAATGCTGCCTTTATGATGGGAAGGGTGATGGTTAGGAATGGTTTTGTTCTGGTAGTAGCCTTGGAAGAAATGGTCGGGTATTCGAAGTCCCAATGAAGCCCTTGAGAGGTCCCATCTTTGTTGGAAGAGGTGGGGAAAATTCTAGAGGACGAAGACGGGGAAAGGCGGAGCCCGCCACGACCAAGGGCGAGGAAGGCAAAGCCCACCACCCCGAGCATTCGCGAGACGTTCCCTGGTCCTCCAATAATGATGCATGATGAAGTAATGGACACCCTGGGGCAACCAAATGGAAAATTTGACTATCTGGTGAAGTATTATGCTCCTCCCAGTTTCTACATTGATCCCCACAGCATTGTCCCAGATGGATGGGGTGGCATGGATGATCCGACACCCTCGGAGACGGAGAACCCAGATGATGCATTGGAAGGAATCACAAGTCTCTTCGATGACGTCTCCATAGGAACCATTGACGAAGGACTTCCGAAGGAGACGGGCTCGGCCCACAAGAGTAACCCATTTATCACTTTCGCATATTCCCCTGCGCGGAATTTTTATTGCTTTCTAGGAGTTGTTTTCGATTTCTTTGTCGCTTTCTTCTTAGGGCTTGAATCGCATTTTCCATTCAATAAATTGTAATTGATTGATGAATTTCAATAAAATTACAAGTTTTATTTTGAGGGCATGATGAGGTACACCAAACCAGCCCGGTGATGATATCCAGCCGATAAACAAAAAGAAAATCCAAGGAGAATTTTGAAGCACGGGCTTCATCATGCTTTCTCGTGTCAAAATACTTCAAAAAATGCTTTTCCAATTGCTTTTCAAAAAATTTCTTCAAAAAAAAATCTTTCAAAAATATGATTTACCCCGTTTATCTTTTTGATCCATCTACATTCTGTTTCAGAGACGATTTTATAGTATGCAAAGGTGTGAAAATGATCCAATCCAATTCTAGATTCTAGGGGCAAGTTTGCTCCAAATTGCAACCGCCCATATGTGGTGAAGAATGTACTTCCCGGAGGTGCATTGATCTTGGTAGAAATAAATGGTCGTGAGTTTTCCACTCCAGTTAATTCTGATGTTGTCAAGAAATATTACCCATGATAGAATTTGCCGTGTCATGTTTTGAACTGCAAGCATTTCTATGATGAATAAATTGCTTAAGTGAATTGAATTGTTCAAATTTGTTGCTTTTCCTCCATGATGAATTGTGTGAGATAAATTAAATGTGTCAAATGGGAAACTTTGGAATGATGAAAGGCAAACCCTATTCCATACATTGTTTCATACATTAACCCCTAGTGAGTTGTATGGAAAAATTCCATGCCTACGAGGAAAAGGGTGATCTCGCAAAGGGTACGTCAACCAAAGTGATGAGAGGCAGTTTTTTCTTCCATCCGAAACACTACAGGTATACCCATTGTTTAGCCCTTTGAGCTCACACACGTGAAGAATTTTTAAATTATCCCCGTCAAGGATCATCCCATACTGGGGCAAAATTTGCGATGAATGATAGGAATTTTCTTACTCACACTTGCATCAATCTTCGAGTATTGCTTTCGCAGTGTAACTTGTACGATAATTTGAAGTGCCTTAGGATGACGAAGAGCAACTCTTTCTCTATCCACACACTTTTATCCATTGCATAGCCCACTTGAGCCTATGAATTTATCTTGTATTAAACCCAGTTGGTGATCATCCCCCACACTGGGGCAAGACAAAAAAAATAAAATTCAAATGGCATGGTCTAGGTGGAGACTGTTCGAGTCCAAAGAAAGTAAGTGCAAAAAATGGGGCAAGAAAAAGCAGTGTGCCTGGTAAAAGTAAGGCCAATACCACAAAAAAAAAACACTTGAGTGGTATCCCCCACAAGGTGGTACTAAAAAACTCAAATGCTATTGCAATCAATGCAGTTGTGATGTGAAAAAAAAAATTCGTTGTGATGTGAAAAAAAAAATTCTTTGACGGTGGAAAAGAAAATTGGTGGAAATGTCAAGATGATCACCAACTTTGACCCCCTAAACACTTTTTGAGCCTACTGATCATTTCATTTCTCAACCCATGAACCAAGCCTACGTTACGTCCCTTGCAAAGTCTCTTCAGATTAGGGCACTTGAATTAACGTAAAAGTTCATGTGTAACATCGCTTGAAGAAGTGCGAGTAAGGCAATTTCTATCTCTTTTCTCATGTTTCTTGACTTGTAAACCCAAAGGTGATTGCGGAATATCACTCATTGTTCAATAGCCTTGACTCAAGGAGTCCCCTTTGTTAAGCCATTGACCAAGCCGACAGTACGGTCCCCGTTAAAGACCTCTCAGATTGGTAAGGTCGTATCACTTGCGAGATTGCACAGACCCTTGTTTGGCATGATGACAGTGAGATAGAGTGATTGTCAAAATCTTGCATCAAAGTTCGGGATGACATGACCCTTTTTAATGAGGATGAGAGAAAAGTCCTTTCAAACCGAAGGATCCCTCATTTGACACATCCATGACACTCATGTGTTTAGATTGGAATATTCTTTTGAGATATTTCCCGATGGAAATTAGGCGATGCAAGATTGATAGAAATCATCACGCATGAACCTCATTTGAATTAATGCATGTCTGTGAATACATGTTGCCTCTCCTACAACTGTGTTTTGCAGGAGACATATCCCCCAAGGAACAGAGATGTCACTAGGTAAGTATATCTCTACCCATACTCTAAATACTTGTCATTGTACAGGTATTCTCTCTCAAGTGCATCGACACTTGACTCGGTTAAGCTGTCATCTATATTGACCTGGAGTGCTTTCGTAGCCCAAAGTCACTTTCATCGACTTGGCGTGCTTTTGTAGCCCAATATCCACTTATACTGATCTGGCATGCTTTCGTAGCCCAGAGTCCCTTTCATCAACTTGGCGTGCTTTTGTAGCCCGATGTCCCTCATGAATGACCCGGCGTGCTTCCGTAGCCTGGTGTCCCTTTATATTGACCTGGCGTGCTTTCGTAGCCCAGAGTCCCCTTCATTGACCTGGCGTGCTTTCGTAGCCTAGTATCCCGTTTTATCAACCTGGCGTGCTTTCGTAGCCCAGAGTCCTTTTCATCGACACTCGATTGAGTTGTCCCCAAGATTTTTCTCCAGATTCAATCTGATTAAGGCGACTGAAGAATGGTTCGGGTCCTAGTTAGATGATCTGTGTTGCAACGTTGGGCGACCGAAGAATGGTTCAGGTCTTAGCCAAGCAAAATCTCCGTTTAGGCGACCGGAGAATGGTACTGGTCCTGGAAAAGCAATTTCCCCATTCAGGCGACCGTAGAATGGTACGGGTCCTGAAAATTCAATTTTCCGTCAAGGCGACCGTAGAATGGTATGGGTCCTCGACAACACCTATTCCTTATTCAGGCGACCGTAGAATGGTACGGGTCTTGGAAAGTGAATCCCCGTTTAGGCGACCGTAGAGTGGTACGGGTCCTAAACTACATTTATTGCTCTAACAGCGACCGTAGAATGGTATGGGTCTTGGAAAAGCAATTTCCCCATTTAGGCGACTATAGAATGGTACGGGTCCTGAAAAATCAATTTTCCGTCAAGGCGACCGTAGAATGGTACAGTCCTCGACAACACCTATTCCTTATTCAGCAACCGTAGAATGGTACGGGTCCTGGAAGGTAAATCCCCGTTTAGGTGACCGTAGAATGGTACGGGTCCTAGACAATATCTATTTCCCTATTCAGGCGACCGTAGAATGGTACGGGTCCTGGAAGGTAAATCCCCGTTTAGGCGACCGTAGAATGGTACGAGTCCTGGGAAAGCAGTCTCTTTACAAAACCATGTTACTATTCTGGGCGATCGTAGAATGGTACAGTCCTGGACATGTAACACAAACTATCTCGAATTACTCTATCCTCCTTGAAGGTAAGTTATTCCAGGTAGGTTCATTTGTCATTTGCGTTTCCATGCATCATGTAAGTTGCATCCAAAAATGGAATTCATTTTCCAACAAAAATCATTCATTGCATATGCATAACCAAAATTTAGGTCTCAATTTATCTTTGAAGGCAACCTCTACGAGCTCACCTTCAAAGAGGGGCAAATTTGTTGACACCTAAATTTCGGGCAACCCATTTAGTCATTTATTGCATAAAAAATTAGGGATTAATTTTTAACCCTTAAGAAAAAAATATTATAATTCAATTGCATAGCATATAATTTTTAGGTGCATTTATTTTTAATTTACATGTTTTGCATTTTATTTTTAGGAGTGGTGGTGGATGGGTTTAAATTAATATTTCTGAGCTCTGGCTTGGTAGGCCGGATTAGGCCCGCGAAAGGAGTAAATTAGCCCAAGCCCGTTTTTTTTTAATTAATTATCTCGTGGGAAATTGAGATTTGATGTGATATTATGGTGGTTTTTGGAATCCGGTTGCAATCTCATCTTTAGTCTTTAGATGATAAAATCGTTTGGAATATTAAGGAGATAAGGAAAATAAGAGGATTTTTGGTGATCGAGAGGTTATAGACTATCTTCGTGTATATTGAAAAAGCGAGATGAAATATTCTACGAAGATCACCTATTTTTACCTATAAAAGCAACATGCACGGAGAAAGATGGGGGGTTTCACTTGGTTTCGAAACATTCACCAAAGGAGATAAAGTTTTTGTGAAGGAAAAGTCAAAAAGTTTTCTTCTTATGCTGAAAAGCAAGCGAAGAGACGTGAGAGCAACAATGACAAAAGAGAGAGAGAGAGAGAGAGGGATGTGCTTTGAGCAGAGCGAGAAAAAGGGGAAAAAGAAGAAAAAGGGGTCTTTTTCTTCCTCGTGCAAAGCATCTTCGTCGAGCCCCACAGCCGTCCGAGCTTCTCCTTCACTTGAGCGACCAGCAACTTGCCGTCGCCACCGCTGCCACTCCGCCGTGCCCCTCCCTCGATGAGTCTTCGCCGTTGCTGTTCACGCCCGCCTGGTCGCCGTCCCCGACCCCCATGAAGCTCGCGTCGCACCACCGCGCCGGTCACGCACCACCACTGCCGAGACACCAGCAACTCGCGAGTCCCTAGTCTCGCGCTTCGGTTAGCCTCGCACCGACCTTAGCGTGTCTCGCCCCCAATCGCGACTCGACGCCACTGGAGCCCCGAATTAGTTGCACCGCCAAGCCGATTTGCCCTTTGTTGCAGCCCACTGTGACCCGCGACCTCCTGCTCGCCCGCCACCGCGTCGGAGTGCCACTCGATCCGCACCTCTGTAGCAACCGACGCCGCCGCGCCTCTGCACCCGCGAGCTCGTTGCTCCGCTCTACCGCGCACCACTACCGCCCTATTGCTCGAGCCTTCCGACCCGACGCTGCTTTGTCCGAGCCCGATTGCCCCGAGGACCAACGACCGACGGCCTTGATCTCGACGCCCTACGCTCGGAGCCGAAGCCCCGCGACCCGCCTTCGCCCATTCCCGCCCTTCGCCGGAGCTCCGAACGCCGGCAACCCATCACCTCCGGTGACCAGCCGCAGCAGATGCCGAGCTTTTCTTTTGAAAAGAAAAAGTAAAAAAAAAAGGAAAAAAATCACATTAGGTAGCTTTTCTTTTTTATTCACTTTACATTTTATTTATTTATTTTTCTAGTATTATTATTCCTTGATGTAAGATTGAATTGCCCGACATGAAATTGCATCAAATTAGGGATTGACAGTCCGATTTTCGCGCCCGAAATCCGACTCACAATCTCTCGCAAAGTCGCCAATCCGATCTCATGCTCGAGATCCGATTCACGGTTTGTTTTAAAATTGGCCAAGTCGATCTTATGCGCGAGATTTGGTTCGTCAATTGTTGGATATCAATCTTATCCTACTTGATTTGCTGTCGTGGTATTTGAATTAATTTTATTTTAGTAAAAGAAAAAAAATCCAAAAAAATCTGAAGTAGGATTAGGTTTGTTTTAGAATATTTCTAGTCTTAAGGTTATCTTGCATATTTAGAATTGCAATCTTATTTCAAATTTTTAAATAAAAATTCCAAAAAAAAGGCATTCATTTAGGATGTTAGTTTTCTTTAATTTAGATTGCATGTTTAATTGTTTGGCAATTTTAAATTTCGAATTTCATAAAAGAAAAAGAAAAAAATTAGAATTAGGGTTTTCTCTGCACGTCATTGCATCTTAGGATAAAATTGCATGTTTCATTTTAAGTTTAGATTGATTTCTTAGATAGATTGCATATTAGGTTAGAGATTGCTAAGTTAAGATAATATCTTAGTTTAAATTAGGATTTAGTTTGACATGATCCTTAATATAAGCTAGATAAAATCTTAATCTAGATAGATATTTTTTACATTTTTCTTAATTTCGAATTTCATGAAAAACACAAAAAAAATTGTCTTAGAATAAATTCATTTCATTCTCTAGGATAGACTGCATGCTTATATTGCTATGTCATATCATTGCATGTTAAATTAGTAGCATTGCATTGCATATAAATTAGATTCTCGTTAATTAAGTGAAGACAAAAAAACTTGAGTGATTGCGTGTTAATTAGAAATCATATCTAGGGCTGATGTGAATTCTGATCTAACATTGCAGATGCTTTCATTGCTATAAGGTAAGTCCTGCATTTTATTTATTTGTTTTTCTTGGGTGTTAAATTGGTGGTTTGCGCACTTGCATAATCACCTCACATGTTAGGGAAATATATATAAAATCAATTTAAGTTGCCTGCAAAAGCATTTTTGAAAATAAAAGAATGGTACTGAAAGGGCATTAGAGAAATCTAGTGTAACCAAGTCCCCATACCCATAGTCTCTGGTTCGTAGGAGTAAAGTAAAACTCCCGTTACTTTACTTGGGTTTCTAATCGACCCACCAAAAATAGATTAGTGGCGACTCCTAGATAAAATCAATTGCATGTTAAGAACTTAAACCTGAGTCGCGAATTGGTATGGGCTTGGGAGAGCTCGAGCTAAGTTTAGGCTTAGCAATCCATTAGCCAAACCCTAGGTGGTTCACACCCGAAAAATTGGTCGCGACAATTAATAATGCCAAGTTTATTGCGAATAAAATCAAAAGCCTTTTTGTTAAGAGGCTTTGTAAAAATGTCAGCCAATTGATTTTGAGAATCAACAAACGGAATGTTTACTTCACTATCATTGACAAGGTCTCAGATGAAATGGTGCTTGATTTCTATGTGCTTGGCCCTTGAGTGCAAGATTGGATTCTTTGTTAGGTTGATGACACTTGTGTTGTTGCATTTGATCGTCGTATTTGAGTCCTCTACTCCGTAGTCCTTTAGTTGTTGCTTCATCCATAGGACTTGGGTGCAAAAATTGCCTAGTGTGGCATATTAAGCTTCAGTGGTTGATAAAGCGAAGCTTCAGTGGTTGATAAAGGAACCGTTGATTGCTTTTTGGAGGATTAAAACATAAGCATGTTGTCTAAGAACTGACAAGTTCTAGATGTACTTTTTCTATCAATCTTACTTCCTGCAAAATCAGCATCAGAATACCTAGATAACACAAATTCTGATCTCTTAGGGTACTAGAGTCCTAGAGATGGGTAAGTATTAATATACTTGATAATACTTTTTACTGCAGAAAGATGAGCCTCCCTAGGGTCTCATTGAAATCTTGCGCACATGCATACACTAAAAAGGATATCAAGTCTTGAAGTGGTGAGACAAAGTAGGGAGCCAATCATGCTCCTATATAACTTTTGATAAACTTTCTTGCCATTTTCATCTTTGTCGAGCTTTGAAGATGAAGACATGGGAGTTTCCATTTTCTTTGAATTTTCTATGTAAAATTTCTTCACAAGCTCTTTGGCATATTTTTCTTGGCAAACAAAAGTTCTTTCTTCTTTTAGCTTGATTTGCAATTCGAGGAAAAAATTTAATTTTCCCATCATGCTCATCTCAAATTCATCCTACATCAACTTAGCAAAATTCTTGTAGAGATTTTCATTAGAGATCTAAAAATAATGTCATCGACATAAATTTGCACCAATAGAATTTCCTTACCTTCGCTCTAAATGAATATAGTAGTATCAATATTATCTTTGTCAAAACCATTATAAATAAGGAAAGTTGTCAATCTTTCATACCAAGCACGGGGGGCTTGTATCAAACGTGGCTCCGTTTGGTTCAAAGATTCCCAAGGGGCTTTCAGGGCTGAAAGCCCATTGGGAAAAAATTTAGGTGTTTGGTTCGGCATTTGGAGGTGTCATTGGCCAAATGCTGGCATTTGAAATGCTGAAAGCCCAAAGCAGGTGGGGACCTGCTTTAGGCTTTCAGCATTTCGGAAATGCAAGTCAACCTCTACTGTTCATCCGTTGACTTCTTCTTTTTTTTTAAATCGATCATCTTCCCCACACCCCAACCACCGTTAATCAGCGATGGAGTTTCATCGGATTTTATTTTTATTTTTTAAAAAATAATAAAAACCCTTTGCAAATGTTGGGTTCACCTTTTTTTTGTCATTTTTATCTTTTGACAATCAATAGCCCAACTTTTTATCAATACACTAGAATTATCATTAATTAACGAAGATGATTAATACTACAATAATTAAAAAAAAATTATTCAAAGTTGAAAACAAACCTAAAAGAACCATAGGCCAAAAGTTGAGCTTTGCATCTAATTTATAATCAAATTCTTTTTAATATAATTTTTAAATAAATTTACTAATATATATCTTTTACATTACTCTCAACATGAAGATGTAAAAGGTTATATAGTCATTGTTTCTTTTTGCAATTTTAAAAATACTAAAACTAAAAACTTAATGTTTTGAGCTTTGCATCTAATCTATAATCAAATTCTTTTAATATAATTTTTAAATAAATTTACTAATATATATCTTTTACATTACTTTCAACATGAAAATATAAAAGGTTATATAGTCATTGTTTCTTTTTGCAATTTTAAAAATACTAAAAAAAACTTAATTTTTTGAGCTTTGCATCTAATCTATAATCAAATTCTTTTAATATAATTTTAAAATAAATTTACTAATATATATCTTTTACATTACTCTCAACATGAAGATGTAAAATGTTATATAGTCATTGTTTCTTTTTGCAATTTTAAAAATACTAAAACTAAAATACTTAATTTGGTCACACTAAAGGGCTTTTCAAATATATGTTTACCAAACAGTCTTGCATTTTCCTAAAGCACTTTTCAGTTATAATTTACCAAATAGTCTAGCATTTCGGAAAACCCCTTTACCTCAAAGGTATTTGTATTATCCCAAGAGCATTTCCCCAAAGCTGAACCAAACGGGCCCTGTATAGGGCTTTCTTTAACTAATAGACGTGATCTTACTTTCGTGGTTCTTCAAAGCATGGAGGTTGTTCTACGAACATTTTCTCCTTAATGAATCCATTCAAGAAAGCACTCTTCACGTCCATTTGGAAAAGTCTAAAATCATGAAAACATGCGTAAGCGAGTGAAAGTCGGATTGCTTCTAACCTTGCTACTAGCGCACAAGTTTTGTCATAGTCGATTCCTTCTTCTTGCGAGTAGCCATTGGCGACCATTCTTGCTTTATTTCTCATGACTTTTCCTTGATCATTGAGCTTGTTCCTGTACACCCATTTTATTTCTATAACAGGATGATCTTTTGGTCTGGGAACCAATTCCCATATTTCATTTATTTGGAATTGTTGAAATTCCACCTACATTGATTGGATCCAGTTTTTATCTAATAGGGCTTCTTCAGTACTTCATGGTTCAATAGAGTGCCAAAGTACTGATGGCATCTTTTAGAGTTGATCTTGTTCTAATATTGTCATCGATGTTTCCCATAATTAGATCTTTTGGATGGCTTGACTTGTGCTTCTAGTTTCTGTTGAATCTGTCATTAGATGTTATGGGCTTTTCACTATCATGCTTATCAGAAATTTCTTGTTGCTATGGCTATTCATCTGATTTTGAAACTTTAATTTCTTCTTCTACTTGAAATGGTCAAATGATTGCTCTACTTGATCAAAATCTTCATGAGGAAGAGTAGTTTCATTAAACTTTATATTGATAGACTCCTCCACCGTGTGAGATCTTTTATTGTAGACTCTAAAAGCCTTGCTCAGAGTTGAGTATCCCAAAAATATACCTTCATTTGATCTTTCATTAAACTTATCAGGCCGGTCATTAGCATTTTTTAAGATAAAGCATTTACAACTAAAAATTCAGAATTATGAAATTATTGGTTTCCTATCTTTGAAAAACTCATAGGGGTCTTTTCTAAAGAAGGTCCAAGGAAAAATCGATTAATGATGAAGCAACTTTACTTTTCTAAAGAAGGTCCAAGGACTTTAAATAATCATTTTCTTTTAAAATAAAATCATTATTTTCTTTTGTTTGAAGAAAATCCTTTTCAAGATACTCAATCTTTCCTTTTTGGAAAGAATTATGATGTCTCAATCTTGAGTTTTCCTTCTTCAATTCTGAGAATTTTCTAAGTACAACCTTGTAATTAATAAGTAATTCTTCTATATGATTAGAACAGGGGTAAGTACACTATCAGTGCCAAAACTTGTGTATGACGCTCACTTTGGTGCCAAAAGTTTATTTTGGATCACTTAAGTGTTAACAAATTTGAAAACGATCATTTCAGTGCCAACATTGATGAAATTGGCCAGAAATCCGACGTGGCACTTTTTTATTAATTTTTGAAGCCAAGGTGGCTCGTTGGAGAGTACAGTCAGCATCCAAATAACAAAACGATGTCGTTTGGCATCTTTCCCCCAACTTAGAAACCCTAAATCCCCAAATTGAGAGAGAGAGAGAGAGAGAGAGAGAGAGAGAGATAGAAGGCCGACACCAGCAGCGGCACCAGCACTAGCAGCAGCAGCAACGGCACACCAGCGGCACCTTTGACCCCTCTTCTTCTTCCTCCTCCTCCGCCCTCGCCTCCTATTCTTCCTACCACTTCTTGCTTGAGCAATAATCTTAGTCTCTCCTCGCTCACCTGGTCGAGCAACTACAATGGTAGCCGAGCGATGGTGGCCGAGCGATGGCGATTGAACGACGGTGGCTGAGCGGCGGAAACCCTAATTTCAATTCCCATATGAGCTATACGACGTCGTTTCTATGAGGATGTCCACATATAATGGAAAAACAACGTCGTTTCTTGAGGAGGATGGAAAATGACGTTGTTTTAAAGCCACCGCAATTTTTTTTTTAAATATAAAAGTCATGTAATTAATTTGGTCGGAATCTCTCGCCGGTGGTACCAAAGTGATCGTTTTTTCTCCGATTTGGCATTTAAGTGATCCGACGGAAACTTTTGGCACCAAAATGAGCGCCGTACACAAGTTTTGGCATTGATAGTATACTTTCCCCATTAGATACTTCAATTGGAATGTCAAAATCTCTTACCTCAAATTCTTCTTCAGAATAAGATTTTGTCATGGGATAGATATTTGCGTATTCTTCATCGCTTTCTTTGTCTTCTCATACTTATTCGTTTTTTTCTTCAGAAGAGGACAATTTAGCTTGATGTACCCTTGCTTATTGCACTTGAAACAAACTACATCCTTGCTTTCCTCTTTGTCATTGAAGCTTCTTGTGATATCCCGAAATTTGGCCCCGTTTTGAATATGTGAAATTGTTGTTTCGTCGACGCGCTTATGGTTATTTTTACTTGAAACTGATCACTCACAAGCTAACTAATCAATTAGGCAAGGTTGTTAAGGGATATAAACGTGACAGACTAGAGAATTCGATCAAAAATCGACCGCTCGACCATAATAATCGGCAATGGTCAATACAACATTGTTATAAATCGATTAGCGAATGGATATAAGTCGATTCAATGGAATTATGTAGTCGAATTGTGGGTGATTCCGCAAGATTGCGATATTCGTGTCGAACGACAATAAACTGATTTTCTATCGATATTATATTCGGGACACGTAATTGAACCCTCATGATTATATGACAACCGAGGGTCGTCTACGATTCGGAATGCACAGATGTGGATCGAAAATTATCGACCACGGGTCAAACACGCTAAAACCCCTAAAAGCTACTCGGTAGATTAGGTCGTACTAAAGTCATGTTAGGTCGATTTTAACCACGAAATTTAATTCGACTTTGGGAATTGGACATTTGAGCGTGTCATGATTTATTTATTGGACGTTGTCTCATCTTTCGGTGAATTTTCGTCGGGTCCGAAATTTTGCGGAAAAAGGTTTTCAGACAAAAAGAAAATGAAAATGAAATTCGGATGGGTAGAGAAATTGGGTTTTTCTACCCCAAAAAGGGTTTATTTGTGGGAATTTAAAGGTAAAATGTGATTGGTGGAGTGAAGATGAAGCTTAGGACTTTTGAGGCATGAAGACTTTGTGGCAAGAGTGATGATAGTTGAGATATTTGTTCAAGTGTTGTGATTGGCCCTCCTTCCTCTCTCTCTCTCTCTCCCTCCCTCATGCACGTTCAGCCCCCCCTCCTTCTGCAAACTGCTTCTTCCTTCTTCTTCTTCTCATTTTCTTCCTCACGTTCACCCCTTCCTCACGCATTTCCTTCCCCCTTGGTTCTGGTTCAGCTTTTCCCTTCACCTTGTTGCCCCTTGTCATGCCAGCGACTTCATTCTTGCCTCATCATCCCCACGCCATCTTCATCTACAACCATCCCCTTCATTCTTGCCGCATCATCTCCACCGTCCACTTCCCTTCACATCCCACTCCACCGACCAACAACACCAGCACCACCACCAGCTCACCTCAGCGCCTCACGCCACCACCTCACCACCATCACTGGCCCAACTGTTTTTCCAACACCACCAGCCACAGCTACCACCACGCCGACACCACCACCAGCTTGCCCACAACCGCCTCACCACCTCACCGTCGTCCTCACCTCCACCGACTAGCCCCAAGTCGAGCCGAGCTCCCCTCTTGGCCGAGAGCTTGGAGGGATTGTCACCACCGCCGTTGAACTCTGTTCAACCCGTGGTTGTTTCGTGTTTTCGTCGCCGTCGTGTCGCCGTCGCCATGAGCCCGCTGCTGTCGAAAACCGTGAGTTAACTCCCTAATCGTTGATTAGGACATTAATTACGCTTAGGGGTGATTAGACTAGCACTAATAGTGTTTAGTGTTAATTAAGCTTGGTTTTGTTTAATTTAGATTAAGCTTGGTTTAGATTAATTTTAATTGTGATTAGTTTAAGTAATCATGGTTAGGTTAATTAATTTGGTTTAGTTTAATTAATTGAAATTTACTTAATTTAATAGTTATTTATTTAATTAATCGCAATTAGTGTAATTAGTGATGGATTAGTCGATACGTTAGAATTTTACGCTCGTTTTCTTGGATGAAATTATGCGTGATTTTGAGTGTTTGCATGTTTGATATTATGAGATTGATTGCTTGATGGTAGGTTCCAATTTTCATTACAAAAGATGGTCTTATGGGAAATTAAATAGAAAAAAATGAGGTGTCGGGGTTGGACACCAAAACTTATTTGTTCAATAAAACAATGAGGTTTTAAATTGGGTGCGTGTAAAGTTTGACGGGTTGATTTCAAGTACACAACCCCATACGAATTTCTTTCCAAAAGTTTTAAAGAAAAAAAAGGGGGATTACCCAAGGTTATTTCCAAAAAGGGTGGTTGGGCAAAGAAATAGAAAAAAAAAAAATTGAGGTGTCGGGTTTGGACGCCAAATTTTATGTGCTTTATAAAAAAATGAGGTTTTAAAACAGATGTGTGCAAAGTTTGATGTGTTGATTTCAAATACATGACCCTGTATGAATTTATTTCGGAAAGTTTTAAAGAAAAAAAAAAGAGTTGCCAAGTTATTATTTGAAAATAGATTTTGGTGTTTTCGGCTCAATAACGGTAATAAAAGCTGGCTTGATTGATGATGTGCTTGAGTTGTCACGTAATTGAACCCGTCACCCAACGGGAGTTTGGAGACAATGCCCAATTTTATCAAATGCCCGGTGGGAGTCTGGAAGTCGAGTCACGGTTGAGGCCGAACCGATGTTCCTTATTGGAATGCTATCCTGAGGCATATGCATATGCGGGATGATGCCATGCCTGATAGGGTGGGACGATGCTCGGTTATGTCGGAAGACCGCCGACTTTTGTATTGGCCACGGCCTAAGGGGTCGTAATAATTGGAACACGTGCGCCAACAGTGCGTATGAAATTCTTGTGTGTGTTTTGATTATTAATTATGCACATTATACTATTATTATTGTGCGAGAAGTGCTAATGTGTAGGGATGTGTTGAGGCGAGGTGAGTTTATGTGTGGCGCGTGTTTAGGCCGCCCTTGAGGCGAATTCGCGTCCTAATCGGGGTTTAGGGATTTTAACTTGCTGAGATTTTTATCTCATCCCATCGTGGTTAAACATTTTCAGAATCGTAGCATGGAGGTTCGCCCGGTGCGATTTGGGGTCCCTTGGGATATGGAGGTGGAGACTACACTTTACCCTATCCCCGGGACCGACCGTTTCCGTGAGTTAGTAGTTATGACGTTATGTGTTGACCAGGGCTTTGTACATGTAGTGCCCCATAACTTTAAGGCGTGATTCATTAGGGAAGCGAATGACGATAGGATTGGTCCCCTGCAAGGTTTTGATGGGTTGCCCATTAGACACATGTGTCACGCCCTAAACTTCGAGTGCGAGCACATTCCTCGGTGGTCGATAAAACTTGCGACGTCCCAGGACGCGTCGCCGACCCAATCGATTATGCACATGCGGAAGCATATAAACAATCCCTAGACAACACATATATGGGATAGAAAAGTAGGATACAAATTTTCACAAAACACTTTTATAAATAAATTAGTCTGTTTACAAAAAGTTCGGCTTTCAAAACGAAGCTGTCCTACGACCTACTAGTTAGACACATTCACCGATCCTTCGGATTCCACCTCCACAGGCTCCGAGGGCTTCGGGTCCTCCACAATCCCATCAGGAGGATCAGTTGCACCCTCGCTTGGAGCGGCGTTGACCGCAACAGCGGGGATATCAAAACCCTGAAGGGGACGTCCCCTATACTCATTGAGCCCACAGCGAAACCACGCCCCTAATCGATGAGGTACCCTTCGAGGTAAGCCCTCATCAACCCAGATAGTGGTCACAATCAGCTTATGGACCCAGTGACTCCCATAGACAAGATGTCTATACTCCACTCAGAAACCCCTCGAGGCTGTCCAAAACGAACTGGAGTGACCGCCATCTAAGGACCTAAAAAGATTGAGCCCATAACGGGGTGAGACAATGTCTCAGCAAGTTCACCCCCTAAACCCCGACTAGGAAGGAAATACGCCTAAAGGTAATCTAAACACACGTCACAAAAGACTTATCTCGTCTCAGTTCCTTCCTACATGTTAGTGCAGTTCATATAACATATAATTGCATTAAAAGCACTCATCAATCGGGACGTCTCAACTTATAACTCAAACAATTATAGGGATCCCAATTATAAGGCCAAATCTTTATGACACGTCCCATTCCGTGCCACACAATTTTGTCCCACAATCAGGCGCATCAATTTCAATCAATCACGCGTCCCAATTGATTATGACCCAACGGTCACGGCCGACTCAACAGTCAGCGATCTTTCGGCATAGTCGGGCATCGTCTTGCACCATCGAGCACGGCAATGTTTATATCTAGATGGCATTCCATATAGGAGCATCGGCCAGCCTCCATTGCGACCGGCATCCGTTGACTTGGGACATTCCCGAAGGAGTATTGTCCGGCCCCAAAGGCTCTTGACGGGTTCTCATATCATTCATGCATCCATCCAATCCTCGCCAAGACCTCGTGTTTTGCACTCAAATGTCCCAATTAAAATAATGTATTTGACCCATTTTCTTCGTATTATAAACACACGATAAAATAATCGTATGTGGGTACACGGTCAATTTGAACCAGAAAAATTGATATCATTCCTTTTGAAAGCCCACTATTTAATATAGTCTTTAAAAACATTTTCAGTATCAAAACCTAACACACGGTATTTTCTAATTAAATACCAAAATTTCATAATTTTAAAATAAATACTCAAAATTACAATCATCACTCAATTTGTACAAATGAACCATCAATTGCATAAATTAAGCACACCACTGCAATCGGCACAAAATTCGATCACCGACTATCCCGGTATAATTTTCGAAAAATATTAAATAATTACAAAAATTACAAAAATAATTAAATAAATGCAAATTAATCCAATAAATGCACATTTAAGCTAAAATGTTAATCTAACCACCTAAACGGGTCTAGAAAAATAATACACCTATCAAATTAAATAATACACTCTATCTAGCCCTTAATTAATCTAATCTAACCACCTAACAATCTTAATTAATTAATTAAATCACTAATTACAACTAACTAACCACCTAATCCATACTTAGCATAATCTCATTACCTACTAAACGTCATTAACTCCCTAAGCAGATTTTATCAAGTAAACTCATCGGATTAACGAACTAGTGAGTCCACGGAGACGACGACGCGGAGGCGGAGGTGGGAACATGAGCTTGCGGCAACACTAAGCAAGGCCCGAAAGAGACCTAAAATGGGCCACGAAGCCCAACAACCCTTGCTGGCCTTGGGTTTTGTCCAAGGACCGAAGGGGCTGGGTCGAGTCGGCTAGATGTTGGAATGGCCAAGGCGGGACGGTGGCGACTGTAGTGGGCCTCAGGCGGTGGCTTTGGTGGCTGGACGATGACGGTGGCGCGGCTTCCAGGCGAGTTCGACGGTGACCAGGCCGGCTCAGGGCTTCGGGACAATGAGGATGGGAATAGGAGCAGCGCGACGACGAGACGCTGGCGGGCGGCTTGCGACTCCTTGGACAGGTGGCAACAGCGCACGACGGCAGGTAGGGCAGTCGACGAGCTGCTACTGGCTTTCCTCTGGTTCTTAAGCTCTCAAATGGCATCAACAATGGAGAAAGCAAGGTTGAAGAAGAAAAGGAAGGCTCAGCTGAAAGGGGGGGGCAAAATGCCTCTGAAGTCTCCTCAAAATATCCAAACCATCATTGGAGAGGCCCCCAAAGTCCATGGCCAAGTTCAGTAGCCCTATCCTCTCCAAAGCTTCCCTTAGAAGCCACCCAAAGTGTCCAAAATGTTGCTACCCCCTTGGCCTATGTATTTTGTAACATTTCCCCTCCAATTTCATTCAATTCCTCTCCAAATTAACCTAATTGATGCCAAAAAATTCAGCCAAGGTGTCCACACTTAATTCCACATTTTTCCTTGCAAAATAATCCAACTTGACGGCCAAATGTGCAACAAAAAATGGTCCTCAAATTTTCCCGGTTCAAAATAGCCATACTTTGAATTTTTGCCGAAAACTCGGGTTTGTAGAAAATCTTTGGAGGATGAGTCAACGTTCCTAAAATGAATCATGAAATGACAAAAATTTCAATTTCTGATATGTGGAGCAATTTCGCGGTTAATTTCAATCGGGTTCGATTTTAGTGTGACATAGCCTACCGGATAGCTTTTAGGAATTTTTAGTGCAATTGACCCGTGGTCGATAATTTTTGAGCCACATTATATATCTTCGACTCATTGGTGACTCTCGGTTGTCGTGAAAATCAAGGTTTCAAATACGGGCACAGGGTTCAAAAATGACAAAAAAATCAGTTTAATGCCGTTCAACAAGAATTTTGCAATTAGGTGGAATCATCCACACTTTAATCACATACCTCAGTTGAATTGACCTATCTCCGATCTCTGATCGATTTTGACAATGTTGTATTGACCCTTGCAGATTAGCACGGTCGAGCAGTCGATTTCTGGTTAAATTCTCAAGTCTATTGTGTTAAAATCCTTAACGGCTTCACCCGATAGATTAGTTATCTCGTGAATGATCAGCTTAGAGAAAAAAACTATAGGCGCGTCGATGAAAAGCTCAACTCATTCAATCGAAAACATAGTCAGCAAAAAATATGTCATACATGGATGGGCCAGGAGGCAACCCCATGGATATTGACACTCTAGACGGTGTTGTTGTGAACCCGGATTCCGAGCTAGAGGGCCCGAGGAATCGGAACCACCTGACACCATGCATGATTTTGCGCTTTGGTATTAGGATGGATGTTTGGAGTCGTGTAGACGGAAGTTAACCCCGACCTTGATCCTTTTTGTCAGTAGGTTGTGTAGGAGTCCTTTTTGGTAGTAGGTTTGTATATATGAAAACTCCTCGGGTTAACATGTTGGTATATAAATAAATCATAGTTTGTGAAAAAAAATTGTCGTGACGTTTTACTATCCCTATTTCTGATGGTTGACTGGGTGTTTGTATAAATAAATCATAGTTTGTGAAAAAAAATTCCAGGTTCTATTTTCGATTGGACAAGTTTGACTATTCATCAACGCACCTATAGTTCTTTTCTCTAAGTTGTCCATTCACGAGATAACTAGCCTATCAGGTGGAGCCGTTAAGGGATTTTAACGCAACAGACTTGAGAATTCGACCAGGAATCAACTGTTCGATCGGGCTAATATGCAAGGATCATTACGGCATTGTCAAAATTGATCAGAGATAAGAGATATGTCAATTCAACAAAGATATGTAATTAAAGTGTGGGTGATTCCACCTGATTTCAAAATTCTCGTCGATCGACACTAGACCGATTTTTCTATCGTTTTGGGTACCCTGTGCCCGTATTTAAAACCTTGAGATTTTCACGACAACCAAGAGTCACCAATGTATCGAAGATGTACATTGTGACTCGAAATAAATCGATCACGGTTCAATTACACTA
The DNA here is from genome assembly GCA_014182365.1 of Eucalyptus tenuipes. Taxonomy (NCBI): domain Eukaryota; kingdom Viridiplantae; phylum Streptophyta; class Magnoliopsida; order Myrtales; family Myrtaceae; genus Eucalyptus; species Eucalyptus tenuipes. The sequence goes on from CM024540.1 coordinate 17,144,294, forward strand.
AAAATTCCGAAAAGCTACCCGATAGGTTAGGTCACGTTAAAATCGCGCCAGATTGAAATTAATCGCGAATTTGAATCCGATTTCAGATTTTGAAAGTTTTGTCATGTCAAAATTCATTTTAGGGACATTGACTCATCTTTTGAAGATTTTTCTGCAAACCGAGATTTTTGGCGAAAATTCATTATAGGGACATTTTTGTCCGGAAAATTCAGGGGACCATTTTTTATTGTGTTTTTCGGATACAAGTTGATTCTATTTGGCAAGGAAAAATGTCAATTTCATCTAGGATCCCTTGGTGGAATTTATGGGGACCGAATTGAATTTAATTGAAGGGGGTTTGGTTCAATTTGGGAGAATTTGTGCCCAAATTCGTATGCCATGGCCACCACCACTTTTGGACCACTTCAATAGCTTGCAAAGGAAGCTTGGTGGCTGCCAAAGAGTTATGGAAGACAGCCAAGGGTTGTGGGGCCTTGTCTTGGGGACAAATGGATAGAATGGAAGCAAAGTGGCCCCCTCCAAGCCTTTGTTGTCCCCTTCTTCTTCAATAAGCCTTGCTTTCTCCATTAGAGACCCTTTGGAGCTCCAAAAAGTTGCGAGAAAACCGAGCATCCCCTAGCCGCCGGACCGTTCGCTCGAAGCAGCCTTGTCGCCATCGCACCACCTGCGAGCCTCGCATGTCGCCTGCTGGCATCCCGCTCATCCCGCGCCATTCCGCCGGTTCCGCGAGCCCAGCCATCCCCCAAGCCCCTATCTATTGCCGTCTCTAGCTATCCAGCCACCACATGTGGTCGTCCAAGCTGCTAGAGACCACGCCGTCACCCCTGCTCGTCCACTGCACCACCGGTCCACCTCAGCCTGCCGTCCCAGCCTCAAGTAGCCCTTTTTTGGCCTTAAGCAGAACCAAAGACCAGCAAGGTTCTTTGGGCTTCAAGGTCCGTTTTAGGACACTTAGGGCCTCATAAGGTGCCGCCGCTTCGAAGTTTGCTGCCCATCTCTGCCTTGCCGTCGCTGTGGACTCATTGGATTTCAAAACCGATGAGTTTACTCACTAAACTCTGCTTAGGGAGTTAATTATGCTTAAGAGTTGATTAGTTTAGACTAATTAAGGTTTATGTGGTTAGTTAAAATGGATTAGCAATTTATTTACTCGTTATTGCATGTTAGGTGGTTAGATCAGCTTAATTAGCGACTAGATAGATTGTATTATTTATCTAGATTGGTTAGGAAATTTTCCGGGCCCATTTTAGTATCTAATTAGGCTTTTTCAGCCTAAGTTTGCAATTATGGCATTTAAATGTATTTATTTAATTAATTTTAGTATTTATTTAATTATTTATTATTTTTCGAAAATTAGACTGGGATAGCTGGTGACCGAATTTTGTTTTGATTGCAATGGTTTACTTGGTTTATTTAATTGAATGCTAATTTGTGTTATTTGAGTGATAATTGTAATTTTGAGAATTTATCCCAAAATTGAGTAATTTAAGTATTTGATCGGGAAACACCGGGCGTCGGTTTATAACGCCAAAAATATCTTTGTAGACTATATTAAATGGTGGGATTTTTAAAAAGGGAAATATTGTATTTTGTCTTAAACCAACCGTGCACCCACACACGATTATTTTATCGGGTATTGTGAAAACGGTAAAATTGTCGGTTGATGAGAATGGTATACTATATCAACCTAAGGGCCTTGATATATCAGCTTTGGTGAGTAGTATACCCTGGTAGCTTCGGTGAGCACTATAGATATCTATCAGCTTGACGAGCATCTATTATTTATTAGCTTTGGTGAGCAATATAGATATATAGCAGCTTCGGTGAGCATTATTATATATCTATTGTTAGCTTGGGTGAGCTATATCATCTATCTTCAGCTTGGGTGAGCAGCATTTGAATCAATAGAATTTCATAGATGGTATGGATGATATTGAATCGATTTGATCAATTGATCGATGTCTTGATTTGAATTGAAGTGATTGGTTGAATGTTTAAATCGTACTGACTTGTAGGAAGGAACTAAGGCAAAGGTAAGTCCTCTATCTTGTGTGTGCATAGGTAGCCTTTAGGCGTATTTCCTTCCTAGTCGGAGTTTAGGGGGTGAACTTGCTGAGACATTCTCTCACCTCGTCGTGGGCTAATATTTTCAGGTCCTTAGATGGCGAATCCTCCTAAGAGTCATGGTCGTCCCATGAGGGTTACTGAGCTAGTTTACTGCTATCCTGATCCCGAAATTTTTTGGGTCTATGAACTGGTAGTGACCACTGTTTGGGTCAAAGAGCGTCCACATTATGTGTTCCCTCATCGATTCAAAGCTTGGTTCCGCTACGGACTCAATGGTTTTCGGGTGGGTCCTCTCAGGTGTTTTGAAATCCCCGCGGGGATAATTGATGCCTCTCTAGGGCAAATTGCTATGGACCCTCCTGATGGTGTGGTGGAGGAACTAATGCGCCCGGCACCTGTGGAGACTGAAGAATCGGCGAATGAGTCCGACTAGCCGGTCATAGGATAGCTTTGTTTTGAGGACCGATCTTTTGTAGATTTTGTGAATATAGACTAGTATTGTAAATGATCTAGTCTGCTGTGTATAAAGGTGTGTTGTGGTTTTTAAAATTGTGGCCCTGCTTTTCTATTCCATTTTTTTGTTGTTTGGGGATTTATTTATACACTTTCGCATGTGCATTAAAATGAATGGGTCAGCGATGCATCCTGGGACGTCGTGATTTAATTGACCACCGAGGGATGGGCACACTCAAGGATCGGGGCGTGACATCTAATGCACAAATCCCACATAAATGATTAATCTTCAGCTGAAAATCAATGTTTCGGATCAGCTTCGACACCTTACTGTCAGTCCTATGATTAAGAACATGAAGTTTTATATTTCATGCAAATCTCATTCTTAGTTCTCATAGCTACATTGTAAATAGATTTAACAGCAAAAAAAAAAAAAAAAAAAAAATCCATTTCTATACCATTGTTAAATCATGTTTTCTTTCTCCACCCTCCTATACCGGAAAATCGCAATGCACTGTCATATATATGATGTGTTAGTTTTGAATGAAACAAAAACTCTATAATGCTAACCCTACAAACCCCTAAAGAGAGATAGTGTGATCTTACTTGAGGAGGAGAGCATATGCTTCTCCCTTACTTTAATCTCAATGAACTTGGCTTATACCTGAGGCAAACATATGAGATTCCACCGCTAAATTATCACTGCACTTCATCACATTTAGCTCTTTTTTCTCTCACCAAGTCTATTTCTCTCCACTAAATAACTATCTTCCTCAACAAAAAGGGCATGGTCTTTCTCTCATTTTACCCAAGAAATCATCACAGCTGAGACAAGGAGCTTCTATCGATGGCAGCTTCAAATCTTTACTCTCTTAACCCTCCTCGCATTTTACATATGGCCAAGTATACGTCTCAAACAGCCTTCCTTCACGGTAGTGAACCTCTCCATTCCAACCTCGAACAACATTCCGAACAGCTCGATATCATTGACCCATGAGGCCGTGAAGGAAAACGAGAATGTGGAGGTGACGTAGCTAAATCTCCTCTTGTTAAAAAGGCCGGTTATGATCAAAACGTATCCGAAGTCCTTTCGAGAAATTGGAACGTGCAATTATGGGCCCAAATAATAGCAACCAATCTACCCAATACTTAGGTGATGCTTTCTTAATTATTTCTTAGACATTACAAATTAAAAGTACATTGTCCTCGCTGACGTGAGAAATTTCGAGCTACTTGGGAGTTACTTGAACTTAGTTTGATAATTACCCAACCTTGTGTTGATTCTTTTTGGTTGATTCTAGGTATTTGCTCGGATGATGAGATTTAGCACTAAGCCTCCATTTGTTTCGCGAAAAATGAATAATTTGGATAACATTTTCCTAAAGATAAATCGCTTGTATCACTTGAAATAATCAGGCAATTAAGAATGTTTTCATTATCGACAACAATTTAAGTCTAAATATTTTCATAGCTAATGAATATATTATTTGTTCTTTTGTTTTTGTAAGCAAAGCAAACAATCATATTTTAAATAATATTTTTTAAATCATTCATTTTCGTTGAAATAAATGCACCACATTATTTAAAGTTGAGTTTTAATGGATGTTATAAGCAATTTGAGTACTTGATGGACCTTTCCTTGAACTTAATCAATTGAAAATTAAGATCAATTTCTAAAATATGTTGAGGTTGTCCCATATCGGTTGTGGAATGAGTTGGTGGTCAATTTATAAGTGTAAGGGAAAGTCTCACCCTTTGAACTAGCTTTTGATGTATGAGAGGCCCAAGACCACCTACTATTGGTATCAAAGCTCAAGTTGCCAAAAGTTTGGACCTAGTAGTCACATGGGAGAGTTATGGTTTGCGTTCGATGTGTGAGGGGAATATTGTTGAGTAAGGGGTTGGTGGTAGATTTATAAGTGTGAGAAAAGTCTCATAATTTGAGCTAGCTTTTAGGTGAGAGTGGCCCAAGACCACCTAACATGGATTGTTAGGATATACGCGTAAGTAAGTTGTGTTAGAGAAATTTTACATCAGCAAATTGATGTGATGTAGAGCAATTAATATATCATAATTTGCCCATAACTCATTGACTTAAGCTTTTGAGTGAAGGTAAGTTCAATTGAATATATTGATGGGCTCAGATTTGGACTTCCTTTGGACGATCTCCCTAGGTGAAGGTATTGCACTTCTATTGCACGCTCCCAACAAAATGAGCATGGAGTTTCCAATTTTGGGGTGATGAAATGGAGCTTGACAATGGCAGTACAGTCTTTATTTTGAATTAAGATCTTTATAACATAGTACTTCTACTGGCTTTGTTCCTGAATTAGTTTATGCACGAATTCCATCAATTTCATTTACAATGTTCAATACTGAAAAAGGAACTTAGACATATGATGATGGTAATAAAACAAGGAATATTTGAAAGGACAAAACACTCTCATATCTATGAAGAACTCTTGTTTCTCCCATCGTTGTAGTGTGTGGTTTGTGATAAATGAAATGCAAACTATTCTTTTCATTCTAGGTTTGACACATGTGATTAATATATAATTGACCATACTAAAATTAGTGTAATTAAGAGGTTTATGATTAAATTGGTCAATTGAAAAGTTTTAGGAATGAAATAGTAAAAATGCAAGAGATTTATTACTTTTTTTTTTTGTACTTCTCCCTATGTTATCTCATAGGAATCTACACAATGCAAATTATTTCCTCACATTGGCATAGTCATGAGTCAATGTAAAGATTGTTGATACTTTTAGAGTTTGACCCCGAAAAGAAGACCTATTCAAGTAGGTTTTCTAGTTTGAGCAGGTTTCAATAAGGGGTTTCTTGTTTTGAATCAAAATATTTTATATTATATTTTATAAATGTCGTAGGCATTGGTTTTTGCCCATCAGAGAGGAGTAGTTTTCTGCCATGACAATTAATTGTGCAGAGTGCTGGTGAACTACACCTTGAAGAAATTGCAACTATTTTGAAATCAATAATCATGTGGTAAAATTTGTGAATTCACTTACAAGATTGAGAGATTGTTTCTTTAGAATTTGCGAGAGCTAAATATTGTATGAATTATTGGATGCAATTGGGGATAGGAAATATGGAGAGTGTTTGAGTAACTTGATTGTCTTTGTAAATCTTTTATATTCGCTTAATCTATAGTGAAATCTTCTACCATTCTTCCTATTGAGTTGGTCTCTCCGACCGAACCATGTAAAAGTGGCCGATCTATTCGGTTGATCTATTTATTATTGTGTTCGATTGCTTGTTTTTCGCGACATATTCGAACAATTTCATTAATAAATTTTCATGCTAAAATGTTTCATCCATTATGGAACGTAGACTGATGATAATGGTCCAAAAAAAAAAAAAAAAAAAAAAGAGAGGAAGGAACACTTCAAAGGAGAAACACTCTAATATCTACCTATTGAAGAATCTTGTTTTTCTCGTTGCCGTAACGTGTGCTATGTGCTGTTCTAAAGGTCATAAATGAAATGCTAATTATTCTTCTTGTTCTAGTTTTGTCACATGTTCATAATATATAAAAATATTACATTATTTTATCAGAATTGACCCGACACAATTTATTTCCTCACGTTGGAATAGTCATGACTCATGAGTCAAAGAAGATCTTGGAATTTGCAGGAACTGATTATTATAGATAATGGGTAATAATTTTCCCGATTAGATTCGATGATATTGTCTTTTTTTTTTTTTTTTTTTAATTGAAAGACAGGAATGGTTCAAAGGACGGTGGTGAAAAGGTTAGCCTTTCCTCTAGTCCCACGAATCAAAGATCATGACAGATCTTACCACCTAAAAATCAGATTCTTCCTAATGTCATAGAGTTTCTTGATTAAGAATGTGATCAAATACACTGTTACTAGTCAGTCCTAAGTCTTCGAAGTCTAATTACTATGGCGTGTCTATGCTCATAAAGTATGTTTGTAAAACTAGAGAAGTTGACGGGACATTAAAAAATTGTGTCAGAATTGACCCGACACAATTTATTTCCTCACATTAGAATAGTCATGAGTCAAAGAAGATTCTGGAATTCGCACAAGTTGATTATCATAGATAATAGGTAATAGGTAATAATTTTTTCGTTTATATTCCATTATATTATCTTCTTTTTCTTTTTTTAATTGAAAGGCAGGAATGGTTCAAAGGACGGTGGTGAAAAGGATATTCTTTTCTCTAGTCCCACGAGTCAAAGAATCTGGACAGATCTTACAACCTAAGAATCGGATTCTTCCTTACGTCATAGAGTTTCTTTTTTAAGAATGTGATCAAACACACTGTTGCTAGTTAGTCCTAAGTCTTCAAAGTCTAATTATTCTGGCGTGTCCATGTAAAGTATGTTTGTAAACCTAGAGAAGTTGATAGGACATTACAAAAATTGTGTCGGAATTGACCCGACACAATTTATTTCCTCACATTGGAATAGTCATGAGTCAAAGAAGACCCTGGAATTTGCACGACCTGATTATTATAGATAATAGTTAATCATTTTCCGATTATATTCAATTATATTATGTTCTTTTTTTTTTTAATTGAAAGGCAGGGATGGTTCAAAAGACGGTGGTGAAAAGGTTAGTCTTTTCTCTAGTCTTACGAATCAAAGAAATCTTACCACCAAAGAATCGGATTCTTCCTACGTCATAGAGTTTCTTTATTAAGAATGTGATCAAATACACTGTTACTAGTCAATCCTAAGTCTTTGAAGTCTAATAACTCTGGTGTGTCCATGCTCGTAAAGTATGTTTGTACACCTAGAGAAGTTGATGGGACATTATAAAAATTGTCCCCGTACTTTGAGCCGAATTCAGTTTTGGTCCCTGTATGTCCTTATAATTTAGCCTCCCAACTTATTTCTGGCTACAATTCGGGACAAGATTCAATTATCTGTCAAAATGTTGAAAGAATATGATGCATTATGTATTTAAAACCAACTCATTCAACCAAGAAGATCTGTGCATATTCAAGATTGACAACACTCTCATGGATAAACTAATGTCGATAAACCTCATCCACAAGTGAAGAGCCTCATCTTTGACTTTGTCATAAAGGTTTTGTCATTTCCCATGCATCGAAGTTTGCATCAAGACACTTTGGAATAACCGCAAGCATTTGAAGTATTGTACATTTAATAGCTCCTAGTTTCTATGTACATAAATGATTATTAGTTTCTAGGTTTGAATCTAGCCTTTTCTTGTTTTAACTATAAAAGGCCATTGAACCTCTGTAAATGGACACCGAATTTGATTAACGAAATTTGCTTAGTGCAATTCCCTTGAACCTTGAAGAGTTCAAACTCCCTTGAAAACCTAGAAGAATTTTCACTCTATCCTTGAAGAGTCGGGACTCTAAAAGCCTGCATCCTTGAAGGGTTGCAGCCATCAATCTCGAAGAATTGATGCCATTTCAATTTCATTGGAGGCCTAGAAGAGCAACCATTAAAGTTCCTATTCTTTCTTCATTCTATCCAATCCCGTTTCACCACTTCCATCAAAATTCGATAAGCCTACAGTGCTACAAGCCTATAGTGCTTATCTGAGAAAACTCAAAACATAAAATTTGTAGATCATTGAGTCTCTGTTCTTTTGGGTTTGGATATAAGTCATTTTGATTTGAATCGGCAAAGTTATGCCATTTTCCCATCCATGTGTAGAATAGAAATTTCTGCTTGATTTTGTGACTAAGTTTCCGTATGGATAAGTCACTCTCCTGGTCCTACTATTTGAATAGCCAACCTTGGGCTACATCATTTGGTATCAAAGCTTTGGAGGAGAGGACAATGCGTCAAAGAAAAGCAAGGCATCAAGGCGGCAAAACCATTCCATTGAACAAAGTACAAATACTTGCTGAGAATTTGCAACAATATATGCAACAACAAATTGATGACTTGACTAGAGAAGTTTAACATTTAAGGGCTGAACCTCATTCCAAAACTGGAGAATCCAATGGTGATTCCTCTTCTTTAGAAAGTGTTCAATCATTTCTCTAAAAGAGGAATGCTTCATATCACACACAAGAAGTTTGTGAGCCAGATTGGGAAAAGGAAATCAAGAGAGATATTCCAAAATTTTCTGGTACCGATTTTGGTAATGAAATTGTCGATTAGTTGACACTTGTGAATGAAGTTTTTGAGATAGGAATGTTCTAGAAGATTGAAAGTCTTATTAAGATAAATATTATTGTATGTAAATTGTTACAACTAATATGATGTGGAGTTACTTATGGTAATAAAGTTTGTGGTTTAATACAAACTTTATAACAAATATTACACTATAAAATAGAGAGTTAAATTGTCATTAAATTACTTTGAAACCATTTTTTTTCCTTAAAAGTTCCCCTAGATACTTTTGTATGAATCTGAACTGAAAATGTGGATGTTAAGTTATTGCATGTGATGGAATTAATCCTAGTTGGGGCTGTCAATCAGATTGTGGACACTAGCGAAAGTAGGAATGCCATTCCTCGGTCATGTACCCATCTAAAGTGTGTTAATACTGTTGCTTGTATTAACCTAATAAATATGAAGCTTCTTGCGGCACTTTCCATCGATTCATTGATTGAAAAAGAAGAAGAAGATACGTTTACCACTCGTGGAGAGAGTTGACCACTCCAGAAAATGTGGTTGAAACTGCACCCAACTACTGAAGCAATACCGTATGGGGTTGTCCACTCACTTATTATTATTATTATTATTTTACTATATTGAACTGCATGTTTGTACAAAGTGGGCATTAACGAATCCATGCTTAGCCACCACAGTGGTTGACACACAATGTACTCCTTTTCTGAATTTTATTGGCTTACCTACTCCACGATTGGTAAACGTAGCTGATTGTCCATTTGGATCCCACTTCAGCAAATGTGGTCGAAACTGCACCTAATTACTGAAGCAACACCGTGTGGGATTGTCCACTCACTTATTTTTTACTATATTTAACTGCATGTTGGTTAAAAAGCGGGCATTAACGAACCCATGCTTAAACACCACAGTGGTTGGCCCCGACGGTTGAGGGGACACATTTCAGCGGGGTCATCACTGATTCACGTTATAAGCAAACTTCAAATGACTCGATTGCATTATCTAGTTGTGGCATATATCATGTGAAAAGATTTCTGAACCGTTAGCATACATCTTAATAGGATTGTAGTGATAGGCTCACCAACCTCAAACTTTTGAATCACGGCTAGTGTAGAGTAGTTATAACTTAAATCGGACATTCTATAATAAAAATTGGGACTTATGACAACTCTTAAAGGGGTTGTAGCATTGGTTTTCTTTCCCCTCTGCATTAGTTTATAAAAGAGAAATATAACCTGTGCTTAAGTAGTTCATAGCTTTTTCTTCTATCTCTTGCGATGTCCTGTCATTGGATGATAACAGCGTTTGCATGTATAAAACTTGTATTAATCCTCATTAGGTATTTCCTTTGTTTTTTATTCGTAGCTGTCATATCTTTGCTATAGCTATGATGATGCCTGACTTGGTCAAGTTAGCATTTTCCTCGGAAATATTGCAAAAACAACAAAGATACCATATTTTTTCAAGAAAAAAAAGTACCGAAATATATTTATGTTAAACATTTTCCATTACTCAAATTTGATGGAATTAATGAAAGTTTATGACTGTACTAGTTGATCAAGTTTTAGGATTCGATTTTATTATTTAAAAATTTCAAGACATGAATAAATTTTTGCGACCAGTTTTAGATTTGTTGGTATATTTATCCTTTATTTATTGTTCAATGTACCATCTTTTGTCTGGGTTTTTGGCCTTGGTTATTAGTCCCTTGAGCTAATTACTAAAGTACCAATTTTGACTGGAGTGACTTACTAGCATGTTTGATCTCGCTCGATCGTGACAAAAATTGTACTTAAATTTGTGTAAAAAGGTTATTCCTTCTAAATAATTAATTATATTCTGGTCATAAATTGGAAAGCAACCGCAAGTGGGAACTTACGCAAGAATTTATAGTTTAAGAAAATTTTGAGCATAAAACCTTTTTTAATTTTGAACTTTTTTGCCTTAAAAAATTACGAAGTGGGCGATGTTCAACCCGTGAGATTTACTAATTTAAGGAGTTTGATTGGCCATCAAAAAATAATTTTACTAATTAATAATTAGGGAGGTGCTTGACTTATTAAGGAGCACGCGCTTTGACGAATCTCGCGCAACATTAACAACGGTCTTATCCCATGACTTTACTTTAAGTGGGACCGTCTCTTCCCTTTATTAAGTTCTTAGACCCTAACCTTAATTTCATTTATTAAAATTTAATCAACTGATTGAGATCAAAAGAAGACGCACTAAGTATATATACGTATCAATTAGCCAGCCACTCAACAATATAACTTTTTTTATGAAATTTTTGAAAAAATTAAGTAAAAGCATGCGGAGAGAATACTGTCACATGACCAAATTTCTATCACTCGAATTAGATGAAGTTAATGCTGTCACATGACCAAATCAATTAATACTGAAATATATTTCGTTAAGCATTATCCATCACTCAAATTAGACGAAGTTAATGGAAGTTTGTGACTATATGAATTGGTCAAGTTTTAGGACTTAGTTTTACTTTAAAAGTTTCAAGATGCGAATATATTTTTGCAACTAGTTTTAGATTTGTTCGTACATTTATCCTTTAATTGTTTTTCAATTTACCAACTTTCTATGGGTTTCTTTTGCCTTGGTTATCAGTCCCTTGAGCTAATTAACAAAGTACCAATTTTAATTGGAGTGACTTGCTAGCATTTTTAATCTCACTTGATCGTGACAAAAGTTTTATTTTAACTTGTGCAAAAAAAGGTTATTCCTTCTAAATAATTTATTATATTCTGGTCATAAATTAGAAAAAGATTAATTAAGAGGATGCAGAGAGAATACTATCACATGACCAAACCGGTACGTACTGAAATATATTACGCTAAATATTTTCCATCACTCAAATTAGACGGAATTAATGGAAGTTTGTGACTATATTATTTGGTCAAGTTTTAGGACCTGGTTTAACTATTTAAAGTTTCAAGACGTGAATACATTTTTGCGACTGGTTTTAGATTTGTTGGTACCTTTAATTATTTTTAAATTTACCAACCTTTTATGTTTTTTTTGCCTTGGTTATTAGTCCCTTGAGCTTATTAGCAAAGTACCAATTTTAATTGCAGTCACTTACTAGCATTTTTAATCTCACTTGATCGAGACAGTGATTTTATTTAAACTTGTGTAAAAAAGGTTATTCCTTCTAAATAATTTATTATATTCTGGTCATAAATTAAAAAAAAATTAAATAAGAGCATGCGGAGAGAATACTGTCACATGACCAAACTAGTACGTATTGAAATATATTGCATTAAGCATTTTCCATCACTCAAATTAGACGGAGTTAATGGAATTTCGTGACTGTCTTAATTGGTCAAGTTTTAGGACTTGGTTTAGCTATTTAAAAGTTTCAAGATGTGATACATTTTTGTGACTAGTTTTAGATATGTTGGTACATTTACCCTTTAATTATTTTTCAATTTACCAACTTTTTATGGGTTTCTTTTGCCTTGGTTGTCGGTCCCTTGAGCTTTTAACAAAGTACCAATTTTAATTGGAGTGACTTACTAGCATTTTTAATCTCACTTGATCGCGACAAAGATTTTTTTATTTAAACTTGTGTAAAAAAGGCTATTCTTTCTAAATAATTTATTATGTTCCATTTATAAATTCAAAAAAGATTAGGTAAGAGCATGCAGACAAAATGTTGTCACATGACCAAACCAGTACATACTGAAACATCTTATGTTAAGCATTTTCCATCACTTAAATTAGACGGGGTTAATGGAAGTTCGTGTTTGTATTAATTGGTCAAGTTTTAGGACTTGATTTACTATTTAAAAGTTTCAAGATGTGAATACATATTTGTGACCAGTTTTAGATTTGTTGGTAAATCTATCCTTTTAATTATTTTTCAATTTACCATCTTTTGATGAGTGTTTTTGCCTTGGTTATCAATCCCTTGAGCTTATTAACAAAGTACCAATTTTAATTGGAGTGACTTACTAGCATTTTTAATCTCACTTGATTGCAACAAGGATTTTATTTAAACTTGTGTAAAAAAAGGTTATACCTTCTAAATAATTTATTATATTCTGGTCATAAATTCAAAAAAGATTAAGTAAGAGCGTGCAGAGAGAATACCGTCATATGACCAAATCAGTACTTATTGAAATATATTACGCTAATCATTTTCCATCACTCAAATTAGATGGAGTTAATGGAAGTTTGTGACTATATTAATTGATCAAGTTTTAAGACTTGGTTTTACTATTTTAAAAGTTTCAAGACGTGAATACATTTTTGCAACCAGTTTTAGGTTTGCTTGTACATTTATCCTTTAATTATTTTTCATTTTACCATCTTTTTTATGGGTTTTTTTTTTGGCCTTGGTTATCAGTCTCTTCAGCTTATTAATTTTAATTGAAGTGACTTACTAGCATTTTTAATCTCACTTGATCGCAACAAAGATTTTAAAACTTGTGTAAAAAGGGTTATTCCTTCTAAATAATTTATTATATTCTGGTCATAAATTCAAAAAAGATTAAATAAGAGCGTGCATAGATAATACCGTCATATGACCAAATCAGTACATATTGAAATATATTACGCTAAGCATTTTCCATCACTCAAATAAGATGAAGTTAATGGAAGTTTGTGACTATATTAATTGGTCAAGTTTTAAGACTTGGTTTTACTATTTTAAAAGTTTCAAGACGTGAATACATTTTTGCAACCAGTTTTAGGTTTGTTTGTACATTTATCCTTTAATTATTTTTCAATTTACCATCTTTTTTTTTTTTTTTTTTTTTTTTTGGCCTTGGTTATCAGTCCCTTCAGCTTATTAATTTTAATTGAAGTGACTTACAAGCATTTTTAATATCACTTGATCGCGACAAAGATTTATAAACTTGTGTAAGAAAGGTTATTCCTTCTAAATAATATATTATATTCTGGTCATAAATTGGGAAGCAACCGCAAGTGGGAGCTTACACAAGAATTTATAGGTTGAGGAAAGTTTGAGCACGAAACCTTTTTTAATTTTGAACTTTTTTTGCCTTCTGAAATGACAAAGTGGACGGTGTGTGACCTGTGAGATTTACTAATTTGAGGAGTTTGATTTGCCATCAAAAAAGAATTTTACTAATTAATAATTGGGGAGGTGCTTTTCTTATTAAGGAGGACGTGCTTTGATGAATCTTACACAAAATTAACAACGGTCTTATCCCATGACTTTACTTTAAGTGGGGCTGTCTCCTCCCTTTATGTAGTTCTTAGACCCTAACCTTTTTTTGTCGGAAGAAAACATTTCATTTATTAAATCTAATCACTTGGTGGAGATCAAAACAAGACGCACTAAGTATATATACATATTAATTAGCCAGCCACTCAACAATATATGTTTTTTTTAATGAAAAAATTGAAATAGATTAAGTAAGAGCACACAAAGAGAATACTATCGCATGACCAAACCAGTACGTGCAATTTCTTAAATTTTTAAAAGCAAATTTCAAATCTTGTTATTAATTCAGCTCGTGAGTATAATGGGATGTTGAAGTACCTCATGTCGCTTGTTTATAGGATTTATACCATTTGTATACTTCATTCATATATATATATATTATATATATATATATATAGATCTATATATATATATATATATAGATTGGACATATTAACTTTTTCAATAATCATCGCAGGCACTACCAATCTGTAAATAACATATCATTTCATTAAGAAAATTACTTGCAAAGATCATGGAATGCCATTAAAAATCAACAGAAGACATTTGAACAAAAAAATAATTAAGCAAACGACATTCTCTGGCTATCATGGGAAGTTTGTTCTCATTCTTAGTTATTCGAATGAGGTTTGTGTTGACATTCTCACATGATGCTTAACAAATTTATCTAGACATGATTCTGCTGGTTTAAGTTACCAAGTCTTATTTGAGTTACTTATCAAGGTCTTTTTGGAATTTTTTATACACATCAGCTTTTCTATTGCTTTACCAGATTTATTTGTTTGGCTAATCAACGTTTCAATTTACGAACTCTTTCATGAAATTATCACTTTCCTTGATTTTGGAGTCGTTAAGTAAAGCTTAAAATAGCAGTATAAGTGCTTCGTGCTGAATTGTAAACTTTGAGACACAATGCTTCTACATGAGTGACCCTTCTTGCTTGATATCGTGGCTCCATCGTCGTATTTCTTGATGCAATAATTCGATCATTTTCATTTACAATTTTCCATATTAATTTTTTTATCCATTATTTAACTTAGGCATGCGATAATGGTCCTAGGAAAAGGAACATCTGAAACGAGACACTACTACATAAATTGAGAGATCTTGTTTTTCCCGTTGTCATAACATGTGCTTTGCGATGTTTCACACGTCATAAGTCAGATGCTAATTGTTCATTTTGTTCTAATTTCGACATGCCTAGTCAACATATCATAAAAAATACATTATGATTGGAATTGTCATGAGTGAAAGGAGTCCCCGGCGTTTGCACGAGCTGATCCTGATAGCCTAAATGCGAGAATATTTTATATTCTTATTCTATGGTATTGTCCTTTTTAAATAGAAAGTCAGGCATGTTTCCAATGTCGGTGGTTAAAAAGTTGGTGTTCTTTTCATTACCGCGAATCAAAGAGCCGTGACACGCCCTACCACCGAAGAATTGCATGTTTGGATTTATAATAGAGTTCCTTTATCAAGCATGGGGCCGATACATTGTTACTAGTCAGTCTTAACTCCTCGAAATTTTTAATTATTCTGGTGCGTCAACCCTCATTAAGAAACGTTTGTAAGTCTAGTATATTTGAGGGGAAATTACAAAAATTGTCCCCGTACTATTAGCCAAATTCAGTTTCAGTCCCTGTACTATACTTCATTATAGTTTAGTCCCTCAACTTTTCTCTTGAAATGATTTTGGGATTAATATTCAATTCAGGAATAAATGCACCAAAAAGTTTTAAAACTAGTCATGAAAATGCAATTGAATCATAACACTTTCAAAAAGTGCAATTAAGTGTTAAAACTTATTAACATTTTCTTTTTGTCAAGTTGGACGGAGTAAATGAAAAGACTTGATTGCACTAATTTGACAAATTTTGGCACTTGATGTATTTTTGAAAGTTTTAAGACTAAATTACATTTTCGCAACAAATTTTATGACTTTTAATACATTTCTCCCTTTAATTTACGATCAACATGCTGAGCCAGCATTGACAAATTGGCATGTGGTGTCTACGTACCTGCTATACAAGTTTCGATAAAAATTACACTATTGATCCACGTGCTATAAGGAATATTCAATTTGAGTCCTTGTACTATGTTTTTGTTACCATAACATTTTTTCAACAAAAAGTTAATTTCTTTCATTAAATCTTAATCCAAAATCTCATAGGAACGTCAAATTGAAAAGCGAGTGTTAGTTAAAAATTGCTCTATTTACAAGTTTGCCCAATCTGATTGAAAGTCATATTAAGATAAGTGCCGTTGTTAAGCATTTTCCACTACTCAAAGCTGAAGAAGTTCACGACTGTACTTACTGGTCATGTTTTAGAAATAATTTTACTTTTTAAAAGTTTTAGGACTTCATTATATTTTTGCGACGAGTTTTTAGTCACTTGGTACATTTATTCTTTATCTATCTGTTAATTTAGAAACTTTTCTATTGCGTTAGCATTTTACTCTCTTTTTTTCCATGATTATCGAAGTCTTGAATTTACACACATTTTTTACAAAGTTTCACAATTATAATTGGAACTATTTATCTAAGTCAGACAAATAGAAGGTCGTAAATTTGTATAAGAATTGATATATTTAAGGTGTTCATAAAGATATCCAGACACCCTCAACTATATCTCAATCATAAGAACAAAACATGTTCTATTCAGAACACTAGAATTCTCCTCCTATTTAAGAATCCATGTTGTGGCCTCACAATTGAATGCAAAGAACGAATCCCGCTTCATCACAATTCACATACCACACGCACAGCAAAAGAGTGAGAAGATGCTAATGACACTTTTTCTACTTCTTTGCACGCTCAGCTTTTCCACCATCAATGCTGCTGAATTTACCCTCACCATGAGCAGCCATTACTGCTCCAACTCAAGCACCTTCACCCCCAATAGCACCTACCACGCCAACCTCAATCATGTTCTTGATTGTCTCGTCAGAGATACGGGCGCCAACCCTGATAGCGGGTTCAACTTCGCTTTGAGCGAAGCCAGCTCGAGTGAGGTCGTCTACGGCAGCTTTATGTGCAGAGGCGATGTCTCGAAGAAAGAGTGTGCCGACTGCGTCAAAAACTCGAGGCTTGAGATAACCCATCTATGCCGGATGATGAAAGTCTCCTTCATGTGGTACGATCAATGCATGTTGCGCTACTCCGACACGAATTTTACCAGGAAGGTGGAGTTGGAACCTCGATTGGTTGGATACAATGAAGAGAACATAGACCAGTCAGATGAATTCCGAAGATACTGAACGAGACGACTGATCACGCGGCTAGAGAGGCTGCTCAGCATCCTCCTAGAATGTATGGCCATCGTGACGCCAAGTTTAATCAGGAGAAAACATTGTACACGTTCGCACAGTGCGTGCCTTATCTTTCCAACAACGATTGTTCGGAGTGCCTTCACAACGCCACATCGAGCCTCTTAAGCGTCCAGGAGGGGAAAATCGGGGGCCGAGTGTTGCTTCCGAGTTGCTTTGTCAGGTTTGAGATTTACCCGTTTTACAGGAGCAGCTCAAAAGGTAAGGTAGAACCTTGTCAGTGATATTAAGGATATTAGTGATATTAAAATATCTTTTAAAAATATTTCGGATATTTTTTCTGATTTTCTATATCTATTTTGATTATGCACACCTAATTTGATTTTCCTTGATTTTCTCTGTCTAAGCCTATAAATAGGTTGTCCTTGTATTCTTTTAAATATATCAAAATATACAGAAAATTCCCAACTTTTTTTTCTACTTTGTATTTTAACTTAGTATCAGAGCCTTCATTCCTACGGAAACCTAAGTGCACCAGTGCATATCGCACATGGTGCACCCAAGCGTTCCACCGCACATCCAAATAAATTCATCCCTCCGTGCCCCGAGCGTCCTGCTGCACATTCAAATAAATTCATCCTCATATCTCAGCAGTGTTGCACAAAAGTCTTATTTGAGGAAGCACTTAATTGAGCCGATTCCACAATAGTTAGTGTTTTGATGCTATTCGCATTGATTGTGTCACATAGTCGAGCCATTTTTATGGAGGAGGCTTTGTTTTGGTGCTAGCCGCATAGGCTGCATCACTTAGTAACTATCTTCCCAAGCCAGCCGTTTAGGCTGCTTGATGCTATGACGCAAGCCATATAGGCCACGTTGCTCAGTTATTGTTTGCAAGTCAGCCGCATTGATTGCTTGTTATTTCCACTCCAATCCTTAACATATGGCGCGTCATTTTGAGAAGCCAACATCACCTCCAAATGACTCGCCGACCTCAAATGATCTAGATCTGGAAGATGCTACCTCACACACCGCCCCACCATGGCAAGCCTGTCCTGCAGTGTCATTAGAGTAACAAGTATTTTGTGGCACTATTTGACATTAATTCAAACTCCAATGGATAATGTTACCTTCAGTTTAAGAGGGGGTGTTACCGATATTAGGGATATTAGCGATATTAAAATATCTTTTAGAAATATTTAGGATATTTTCTATGATTTTCTATATTTATTATTATTATGCACATCTGATTAGATTTCACGTGATTTCCTCTGTCTAAGCATATCGAAATATATAGAAGGTTCTCTATTTCTCTTATGCATTCTTCTTTTATATATATCATCCTTGTCACTACTTCTAAGATTCCATGTTGTCCGCTTAAGCTGAGTCTTTGCTCTTCCAGATGTTATTGGAGTTTTCTTCCAGCAAAAGAAACTTTTTCTTTTCAATTCTGCTACAAATAAAATCTTTACAGCTATATCACTCACAGCTCGTTTTAGTTCAGTACAGCCCGTTTAATTGTCTGAAACAGCTTCCGAGTGGAGTTGGGGAATATCTTGTTCTGATGTTTTTGCTGGAAGATGAAATTTTATAACTAGAAGGAGCCTCATTTTCATGTATGTCAATGACACTATTAACAGCGACTACAAATGCAGGGACGGTGCCCTTTCCGTTGAAAATATCCGCTGCAATT
The DNA here is from genome assembly GCA_014182365.1 of Eucalyptus tenuipes. Taxonomy (NCBI): domain Eukaryota; kingdom Viridiplantae; phylum Streptophyta; class Magnoliopsida; order Myrtales; family Myrtaceae; genus Eucalyptus; species Eucalyptus tenuipes. The sequence continues at coordinate 17,163,080 of CM024540.1, forward strand.
TTCGCCACTATTGTAGGATTGACGCTACCTATTTACATGATAGCTCGGCATTTACTAAGAGGAAGAAGAAGAATTCTAAGGAGGGACAGTGAAAGTTGCACAGAAGAACATCCGATTGGTAACTCGACAAAACAATACTATTACATACATACGATTTATTGATTTCATTTCACTAGCGTCTAAAGATATGCGAACCATTTAACTTCCAGTTGGGAGGCAAATTTCTGAGCTCCATTCCATACAATTTGATCTGCAAACAATAGAAGCTGCCACAAAAAAGTTCTCGAGCAACAACAAGTTAGGGGAAGGTGGATTTGGTCCAGTTTTCAAGGTAATTAAGACGTTCAATCAAATCATTCAGCTTTTAACTTATCAAGAAGCTGATAATCGCAATTTTCAAAATTAATCATAATATAGTATCTTATCATATTTTGGTTCACAATGAGGCCTCTCGAAGCTCCAGAGAACTTTTCTCATCCGCATTAGTTAGATAGGAAAAAGTCCAAGATTATGCATATAGTTCTCCTATTTCAATGCCCAATCGCATATTTGTAAGTAAAACCAGAAGTGCAATAACACGAAGAGACAATAAGATGCGTCTATTTCGGGCAAATTTGTTTTATGTCTATTTTGTTATTAGGGTACGCTAGCTGGTGGTCAAGAAATTGCAGCAAAGAGGCTATCTAGGAGCTCTGGACAAGGAGTGGAGGAATTCAAGACTGAGGTTGAACTAGTAGCCAAACTTCAACACAGAAACCTGGTGAGGCTTCTGGGATTCTCCATGGAAAGAGATGAAACGATACTGGTCTATGAATACGTGCCCAACGGGAGCCTCGATCGCTTGTTATTTGGTTTGCCTCTCTTTTATCTCCTTTTCACCACGTTGATTCACCAACATTTCAGTCTAAATGATACGTTTCACTCAGAGAAAATGAGAAGAAATATTATTCTGGCTAAATGAAGACAAACTAGAGATATTAGTGATAGCAGGATGACATAATACAAACAAACATCCTGTTATTGTTCTGCTTAGTTTTCCTTGTCACTTCATTTCTACATAGTGAAGAAGTAGATAGGAAAAACGAATTACATGATAATGAGAGGACTGATCAAAAGTTGATGAAAGTGACTATATGTGACGATTTGGCCATGAGCATTATGCCAATGTGAATTGATGCAACTCACAAACTAGTTTTTTGACTGATGTACAGATCCCGAGCTCAGCGGACAATTGGATTGGTCAACACGTTACAAGGTCACGGTAGGAGTGGCGCGTGGACTGCTATACCTTCATGAAGATTCTCGGCTTCGAATTATTCATCGTGATCTCAAAGCTAGCAACATTCTGCTTGATGCGGACATGAACCCAAAAATCTCAGATTTTGGTGCGGCTCGGATCTTCAGTTCTGACCAGACTCAAGCGAGCACTAATAGAATTGTTGGAACATAGTAAGTTTTTTTTTTTTTTTTTGAGCAAATTGGAACATAGTAAGTTCAACATCGACTAATCTGACTTGTTATTGGCGATGAACAATGTGCCGTTGGCAATGATTTGGAGCATTTTCAAAGCAGACTCATCCTAATTTGTTTCAAGCAGTATATGCTCATAATTAAACAGTCTCTCAACTGTGTTAACATATTGTGCTCAATGTAGTGGCTACATGTCTCCTGAGTATCTGACGTTTGGACACTTCTCCATAAAGTCTGACGTCTTCAGTTATGGTGTGTTTATGTTGGAGATTATTACTGGCAAAAAGAATAGCCAATTCTTTGCACTGGACTGTGATGAGGACCTGCTAGGCTATGTGAGTATCGTAATAAAGCCATTCCTCTTTGGCTGAAATCACTTTTAATAGAATAACAACAGTATTTTGAACAAAAATTACTAATATAACTATTCTCTTAGGTTTGGAAGCACTGTTGTAACGGAATGCCATCGAAAGTAGTGGACCCAGCTTTAAGTGGTGCTTATTCTGTGAACGAAGTGATCAGATGCATGCACATTGGCTTGCTCTGTGTCCAAGATGAGATGGAAGACCGACCTATCATGGTACGGTTATTCTGATGTTAAACAGCGATTCTATTAACATCCCAGTGCCTCAAAGACCTTCGTTCTTTTTTCCTGGTAAGAAGTACAGACAGGCACATTGTGTTCTGAAATCAGATCAATCAAACTACAAGGTGGGCCAATCTATTTGCAAGATAACGTCGCTGGGGTCTCTGACGGACCTGGATCATACTGATCCAGGTCCACGGTAATGGAGATTTTGAGGCTATCATTTAGATCGATTCATTGTTTAGATTACCAGATAAATTGTGTGTAAACTTCATAGTACATCTTCGTTGCCAGGATTGTGTTAGAGGATTGCAACAGTAGATACCTTTGATGAAAAACTCTACATTTGCCGATACCATTAATGATGTTAAGCCTGTAAAAGTTTTTTAAGAGCAATCAGTGAACTTTTATAATCATCGCTCGTACTGAATCTGTCATCATTTGGTGAGAAATCACCAGCCTCTAGTTTCTGAAAAGTTACTAGCTTTGGCACGTCATGGCGTTAGCATATTGAGCTTTCTTAATAGTTTCTCAAGAAGTCTGCCTGAACATATTGGCTGCTAAAATGTTTCACATAGGATCTTATTCACCCTGCGCGTAAAGTATTCTCAGCCAATCACTCACGCAGAGTAATGCAAGCCTGCTTTCGATATCTTTCTTCTATCTTATTGACCTCAAACAGATACGTAATATTCCAGCGATTAAAAGAGATAATCCAACAGATAGGTTGTGAAATTGAGGGCAATATAACCCGAGCTCGTATCCCATCCTGAAAAAGGAAGAGTTCTCGTGTTAGACAATAAACTCATAGACATCAGTGTGGAGGCCTAATTGCCAAAACTAGTTTTTAGGAGGGCCTGCACATTGAAAGGAGTCCATAGTGTTGTTCTATCAGTTTCCAGATGAAAAATTCAGACAAAGGTATATTAGCGAATACTAATGGATAATGTCTAAGGTGGAATATCAGGGCAAGTAGATCTCAAGCTTCCTATATTATATTGAGGCGACCAAACTGAAGTCGGTCAAATGAAATCGAAGTGTTTCAAAACTACATGAGGATTTGATATTCTTGCTATCCTAGTCCTCCAATCGTCCCACAACATTGTCCTAAGTTTCACCAGTAAACTTAGGTAGGAAACGAATATTACTAATAACATTACGCAAATCTACCTTGTGACATCTTGAATTTTCGACCCTGTCTCGATAAAATGAAATGGGCTTTTCACCGACATGCCTATGGTCCTTTTTTCTCACAGCTGATCACTCACGAGTTAACTAACCTATTATGAAGCCGTTAAGGGATATAAGCGCGCTAAAATCTCTAAAAGTTACGTGGTGGGTTAGATTGGACTAAAATCGCGTCCGGTTGATTTTAACTATGAATTGAACTTAGTTTGGGGAATCGAACATTCGAGCATGTCAAGATTTATTTTTAGGACCTCGTCTCATCCCTTGTGGAATTTTCGGCGAGCCCGGAATTTTGATGGAAAAATAGAATTCGGCAAATTAAATGGGAGAAATTCGTATGGGCTGTTTTGGTGTGAATTTTGGCCACCAAGTTGTTTTGTTTTGTGGAGATAAAAAGGGAAATTTGTATGGGCACTTGTAGGGGATTCCTTGGTCACCAAATTGGCTTGAATTGGTGAGGAATTGAATGGAAATCGAGGGAAATTCGTAGGTCTGCTGAAGGGGTCTGTTTTGGCCTTCAAAATGGATTGTTTGCTGAAGGAAATGCATGGAATTGGTTTAGGCTGCTGCCATGGCATGTGTGCCCATTAAATTGAGGTTGTTTGGTGAGGAATTGAGATGAATGGGTGCAAAAATTCGTAGGGGGCAACTACTGGGTGAATTTTTGGCACCAATTGAAGTCATGTGGTGAAGATTAGTGAAGGATTTGGATTGTGGTTGTGGCTTGGACAACAAGGGCAGAGACTTTGGTGCCAAAGGCACTCAAGTGTGTAGATATTTGAGGTGGAAGCCCATTGGCCAGCATCAAGACTTCCAAGGCTGCTTGTCCCCCTTGGTTCCCCCTCTCACCCCCTTGGCTTGGTCGACCAACTCCCTTTCCCCTGTAGAATACATCTTCTTCTTCTTCTACACTTCATCTTCTTCATTTCCCTTTCATTGTTGCAAAACAGAATTAGCCAGCTCCAGCCCCTCACCAAACAACCAGCCTGCACAGCCATCCTCCTGGCTGTCCACTCTAGCCGCCAACACAGCACCACCGTCTGTTCGTCACCGCCCTCGAGCCGCTAGCTCGCCGTCCAGACCAGTCGCTCGCATCCTGTCCAGCGGCAACCAGAGTTGCCCATCGCTGTTCGTCCAACTAGCCACCGTCCTAACCGAGCGGCCTCCACCTCTCCGCTCGTCTCTAGTTGTCCGTCTCAGCCCCAGCCAGCCTGACCAGCTCCAAACCAAAACCGAAAGCTCCTCCTTTAGCACAGGACTTGTTGGTTGTTTTTAGCCTCTTCCGAGCCTCCCTTAGAGCCGCCATAGACACGGGATCTCACCTCGTCGCGTCGCCGTCGCCATGAACCCATTTGTTCGCTAATCCGGTGAGTTAACACCCTAATCCTTGATTAGGTTGTTAATTGCACCTAGTTAGGTGGATTAGTGTTAATTAGCTTGATTAGATTAGTATTAAGTGAGATTAGCCTTAAGATGGATTAGTGCTAATCTAATTTGTGAGATTAGCATTAATGAGAATGGATTAGTCCAATTAAGTGGATTTTCCTCAAATCTGGTTTTTGGACCCTCGCCGTTTGCCCTTTTTGTGGATCGAAATGTGGGGAAAATTTCAATTAAGGGCCTGAGGTGGAACCGTTTTCTCAAAAAATGGCCTAAAGTGGACATTGTATCAAATAAGGGCTCGAAGTGACCGATTTAGTTTCAAATAAGGGTTTCAACTTGAAAGTCAGTCAAATCTTATTTGCAACTAGGGGTATTTTCGTCTAAGGACTTTTTTTTTTTTTTTTGTTTGTTTTTCTTTTCTTTCTTTTTTCATCTTACTCACCTCCTTCTTAACAAATGCATCGAACTCCTCACGCATGAGCTTGCACAGGTGCAAAACAATTTGAACAATTTAGGAAAAGAAGAAAACGAAAAGATATTCGAGAAGTTATGCAGTTTTGCAAAACTGCAAATTGCGTGCTTCAGTTTTGCGGCCTCCCCATCAGCAAACTTCAAAGCGCATGCTCTACATTATGCAATTTTGCATCCTCACCCAAGAACTCATCGATTTCGGCATAAGCAGATTTTTAAGTTATTCGCTACCACTCACCTTCTCCGATGACGATAATGAACTTGAGAATCAAGAAATATCCATCAGTAGGTTTTATTTTTATTCAATTTGCTTGTAAAAACTTATTATGGCAACCAAAGTAACAATTTCATGCTCTCCCCGCCAATGAAATTGCCTATGCCATGATAACTTTCACTCGTAGCTTCTTGGGAATGTTTTATTGGGTCCGGGTTGGATTATTCATAACATTCATAGATGCAGCTTGCATTGAGGTGAAATATGTGGCTTCTTGAGAGGGTCCAATTGTGTCGTGCATGTTGGTTATTTTCAAAAGTCGCTGAATTATTCTGACCCATGATTGAAGATACTCGCCTTTGGTGGCGATTCAAATCAGACAGCACTCAATCTAAAAAACGAATGACTCTAGTCTACACATGTTCAAACAAATTTGCCTCTCTAACTCTGAAATATTATCTATACATATTTGTGAGAGAATAACAAGATGAAAAAAGTGCAAAATCGCTCAAAAATTCCCAAAACCAAGTATTTCATTGAACAAATCAATGTACATGAGTATCATAGAGATTCCTCAAAAACCTCTAATAAATTTGGCTTAGGCACGTCAATCTGGCTTCTCCTCGCTAAGATCGATCATAGCTTGTGTGAGCACCGATTTGAATTCAAGCATCGATGACAACGAGGGTAGCAAGCTAATGCCTTACACCTCATCATGCTTTGTGCTTGACCACGACCACAAGATATGGGGATTGAATGGAGCTGAGCGTCACATCTTGGTCCACTCGTGCTCGATCTAGGGCTTGGATTGACCTCCATCTTTCAACAAAGGTACTGGAATTGCTGTTGAGGGCAATGACAAATGGGGTTGAGGGCATTGATGGCTAATTCGGCAAGGAAGATAGAGATGGACTTTGCAAAACGCGATCTAAAGAGTGAAAAAGGCGAAGGCATGATGATGATGAAGAAAAGAAAGAGAAGGAGAAAATAAGTTAAAAGAAGAAGGAAAAAAAAGTCTTTAGACGAAAATACCCCAAGATGCAAATAAGATTTGGTTGGATTTTACGTTGAGGCTCTTATTTGAAACTACGTTAGTCACTTTAGGTCCTTTTTTGAGACAATGTCCATTTTGGGTCCTTTTTTGAGAAAACGGTTCCACTTTAGGCACTTAATTGAAATTTTCCCTTGAAATGTTTTAAGATTTTGAGGGTTGATTCCTTCATAAAAAATGTTCTAGACATCTTCAGCTATAACATATATTTTACTCAAGATTTTATGGATTTAAAAGAATATGATTTCAACTTTGTTAAAAATAAAATAGAACCTCTGTTTTTGCTGGAACTGGTCAGGTGACCTTTTGAAATTCTATCGATTTTCATCAACTCTTAGGGTTCGAATTTTGAAAGGGTTCATTCACAAAAGTTGTTTGTCACATCTTGTAATTTAACATAGTCAAATTTCAGATCAAACGGACAACTTTTAGATCTCAAACCAAATTGGTTTTGGAAAACGTGATTTTTGGAAATGGACCTAGTTTTTGTACTGGAATGGGTGATTTACAGGCTTAATCCAGAAGGATATGGGTCAAGGTGTCTCCATTAAAAATGTTCGTTTAAGTGTCCTTTATAGCATATTCAAATTTGAGAATTTTCCAAACTCGTTTAGTTAGGTTTCTAGATTTAAACTTGGAGACGTGCGAGTGGACCAATTTCTGCTAGTTAGGGCCGGTTATGGCTTTGTGGTGTTCTTGGTGTTATGCTTGCTAGAGAATGCATATTTGGTGATGTGATTGACTTGTGACATGCTTAGAAATTATGCGTGGAAATATGTGATTATGTGAGGGCTATTTAAAGATGAGGTGATGTATTAAGGCAATCACATGTGTTGTGAATAGATGAAGGACTAAGGGCCCGTTTGGTTTGGCTTTTGGGGAATGCATTTGCCAAAATGCAAATACCTTTGGGTGAAGGGGGTTTTTCGAAATGCAAATATCGTTTGGTAAAATTTGCATTGAGATACAATTTTGGCCAAAATACCGTTTGGCAAAATTTGCATTTGTAAATGACTTTTATTAAATTAAAAAAAAACAAAAAAAAATCTATTTTCTTTTTTGAAGTCCGGCCACCGTATCCGGCGGCCGGATGGCTGGATCGGCCGGCCGCTGGGTTGCACGACCTCGGGCGGCGTCGCCGGGTCGCACGGCGGCCGGATGGCCAGATCGGCCGCTTGGGTCGCGCGACCCAAGCGACGGCCGCCTAGGTCGCGCAACCCAAGTGTCGCCCGAGGTCCGGTGATGGTTGCCGAGGTCGGGTGACCCTTGGCCGGCGGTCGCCGGCGCGCGACCCCTTGGATGGCGGTTGTCGGCTGGTGATGAACAGTGATGAACAGTGCGGGAGTTGCATTCCGAAAATGCAACTTCCCAATGGACTTCTACCCCTCCATTCCCCCAAAGCCCTTTCAACCCCATTGGAGATGCAATTGCATCTCCCCAAAGTGCTAAAAAAATTGAACCAAACACCTTAGCTTTTGCCCAAACCCCTTTAGAGCCCAAAAGCCCCTTCTACATGCTGAACCAAATAGGGCCTAAGTGCTACACGGCAATGTGACGTCGTGGGAGTCACCTCTAGAGCCTTGAGTTATTGCTTATTGTAATCAATGGCCGAGTGCTACATAGCGACTTGAGTCATATGGGAGCCACCTCCAGAGCCTTGCATTATTGTCATGCATAGTGAAGGGCTAAGTGCTACACGATAACAAAATTTCGTGTGAGCCACCTCTAGAACCTTGTACTATGGCTATTTGTGGTTAAGGGTTAAGTGCTATACGATAACGTAATTCCGTGGGGCCTACCTCTAGAGCCTTGAGTCTAAATATTGAGCTTTGATATTGAGAGTGAATATCGAGTGTGGATTGAACCACCGATATGAGATATATGTGCCTGATTATGGGATGAAATTGTGTGGCATGGAATGGGACGTGTAATAACGATTTGGCCTTATAATCGGGACCTCTGTGAATATTTGATGAGTGATATGAAGTGCTCCAAGTATTGTTTACGCATGTTGTGTTTATAAGTGCATTTGATGCACTATTGTGCAGGATGGTGCTAAGGCGAGGTAAGTTCTGAGTGATGCATGTTTACGACGCCTCTGAGTGAATTCTCGTCCTAATCGGGATTTAAGGTGTTGACTCCCTGAGATTTATTCTCACCCCGTCATGGTTTAAATATTTTCAGGTCCCTAGTGTGGAGAACCTATGACATCCTGATTTTCAGGTTTTGATTTTGATTGGATAAGTTGGGCCTTTCATCGACGTGCCTATAGTGATTTTCTCTGAGATGGCTACTCATGAGATAACTAGCTTATCCGGTGAAGCTATCAAGGGATTTTAATGCAATAGACTTGAGAACTCGACCAAAAATCGACAGCTCGACCGTGTTAGTCTATAAGGGTCATTATGGCACAATTAAAAATTGATAGAGACCGAAGATAGATCGATTCGACTGAGATGTGTGATCTAAGTGTGTGAAATTCCACCTGATTGCAAAATTCTCGTCGATCGGCACTAAATCAATTTTCTATTGTTTTGGGTACCCTGTGTCCGTATTTAAAATCTCGAGATTTTCACGACCACCAAGAGTCGCCAATGTGTCGAAGAGGTATGTTGTTGCTCGAAGAAAATCAACCATGGATCAATTGCACCAAAATTCCTAAAAGCTCTCCGGTAGGTTAGGTCACACTAAAACCGCATTTGATTGAAATAAACCGCAAATTTGAATTTGATTTCAGAAATTGAAAGTTCTGTCGTGTCACAAGTCATTTTAGGAACGTTGATTCACTTTTCAAGGAATTTTCGGCGAGTTCGGGATTTTTACGAAAAATCGATTCGGACGATTTGGAAAACGAACGGGAATTCGGATTGGCCAATTTGAAGGGATTTTGGCCTTCGGTATGAGTTACTTGGTGAAACATAATTGTGTAGGCTTTGCTTCAACAAAATTGGGCCTCAATCGGAGAAGTTTGTTAAGAAATCGGATTCCAAGAAAAAGGAAATAGAATTTGGAATTGAGGGAAATTCATAGGTTGGAGGGACCGTCTCATTTTGGTCTTCAATTGGACTTCAAATTGTGCAAGTTGATGTTGAAATTGCCCTTGGATGACCAATTGTTCTTGTTGTGAAGTTGAGCAAAAGTATAATTGTGTTTTATTTAAATTGTTCCTTCCTCTTCTTTGGTCCCCCAATCTGCACGTCCCCCTCCCTTTATTTTTTTTTTTTGTTTTTGCACATTTTCCATTTTAACCGACAAGCCCTCCCTCCTCCTTATCCATTCATTTGGCACACGTTTCTCTCTCTCTCTCTTTCTCTCTCTCACGGTTCTTCCCCTCACAGCCGACATCCCCTACATGCTTATCCTTTAATTTCTTTGTTATTCTTCTTTGGTCTTCCATTAGATGAAGCCAACGTCTTCGACCCCCCTCCCGTAACTTCTCTTGCTTTCTTTATTAATTTTCATTTGTGGCTTGCCCGTCCGCTGCCCCCACCAAGTCTTCTGCTGCTGTCTTCATTTTTTCTTTCTTCCTTTTGTCATGTTGATTCGTGACCGTCCCCACCGAAGCCTTCTTGACAAATAGCTTCTCTCAATTGTCTCTTTCGCCCGAGTCACGCCGATCGCACATCCTCCTCTTCCCATCTCCACGTACGATTTCTTGCCAGCAAACTCCTTGCTCGAAGCTGACATTTGGTTGATTGACCCCGTAAATTCGTCCTCAGCCCACCAAAGCGATTCAGCCCCATTCCTAGCCATTTTGGTCGCGGCCCGCACCACCACTCGCAGCCGCCGAGACTAGCCTTGAATCGTGTCCGAACTGGCCAACGTTGCAGCTCCTCGGGCCTGAGATCTAAAGCCAAAGTCAGCAAGGTTTTGTGGGCTTCAAGGCCCGTTTTCAAGCCCGTCCCGACCCTGGTTGGCGGGCCCACTTTGGAGTTTGTCGTTTTTAGCCACATCTCCGTCGTTTTGATCCGAGCGGATCATTAATCAAGTGAGTTTAACTCACTAATCTCTGCTTAGTAAGTTAATGACGCTTAAGAGTTGATTATTTTAAGTTAAGCTTGGATTAGGTGGTTAGTTAGATTGGATTAGCAATTTAATTAACCTATATTGCATGTTAGGTAGATAGAATAGTGCAATTAGCGAGTAGATAAGCTATATTATTTAATTAATGAGTCTTGGAATTTTTTCGGGCCCGTTTGGGTATTTAATTAGGTTTTTCCGGCCTAAGTTGAATTTTTGGGTATTTAATAATCAAATTTTGTAATTATTTAATTATTTAATTATTTTTCAAAAATTAGACCGGGGTAGCCGGTGACCGGAATTTTGTGCTGATGGCAATGGTGTGGTTGGTTTATTCATCTGGATATTAATTTGTGCAATTTGAGTGGAAACTATAATTTTTGGTATTTATCCTAAAATTAAGTAATTTCGGTAATTAATTAGAACATTACCGGGCGTCGGTTTACAACACCAAAAAAGTGTTTATGGACTGTTGGAGTTAGTGGGATTTTCCAAAAGAAAGATATTATATTTTTGGCTCAGGCCGACCGTGTACCCGCACACGATTATTTTTATCGGGTATTTTTAACACGAAGAAAATAGCCGGGACATTATTTTAATTGAGGAATTTAAGTGCAAAGCATAATGTCCTTGGCCGAGATTGGATAATCGTGCGCTGGTTAAGAGAATTCGCCCCTCGCTGTGTGTCGGGTGAACGATGCTTTTATATGGAAAGCTGTATTGAGGTAGACGTTGTTGTGCTCGATGGGGAGAGACAACGCCTAGTGGTGCGACAAATAAATCCGTTGTGTGGCGGATAGATCCGCTATGTGTCAGTTAGATCCGCATGTGACGGATAAATCCACTGTGTGATAGATAAACTCGCTATGTGATGGTTAGGTTTGTTGTGTGTTTAGTAGATTCGCTATGTGACGAATAGATCCGCTATGTGATGGTTAGATCCGTTGTGTGACGGTTAGATCGTACTTGTGTGACGGTAATCAATTGAAATGCATGATAGGTGTGCCTGTGTGACAGTGATCAATTGGAATATATAATCGATTGAGATGTGATTTGAGATGCTCCATTTGATCAAGTGTTATTACTGCACTTATGTGTTATATAAATCGTACTGACATGCAGGAAGGAACTAAGGCGAGGTAAGTTCTTTGTTCTAATTGTGTGGTTGTATGGTTAGGATGCCTTAGGCGTATTACCCTCCTAATCGAGGTTTAGAGCGTGAACTTGTTGAGATTTATATCTCACCCCATCGTGGGCTTTAACTTTTTAGGACCGTAGGATGGAGGACCTGAAGTCGAGCTGAGGGGATCTGAAGTGTAGGTCAGATAGGACAACTTCTTTTGAGAGCCGGTCTATTGAGGTCTTTTGGTTGTAGACCTTTGTACTAGACTCGGTGTATTTAAAGGCATGTTTTGTTTGTGAATTTGTTGTCCTGCTTTTCTATCCTGAGATGGTTACTGTCAGGGGATTGGTTATTCGCTTCCACGTGTGCAATAAAAAGAAAGGGTCGGTGACTCATCCTAGGAAGTCGCAAAATTTTATCGACCACAAAGGGATGAGCATGCGCATTGAGGATCGGGGCGTGACATCCCCGTTTGAGTAGTATCAGAGCAAGGTTTGTGTATAGAGTGATAAGGTGCGATGGGTCCTTGGGGATAGTTAGTAGGAAATGCCTTTATTATATGCTGATGCGTGTGATTGGTAGCTGATTGGTAGTTTGGTCATAGGGGGTTGCTCAATTTTCCTAATTCGGTGTGGAATTGAAAAGCAGATTCTATAGAGATCCTGTAAGATGAGCGATCCGAAGCCGAGGACTCCTCAAAAGAGGAGTGTTGCTTTAGCCTCTCAGGGTAGGATGCCAACAAGGGTTGGTACCCGAGGTGGTCGTGGTAGAGCGCTAGCTCAGGCTAGCGCGAGTGGAGTAGCACTGCCTCCAGTCGGTGCTGGTGTAATAGCACCTGGTGATCCGGGAACTATCGGGATCATGCAGGCGCTAGAGGCGATGAGAGATCTTATGGGGCAACAGGCCTAGAATCAAGCCGCCGCCATTACCGTCGCCGCTACAACTGCTGCTATACTGTTGCCAATGCTGCTGTTGCTGCTGCCGTAGAAGCTACCGCACCTACCAAGGTTCCACCTGGGAATGTGGTTGCTGAGAGAGTGAGGCCGATGCACAAGCTCGTGGAGCATTTTTTAAAGTTGAAACCACCGAAGTTCATTGGCGCAGGAGATCCCGAGGCTGCAACTTTCTAGATCCAAGAATTGGAAAATGCCTTTCGCACTACTGATACGCACTGAGGTGGAGAAGGTCATCCTTGCAGTCTATCAACTGTAGGGAATTGCAAGCACTTAGTGGAGAGCCACCAGAGGGATAGTTTTCCCTGAAGGTGTGATCCCAAAGTGAAACGCCTTTGTTGAAGTCTTCAATAGCAAATACTTTTCTGAGACTGCTAGAGAACAAAAGCTGGCAAAATTCCAGCGCCTTTGCCAAGGCTCAATGACGGTAGATCAGTATGAGGTGAAGTTCGCTGAACTATCGCAGCACACTCCTGAATTGGTCGAGAATCTGATAAATCGAGTTAGGAGATTCAAAGATGGACTCAGGCCGGAGCTGAGAAGTCCGTTGATACTACTCAACTTGAGGAACTATAACAACCTGTATGAACGGGTCCAGATGATAGAGAGAGATCAAAACGAACGAGCTACCACATCTAGATCATGGGTTGATTTGAACATAGATGAGAATAGGTTGGGGAATGAGCCTATGACCGGAGAAATATATCCTATTCCACCCAAAAGGAAGGGTGGGATAGACAAGTCAACACTAAATTAGAATGGAGTATGTCGTTTCTGTGGGAAACGACATGAATCGGCCTCGTGTTTCTTAGGACGAGAATTCATTACGGGTGTCACCAGCGTGGTCACTTGGTCAAGGATTGCACAGGTCGATGGAATCTCAGTTGCCGCTGCCACCAATGGGACTTCAATAGTTACCGCCACCGCCACAGATGGGTTGGAACCGAGGAATTGCGCCGCAAAATGCACTGTATGGTGGATTGAACAAGCCGCCAGCTCAGAGATGAATCGAGTCATGCACCGGACAAGAAAGGCAGTGTTCCTAGAACAATTTTATTAGAGTGGCGCAGCAGAATTTTGGTTAAATTTATAGAACCTCAGTTGTTGTAAGAAAGCCATAGAAAGGGAAATCACTGACTACAGTTGTACTTGACTAGTTTGCTTATGTATAACTTTGACGTCATGTATAAAAAGGTTTGGCTCGAGGAGCTTTTTGTCGTAATGAATTGTTGTCGCAATACGATACAGTTTGACCCGTTGACGGATGAAAATTTCGAATTTATCGGAAGTCGAGGACCCTCGATCCCTTTAATTTCGTCGCTTGAGGCAACCCGTTTATTAGACGGAGGTTGCCAAGATTATTTGGCGACTGTCGTGGATATGACAGTTGAGGAGCACGAAAGAAAGTTAAGGATAGTGCTCCAGACTTTGAGGAATCATGAGTGGTATACCAAGTTCAGCAAGTGCGAGTTTTGGTTGAATCATGTTGCTTTCTAGGTCACGTGATTTTAGGCGAAGAAATCTCCATGGACCCAACCAAGATCGAAGCAGTGATCAACTGGCCAAAATCAACTACGGTGATAGAGATAATAAGTTTCTTGGGATTAGTAGGGTACTACAGAAGGTTCATGGAAGAGTTTTTAGCATGGGCATTCCCGTTGACTTGACTACCGAAGAAGGAAGAAAAGTTCATATGGATAGACAAGGGCAAGCGTAGTCTCCAAAAGCTTAAGCAGAAGCTGACTACCACACCTGTGTTGACAATTCCATCCAGTCCTGAAGAATGTGAGATCTATAATGATGCATTGTTTAGAGAACTGGGTTGTGTGTTGATGTAACATGGTAGAGTATTGCATACACGTCCCATCAGTTGAGACCTCATGAGTTGAGTTACTCGATGCATGACTTCAAACTCGCAGCAATAATTTTCGCTCTGAAGATTTGGAGATATTATTTGTGTGCAGAAAGATCTCAGGTCTTCTCTTACCATCAAAGTCTCAAGTATTTATTCTCTCCGAATGAGTTGAATATGAGACAGCGTTGTGAGTTAGAACTTCGGAAGGACTGTGATTGTGATGTCTTGTGTCACCCTGAAAAGACGAATTAAGTCGCAGATGCACTGAGTCAGAAGTCTTCAGTTGCATAGATGGTGATCAAGGAGTGGAATTTACTCGAGAGAGAGCTCAAATTTCGATTTTCAAGTTTGAGGTAGGCCACCTTTCCAATCTTAAGGCCACCCTCAGAATTGAACCGGAAGTTTAGTTTAGGATTAAGACGTTTCAGTTGACGAAACCAGATGTTCAAGAAATCCTGCAAGAGGATACTGATAAGGGAAAGATTGACTTTCAGATTTCTGAAGATGGAACGCCGAAGTATCATGGGTGATGATAAGTGTCAGATAATGTGGAGCTTAAGGAGGAGACCTTGTCAGGAATTCACTATAGCAATTGCAGTATTCGACCAAATAGTACAAGTATGTCATAATCGGCATCAGCTCGATTGGTAGACCAATATAAAGATAAATATCGCCGGATAGATTGCAAGTGTAGATGTGTCAGTAAGTGGAAGTTCAGTAATGCAAACCGGGAGGACTTTTACAATCGCTCGAGAGTCCTGAGTGGGAATGGAAGTATATCATGATGGAACGTTGTGACAGACTTACCAAGGAGTCAGAGGAGTAATGATTCCATTTGGGGTTGTGGTCAACCGATTGACGAAGTCGGCTCACTTCTTGGTAGTACGAAAGGATATGGGCTTAGACAGACAGGCAAAGTTGTATGTGCGTAAGATAGTTCGTCTGCATAGAGTACCAGTGATGTATTTATATTAGATCTAGACCTGAGGTTCCCAGTTTCAGCGGAGCAATCAGATGGTTCCTTTTGAAGCAGTGCAGGGCAGAGTTTACAGAACTTTAGTTAGTTGAGATGAGGTCAGAGATTGAAAGATTGCAGCCCAGAGTTAGTTCGGCAAGCAGTGGACGCAGTTGCAAATATCAGCGACAGATTAAAGACCGCTCAGAGTCGCCAGGAAAGTTGTCTTGTTAAGTGTCGAAGGCTGAAATTCCAAGTTGGTGGTTACATCTTTCTGAAGGTGTCACCATTGAGGAGTACTTCACGCTTTGGCAAGAAGAGAAAGCTAAGATCAAGGTACGTAGGTCCCTTTGAGATTCTAGAGAGAGAATTGAGATCTTAGCGTATTGTCTTGCTCACCTTTTGAGGAATTTTCAACGAGTTCCGGATTTTTACAGAAAATCGATACGGACGATTCGGAAAACGAACGGGAATTCGGATTGGCCAATTTGAAGGGATTTTAGCCTTCGGTATGAGCTACTTGGTGAAACGTAATTGTGTGGGCTTTTTCTTCAACAAAATTGGGCCTCAATCGGAGAAGTTTGTTAAGAAATCGGATTCCGAGAAAAATGAAATAGAATTCGGAATTGAGGGAAATTCGTAGGTTGGAGGGACCGTCTCATTTTGGTCTTCAATTGGACTCAAATTGTGCAAGTTGATGTTGAAATTGGCATTGGATGACCAATTGTTCTTATTGTGAAGTTGAGCAAAAGTATAATTGTATTTTATTTAAATTGTTCCTTCCTCTCCTTTGGTCCCCCAATCCGCACGTCCCCCTCCCTTTATTTTTCTTATTTTTGCTCATTTTCCATTTTAACCAACAAGCCCCCCTCCTCCCTATCCATTCATTTGGCACAGGTCTCTCTCTCTCTCTCTCTCTCTCTCACAGTTCTTCCCCTCGCAGGCAACATCCCCTGCATGCTTATCCTTTAATTTCTTTTTTTATTCTCCTTTGGTCTTCCATTGGATGAAGCCAACGTCTTTGACCCCCCCTCCCCTGACTTCTCTTGCTTTCTTTATTATTTTTCATTTGTGTTTTGCCCGTCCGCTGCCCCCACCAAGTCTTCTACTACCGTCTTCATTTTTTCTTTCTTCATTTTGTCACATTGATTCGTGACCGTCCCCACCAAAGCCTTCTCAGCAAACAGCTTCTCTCGTTTGTCTCTTTCGGCCCGAGTCACGCCGATCACATGTCCTCCTCTTCCCATCTCCACGTGTTAATTCTTGCCAGCAAACTCCTTACTTGAAGTTGACTTTTGGTTGATTGACCCCATAAATTCGTCCGCAGTCCACCGAAGCAGTTCAGCCCCGTTCCTGGCCGTTTTGGTCGTGGCTCGCACCACCACCCGCAGCTGCCAAGACTAGCCTTGAACCGTGCTCGAACCAGCCACCGTTGCAGCTCCTCGGGCCCGAGATCTGAAGCCAAAGTCAGCAAGGGTTTGTGGGCATCAAGGCCCATTTTCGAGCCCGTCCCGGCCCCACTTGGCGGGCCCGCTTTGGAGTTTGTCTTTCATCATCGCGTCCTCATCATTTTGATCCAAGCGGATCATTAATCAAGTGAGTTTAACTTACTAATCCCTTCTTAGTAAGTTAATGACACATAAGTGTTGATTAGTTTAAGTTAAGCTTGGATTAGGTGGTTAGTTAGATTGGATTAGCAATTTAATTAACCGATATTGCATGTTAGGTAGATAGAATAGTGCAATTAGCGAGTAGATAAGCTATAATATTTAATTAACAAGCCTCAAAATTTTTTTGGGCCTAAGTTGAATTTTAGGGTATTTAATAATTAATTTTCGTAATTACTTAATTATTTATTTATTTTTCAGAAATTAGACCGGGGTAATCAATGACCGGAATTTCGTGCTGATGGCAATGGTGTTGTTGGTTTATTCATCTGGATGTTAATTTGTGCAATTTGATTTGAAATTATAATTTTTGGTATTTATCCTAAAATTAAGTAATTTTGGTAATTAATTAGAAAATTACCGGGCATCGGTTTACAACACCAAAAAAGTGTTTTTGGACTATTGGAATTAGTGGGATTTTCCAAACTAAAGATATTATATTTTTGTCTCAGGCCGACCATGTACCCACACACGATTATTTTCATCGGGTATTTTTAACACGTAGAAAATAGGCCAGGACATTATTTAAGTGTGAAGCACAATGTCCTTGGCCGGGATTGGATATTCGTGTGCTAGTTAAGAGAATTCGCCTCCTGCTGTGTGTCAGGTGAATGATGCTTTTATATGGAAAGCCGTCTTGAGGTAGACATTGTCATGCTCGATGGGGCGAGACGACGCCTAGCGGTGCGACAGATAAATCCGCTGTGTGACGGATAGATCCGCTGTGTGTCAGTTGGATCCGCTATGTGACGGATAAATCCACTATGTGACGGATAAACCCGCTATGTGACGGTTAGGTTTGCTGTGTGTTGGGTAGATCCGTTGTGTGACGGATAGATCCGCTATGTGATGGTTAGATCTGCTGTGTGTCGGTTAGATCGTACCTGTGTGACGATAATCAATTGAAATGCATGATAGGTCATGCCTGTGTGACAGTGATCGATTGGAATATATGATCGACTGAGATGTGATTTGAGACGCTCCATTTGATCGAGTGTTATTACTGCACTTATGTGTTATATAAATCGTACTAATGTGCAGGAAGGAACTAAGGCGAGGTAAGTTCTCTGTTCTAATTATGTGGTTGTGTGGTTATGACGCCCTAGGCATATTACCCTCCTAATCGGGGTTTAGAGTATAAACTCGCTAAGATTTATGTCTCACCTCGTTGTGGGTTTTAACTTTTCAGGATCGTAGGATGGAGGACCTAAAGTCGAGTTGAGGGGATCTGAAATGTAGGTCAGATAGGACAGCTTCTTTTGAGAGTCGGTCTGTTGAGGTATTTTGGTTGTAGACCTTTGTACTAGACTCATTGTATTTAAAGGCATGTTTTGTTTGCAAATCTGTTGTCCTGCTTTTCTATCCCGATATGGTTACTGTCAGGGGATTGGTTATTCGTTTCCGCATGTGCAATAAAAAGAAAGGGTCGGCGACTCGTCCTGGGAAGTCGCAAAATTTTATTGACCATAGAGGGATGGGCATGCATATCGAGGATCGGGCGTGACAGAACCCAGAGCCCGAGGTTGAAGGGTCCAGAGTGTAGGTGGCTTGGTAGGTTCTT
Organism: Eucalyptus tenuipes; assembly: GCA_014182365.1. NCBI lineage: Eukaryota > Viridiplantae > Streptophyta > Magnoliopsida > Myrtales > Myrtaceae > Eucalyptus > Eucalyptus tenuipes. The sequence goes on from CM024540.1 coordinate 17,181,577, forward strand.
TCTGGAGACAAACTGGTGTGTATAAAACTGTAGGTTGAATGTGAGAAATTTATAAAGCGTGATTGGAGAAATTTGGTTGTTTTGCTTTCTATCCCATGTTTGTTGTTGTTCGGGTACATGTTTAAATTTCGCTTCCGCATGTGCATTAAAAGAAAGGGTCGGCGATGCATCTTGAGAACATCGCAATTTAGTCGACTTCCGAGGGATGTGCATGTGCCCGGGGTTCGGGGCGTGACATACCTCCTCTCCAAAAATTAAATATTTGATGAGCCCATAATATATAGTTTGATTTATGAGAAATTGTCTGAATTTTATACTTTCAGTTTATCCATTACGTGCACTTTTTCAGTGTAAATCAGTACAATGGATGAAGAAATGTGAAGAAACCGGCACTTATAGGACATATGTGTAGAAAATAAAGCCGAAAATAGACTCAGCACATCAAAATACCTTAGCAAACGGTCGGAAAACGCTTGAACCAATCGGTCAATGGTCCGGCTGGTCTAGCGGAACTGGTCAATAGTCAACGGTCAATGATTGTGCAAGGTCAACTGCTGACGTGGCAGGATGATGTGGTGGTGACGTTAGTAATTGATTAGAGCATGCACGTGGCTGGCACGTGAGAGATGATATTTGCAATGCGGTAGAGGCTTCGGGCATGGGATGACACGTGGATCGCAGTCATAGTGGGGCTTGGCATGTGCGGACATGTGTGGTCGTGATGGGCGATGTGGTCTCCGGAATTTGACTCGTTGGAGAACGTCGAGACTGATGGTGGTGTTGATTTTCTAAAACAAGCCGCCAAAAGCATCAAAACATCACTCAAAGGCGTCGGGTTGTTGGAGGCGCATGAGTTCTACTCACTGTGGCATGTGCATGCGCTTGGGAGATTGGGTGGCGGCGAATTGCTGCGCAAGTGGTGAAATAACACTCAAGCAACGAAAGTGGTGAAATAACACTCAAGAGCGCCAGGTTCAGTGCCACCACTTTGGTAAACACTCAATGGGCGCCTGCTCGAACAAGAAATGATCAAATGAAAAATTAAAATACTCAAATAAATATCATTCGAAAGTTATGGCACTTATGATATTTTTATTTCTCACATATTTTGTAACTCATATAAGATTAGACTTGTTCATTCATATTACACTTATTATGAGTAAAATAGAGTTTGAGTTGCCGATAGTTTTCATTGGTAATTTAAGTTTTTATAGGACATAATTCAGTATTTAACACACTAATAGAACCGAAATATTTTTTTTCGTGAGCATCACCCAATAACTTAAGTTGATGTATTTAGGAAAAATGCATCATCTATTCATGCGAAAAATTGTCGCTCGTTTTCTAATATAGTACGACAATCAATAACTAAGCCTTATGTCATTGAGTGATCAATTATACATGAACTGCTTCGAGCCCATGCGATCTCTCTCTCTCTATTCTACGTCCTTTTCTTCTTTTTTCCTTGTTGGCTTCATCTTGGTTTTTTGGCTCTTTTTGTTTTTTTACAGTTTTTGGCGCTGTGGTATCATTTGTTCAAGTTAGCATTTCCTTAGAAATATTAAAAATAATAAGAAAGAATCCATGTTTAAAAAATATTAAAAAAATAGCATGTTAAGCATTTCGCATCACTCAAATTATATAGAGTAAATAAAAATTCATAATTGCACTCATTGGTCAAATTTTAGAATTGGATTGCACTATTTATAAGTTTTAAGACTTGATTGCATTTTTTTTTAATAAATTTTTGGTCTTCTTATACATACATCCTTTTCTTTAACATACCAACTTTTTTATTGGGTTATTTTTCCATTTTTACCTTGGTTGTCAACTCCTTTTACTAACATTTTTTAGAGAGTACCAACTTTAGTTGTAGTGATCTACTAACTTTTGTTCCATTAAGTTATCAACTCATATATATATATATATATATATATATATATATATATAGAGAGAGAGAGAGAGAGAGAGAGAACTAACTTTTGTTCCATTAAGTTATCAACTCATATATATATAGAGAGAGAGAGAGAGAGGGGGGTTCTTTCATACATATGTCAACTAGTCTGATGATTTTCTGAAGTTTATTTACCTCGTTTACCAAGTTTCGATTTACAAATTATTTTATGTAGTGATAATTTTTCGATGATTTAATTTTGAAGTAGTAAGTATTATGTTATTAACTCTTATTTAGAGTTTGTTATCCATTCAAATTTGTGTTGCTTACTAACAGTTGAAGTTTATCAACTATTAGTCGAAATTATTCTTTTTTACTGGATGTAGTTATCAACTTTTTGTTATAGATGAAGCCGAATATTTTTTAGGGGCTTTTGTGTCTTTTCTATCAGATTTGCTTTTAGGTTAAAAGTGATACATTTATATTAGCGATGGTAAAACGCTAGCCGTCAAGACGTTGAAAAGGGAAAATAGAGAGGCAAGAAAAAGAGAGAAGAAAAAAGTGAGTTTTTTTCTTTATGAGGGTTCTCAACCTCTTTGTGCCATGATCTTGAGAGAAGATCATCATTGTATTTCAACTTTTTTTGAAGTTTAGTGGATTCGCAGAGTGCCTCTGCACGGAGACATAGCCCAGGTTTGGGTGAACTTCGATAACAAATTTTCTGGCGTGTTCTTCTAATTCTATTCTTTTATTATTATATTCTACTTGGTGAATTGTTTGCAAGCGTTATTTTTCTGGAATCGACGTGTGATTTCGTAACACTTTTTTCCATTTAACATATGAGTTAAATTTAGTTTATCAATTGATATTTAAGTCATTTACCAACGTCTATCTTATTGACTATTATTTGCCTAGTTTATCGACGTTTTGAATCTAGTAACTCCCATAGGAAATCATCATCTTCTATGTGACTGAAAATGATGAGTTAACCTTTAGCCAATTGAAAATATTGCAACTATTTTCAGACATTTCAAATTTAAAGTACTTTGTGCTTGCTGATATGATAATATTGAGTTACAGGAGTTACTCAAGCTTACTTTGATGGTTACCCAACCTTGTAAGGACTCTTTTGGTTAATTCTAGGTATCCAACCGGTTGATGAGATTAAGCACTAATACAAAAGTTGAGTTTTGATGCATGTTACCAGTGATTTGAGTACTTCATGGACCTTTCCTTGAACTTAAATTAAACAAAAATTAAGCTCAGTGTCTCAAATAAGCATTGAGATTCCGATTTTGGGATAATGATGATGGCCCAAGAAAAGAAGGAACATTTGAAAGAAGAAACACTTATATTTATTGAAGAATCTCGTTTCTCCCATTGCTTTAATGTGTGCCGTGTGATGTTTCAAAAGTCATAAATGAAATGCTAATTGTTCTTTTCCTTCTAGTTTTGGCACGTGGTGATAATACATGAACGAATTACATTATCTTATTGGAATTTATGGTACGCAATTTATTTCCTCACAATGGAATAGTCATGAGTCAAAGGAGTTCCGGAATTTTCACGAAGCGATCATTGTTTCGGGAGCAAGCAGCAAATGCCCAATACATTCGCTTGGGGACATCGCCAAGAGGGAATGAAATGCAAACCTATCAACAAATCCAATTAGACCTATCTTAACTAAAAAATTTAAGCCAATGAATTATGGGCAAACTTGGATATATTAATTACTCTACACCATATCAATTCTCTCAGACTTCTCTAACACAACTCATAAGTGCATTTAAGCAATCTCCCCCTCACGTATATCATGACCTTCTTTCGAGTTAACCACCTAGGAGATGGTTGGCTAATGAATTGCTAAATTTACGCTTTCTCTTCCAAGCCCATACCAATTTGCAACTTTTGGATTGATTAACAAGCAAGATCAATTCATATAAGAGTCGCTACTAATTGGTTTTTGGTAGGTTGATAGCGTTGAAATATAATATGCAAAAACGACAAGATCTTGCAATTTACGTCAACGCAAAATCACTAGAGAAATAAACAAGAAATAAACAAGAAATAATAAGGGCACCAGAAATTTACGTGGTTTGGTCCAAGTATTGGTACCTACGTCCACGGGGAGAGCTAGCAGCAAATAATCCACTATAATCGGATAATCAAAGTTTACAATTACTCACACACTCGACTATTTCCCACACCTAGATTTAAGTAAAAACACAAAGTGTTTATAAATAAACAACTCACTTAGACATAAACTCACGTCACAAAATCACCATGCGGTTAAGCTCAAATGAAATGCTCTATGTATGCCGAAAACAAGAACTCCAACGTTTATTTTTCTTTCACATGCGTATTGCTTCATGTTCTCTTTTTCTTGATCGCGTGGGTGGCTCCTCTTTCAAGCAGCACTCTCTGGACGTGCTGCTGCTTCTTCTTCGTAGGGCTTCACGTCTCTTTTCGGCTAAAAGTACACATCTTTTATATAGTGTGTGTGCGCGCTCAAGGTCAACAATTTGACCTGGGCCCACCAACTTTAGTCTTCAACATGAACAAGCTTTTGTAGAAGAAAGAAATTCTTATTTTATCTTTATTTCCTCTTTTGTCTTGTAGTGATAGGTGAACTTCCTTCTTTTATTTCCTGCTTATTTTGCACGTCTGAAAGAAAGTCCAATAAAAAGAAAGACTTCTTCATCCGATTTGTAGTCTGCTTGGGAAAAATCTTCCTCAACAAAATTCGATTTAACAAATAGTTATTTGAATTCAAACTCGAGACATTAATTTAACAGATAGACACTTAAGTAAAGTGTGAAAGATTACTTTACTTATATGAACATAATATTGTGGACTTGGGGATTTGATTATGTCTAACACCCTTTTGATATTTTTTCTCTTTTATTTCCAAGAATATTATGCAAACAACTTGGATTGATTTTAAACCTAACCATTAACATGTGAGGATGTTTATGCAAGTGCACAATCATTAAAAATAATACTAAATAAACTAAATACAATAATAAATTACTAGAACAAGGAAACAATTTAAATACCTAAATGCAAGAAAAGCACATCAATTAATTTACCAAATTTGCAAAGTATTTATTAAAATGCAATGACTAGCTTGACATGATTTCTACGAACTAATTAACAACTCTAATTATTTCTCGCCACCACTGCTCACCGCCCGACGAAGACGTCCCCAGAGCCACCATGTCGTGCCCTCATTGCAGACAAGTAATAGCCGCGCTCGCCCATGTCGTCATTGTCGCTCCACCTTCCCCCAAGAACCCAGTAGCCGCCTGTCGTCGCTGAAACCCTAGCCATCGTCCGCCATATCGCTGCCGTCGAGTCACCGCCCGGTGTTGACACCTAAATTTTGGTGACTCGTTTAGTTATTTATTATATATAAAATTAGGGGTTAATTTTATTCCTAAAAAAATATTAATTGAATAGCATATAAATTTAGGTGCATTTATTTATTAAACCAGTGGCGAATAGGTTCGAATTGGTGTTTCTTAGTTTTAAATTGACAAGCCGAACAAAGCCCACGAAGCGAGCAAATTGGCCCAAGCCATTTTTTTTAAAACCGAAAATTATCTTGTGGAAAATGGAGATTTGATATGATATTACAACGGATTTTTCAATATCCTCGAGGGTAAATTACGAGCCCATCTTCACAAAATTTGGAATTTGAGAAAATCACATTGCAATCTCATCTTTAGCAATATGCGATAAAATAAAAGGAGAATATTCAGGAGATGAGGAAAATAAAAGGATTTTTTGTGATTGCGAGGTTATAGGCAATCTTCGTGTATATTGAAAAGAGATGAAATATTCTAAAAAGATTGCATTTGTTTTGCCTATAAAATGATTAACCATATAGGGTTTCGGGGGTTTTTTCTCTCAATTGCAAAGGAAAAGAAAAAAAGTCAATCAAACACAAAAAAAGAGAGAGAGCTTCGGTCTTTGGAGAGAAAGGAGGAAGAAACAAAAGTCAAAAGTTAGCAGCAAAAGAGAACTGCAGAGCAGCAGAAAGTGCTGCAGAGACAGAGGGGAAGAGAAGTGACCGGCCAGCAGGGAGGAAAAGTGAAAAAAAGAAAAAAAGAGAAAACCTGTTCATCTTCTTCTTCGTAGCCCCTTCGCCGGCGTCCCCCGAGCCACCGGCCATCTCCGCGCTGCACCGCCTCGTCTTAGCCCGCGGAACTCGCGAGTGCTGCTAGCGGTCCGATCTTCCGCCGCCTTACAGTCGTTCGAAACACCGCCCCCCCGTCGCCGCTTCGCCGGCCCGCGACGCCTCTGTCCCTGTCGCTCCGCCAGCACCGGTGCCTGCTGAAACCACGATCCAGTGCCTCTGCCTGCACCTCCGCCTCACCGGTCATCGCCAAACCACCCACCACGAGCTCGCGTCATCGCCCCGCCGCGCCTCCTCCGCGAGCAGCCCGCGACGCCAGCAGATGCCGAGCGGCCACCGCACCTCCACGACGTTGTTCCCTTCCGTCCGAGTGTTACTAGTGTTCCGCTCGAGTCCACTGCTGCCAACACCGTGCCGGAGTCCCCCATCCGCGCCTGCACCAGCGCCCGATGTCCGCTCCGCCTCTGCTCGAGTACCCGCGTCACCTCCCGCGCCCGACGCCGCTCCTCAGCTGCGAATCGACACTGCCACAGCTGCCAAGGCCCCTACCGCTGGGCTGCCCGACGCCACCGGAGCCCACACCACCGATCTCGCACCAGCAAACCGCACGCGACTCCTGTTCTGCTCTCGCCGGAGTCCCTCTTCAGCGTCTTCCCCCTGCCGGAGCTCCGACCGGCGTTGCCCCTCTCAATTGATTGAGCCCAAGCAGTGCCAAGGGTTGATTGAGCTGCCAAGCCGTGCGTGACAAATTTACCCCAAACTATTTTTTTGACCAACAAAAACCCCGGCTGGTATATCGTGACAAATTTACCAAATTTATTAGTTTGGGGTAAATTTGTCATAAAAAAAAAAAATTAGGTTTTAGTTGTTCTATTTACTTACCAGGTTTGGGGTTTTTATTTTAGTTGTTCTATTTTTATTTTATTTTATTTTATTTTATTTATTTTGTTTTTTTTTAGTAGAATTATTCTTTAATGTATGATTGAAATTCCCAACATGAAATTGTCTCTGAAATTTGGGATTGACAGTTCGATTTTCGCTCCCGAAATCCGACTCGCAATCTCTTGCAAAATCGTCAATCCGATCTCACGCTCAAGATTCGATTTGCGATTTAGCTTACAATTGACCAACCCGATCTCGTGTGCGAGATATGGTTCGCCAATTTATGGATATCAATCCTATCTTGTCTGATTTATCGTTGTGTTGATTGAATCAATTTTATTTTCGTAAAAAAAAATCCAAAAATATTTGAATTAGGATTAGGTTTGTTTTAGAATCTTTCTTATCTTGCATATTTAGAATAGGGATTTTATTTCGAATTTTAAAACAAAAATAAAAAAGAAAAAAATGCATTCATTTAGGATGTTAGTTTTTTTTTTTTTTAAAATTTGAATTGCATGTTTAATTATTTGGTAATTTTAATTTCGAATTTCATAAAGAAAAAGAAAAAAAAAATTAGAATTAAGGCATTCTTTGTACATCATTGCATATTAGGATAGATCGCATGCTTATTAAGAAAAATAAAAATCATGTGCACATCATATAGAATTAGGTTCATGAGATGCACGTCATTTAGTGATTGTTGCTAGGTCCATTTAATTAGAAATTGCCCGTCATTAAGATTAGATCATTTTGGTTAATTTAGATTACACATTTAATTATTGCATGTTCATTAAGAAAACCAAAAAAAAAAATTATTTTACTCATTCATATAGTTTAGGCTATAATACTATTTTATATCATTTTATGTTAGATTAGTAGCATGTATTGCATAAAGCATGATTCTCATTAAATAAATAAAAACAAGAAAATTGAGTGATTGCGTGTTAATTAGAAATCATATCTAGGATTGTCGATGTGAATTCTGATCTAATAACGCAGATGCTTTCGTTGCTATAAGGTAAGTCCTGCATTTTTTTATTTGCTTTCTTGAGTGTTAAATTGATGGTTTGCGCACCCGCATGATCACTTTATATATTAGGGAGATAAATTAAAATCAATTCAAGCTGCTTGCCAAACTTTTTTTCAAAATCAAATAGAAAGGTACCGAAAGGGCATTAGAGAAATCTAACGTAATCAAGTCTCCGTACCCAAAATCTCTGGTTCGTAGAAATAAAATAATTCTCATATTATTTTACTTAGGTGTCTAATTAACCTACCGTAAACTGATTAGTGGCGACTCCCTTTTTGAATGCTAGATATTTGAACCCAAGTCGCGAATTAATATGGGCTTAGGAGAGCCCGAGTTAAGTTAGATTTAGTAGTCCATTAGCCTAATTTTAGGTGGTGCACCTAAAATTTTGGTCGTGGCACCCGGTGACGTCCTAGCCAACCCTTCCTTGGCATCGCGAATCGTTAGACTCTAAGGTTCCAAAAAATTGGTTCTGCGAAGAAGAAACCGGGTCAGAAAGTGGGTCGGGCATGGGTCGGTGATCGGGTAGGGTTTTCTTAGGACCCAGGTTGCGGCTATGGAGTCAGGTCGAACCCAGGTCGGCGTCCGGGTAGGGTTTCCGTGTTACAACCCCAACTCCATCCCTAGGGTCACGAGCAGCAAAGGTTATTTTCACGACGTCCCAAGCTCGTTGATGTCCCGATTCTTTTTATCTTGTTATCATGCACCTGCGGAAACGTGAACAAACAACAGCTGGAAGACTAGGACATACATCACACAGAACACACTAACTTATATTATAACAGTACTTTTACAAGCCATTCCTCTATGGCTCTATTTTCTTTTTACATCACAATACAAGCTTTCCACATAATCTAGGGAAAATCCTATCTCCTCTAGCGTGACTGCAACTCCCAAAATTGATGGGAGACTTCCATTCCTACAAGACTGAGAGATGAGGGATGAGTTTTAGGGAAACTTAATAAGTAAAATTCCTAGTTCTTTACTAGGAAAGCATCTCATCATCAAAGCCTAGCAAGTACAGCACTCGCAAACAGTATCGATGATAGATCAATTACAAATCATATGTCATGCTTTATCTAAACACATGTGATCCATGCCAAAACTACCATTGACTTATCAATTATCATATCAACATATCATGCTCATGCATAATCAGTATTCATGCAAATTCATTTATCGTCGTCTTGGCTTGACCAGGCCCTCCGGCTTGATCGGGGCTTCTAGCTTCTTGCTAGGCTTCCTAGCTCAATCAGGGCATCTCGGCTCGACCAAGGTTTCTTGGGGCTAGCTTCCCGAGGCTTCCTGGTTCAAAACCCAGGCATCCTAGCTCAACCAGGGCATCTTAGATCAATCGAGGCTTCCCGTTCAACGAACGTGGCATTGCCGACAATGTTGTGTGGCAACGTACACTTTTTCCTTTTTAAATGCATGCATAAATGCATGATACAAGCCGATTCTTATCTTTTCTTTTAGCCAATGCATGCATGGCTCGAAGGCGTGTTCATTCATTCATGTGTGTCATGAATTTCTTATACTTGACTAGCAAATATGTCGGGAATAACCTTTGATCCATAACTTGAATCAATCACTTAGCGCCGATCCCACACCGGACAAGACTCGGAAACAGTACGACTCAATACTGATCCAAGACCTCGAGGCTTGGGTACACTTCGCTTAAGTGACAATCCCAAACTTGACAAACCTTGGCTCCAACCCAATGTGAATACACATGTACCGAGAATGGCCGTCAACTTGCGGTTTCATTCAACGTCAAGCACAAAGTCCCCGCATCCATTTGAACTATGGAAATCGGCATGCCTTGGTGCCGTACCAAGACCGCACGAATTTGGGTGATCCCGTACCGAACAAGGCATAGAATCGACACACCTCAATGTCGATTTAAAACCTTGTGGCCTTGGGTGATCCCCGCTCCAAGCGAGACTTGGACCTGGCATCCTATTTATGCCAAAACCAAGGCTTTATAGCTTGGGCGACTATGTCTTGCGATGAATTCAATCCGAACCTCGGCCTCATTCTGGGCGTAAACAACTAGGTATAAACATGAGCAAATCATACAAAAGATCCAACATCCTACCCACGGCTTAACGGGTGAGCACCTAACTAGGCTCAACAATGGAGACTACCGCCCTAGAGAAGACATAGGAATCTTACTTACCTGGATGAACCCGAACTAGGATGTGAGCTACAAAGATTGGGTGGTTTGGCTTGGAGGCTGAAAGAGAGAGCGTGAGGAGGGAGGAGGGGCGTTCTACGAGAAGGAGGGTGGAGAAAATGGAAGGCAAGTGAGGAAAATGAAAAGTGCTCCTTCTATTTATAGCCCTTGGAGTCATCATTACCAAGCCAAGCGGTCCTCTCCAATGTTTCCAAGTGTCCCGCCTAAATTCCTTGGATGGCAAGGCTATGGGTCTAATAATTGTGGCCTAAGTCATGAGTTGGAAGGCTAAAGGCCTTACTTGGCAAATCTAGTTCCTAGGCGTCATCAACGACGGCCCGCCTATCACTCTCCCATTGGTCCACCAACACCCCACATTTAATGGGCAATAAATGAAGCCTAATGATGATAGTGCCAACTCGGTGGTTCGAGAATATTCGGCCATAATGAGGGCTCGTGTATTGCTCTCCAATCGGTCCATGTGTATGCCACTTTTTCTAGAATCTTTAAGATATTTTGGACTACAATCATGACCTTTGAAAAGTCAAGGGACACCTCACCTTCTTCATGAAGGAATTCTAGAGTTTTCTTTCTACTTTCCTTTCCTTCTTTAAGAAGGCAAATTTTCCTTCCTCAAGAAGGTAATCTAGAAAAGTCTATCATCCAAGTTAATTCCGGGGCCGAGGAAAAGATCATTAGGTACATCTCAAAATACCGAATCACCTACACTGAGGTTCGGCCACCGCACCCCATACTCGCCCAAATTGTTCCTTTGGACGGTTGATCGGCCAATAAGGTCGGTTGTCCTTTAATTGGTTTGAGACCTATCCTAAGGCTACCCATGGCCTAGCACAAAGCCAAGGCACCCATGGACCTTAGAATAAGTGACAAAATAGTCGGGTCTATCCCTGGTTCATTCCGGTCGACACCCGATCCACCGGTAGGGTTCATGGTCGGTGCATGACCAATCCATGATTGGACATCACCAATTCGAGATTCCGTTCCGATTACTAAGAATTAAATAGGAATGATGCATTTTTGGTCGGAAGAAAATCGCATTTGGTCAATTTGGATCGTCCGTGTATCAATGTATAATAGGGCGGAATCACTCGCAACCCAAAACCGTGACCGATCGGATCGACCCATGACCATCTTTCGATCCAAAATCATCTCATGACCAATTCTCATGATCAAAAAGTCATTTTATGAGCTGGTGATCCTATCTCATCAGTATGGTTGGTAGAAATTCATGGCCGACACCTCGACCAATTTGTGACCGGTCGGTCGTGACCGATCCATGATTCCTCGCCGATCGAACCAATTGATCCATGGCCAATGGACCATGATCGATCCTTTTAAGACCTTATGGCCGATCCTCACGAGGTCAAAATCGAGGATGTTACAATTCTCCCCCCTTTAAAAATTCTGTCCTCGAAATTTCATAACGTACCTAGGTATTCAAAATAAGTGAGGGTACTTGCGCCTCATGATTTCTTCACCTTCCCAGGTAGCCTCTTTTGTTCCATGGTGCTTCCATAGGACCTTGACTAAGGGAATGACCCTATTTCTGATTACTTGCTCACGTCTGTCCATGATCCGCACTGGCTCCTCAATATGTGACCCTTGGTCGTCCACCTTGATCTCTTTGAAGTTGAGCACATGTGCCGGATCTGGCTCATACTTTCTTAACATCGATACATGAAATACATAGTGTACTTGAGCAAGTTTCAATCGGTTTTCCCAACTCCATCCCGTGACCAATTCTCATGATCAAAAAGTCATCTCTCAGTCAAGCTTGTCCTGCCATGGAATCCTCCATGCTTTGTAAGATCAAGGCAGAACTTGAGCCACAAACTCTACTCCAATTGCCACTGCTAGCCAAGCCTTGAGCCATGTAACAACTGTCCATAATCGACATTAATAAGGAAGAAACAATAACATTTGAGCCAAGGGAAAGAAAGCAAAATAAATGGAATACAATAGGAGATTAAGCGTGTCTCGGGTTTGGTTTTGAGAAAATACAAAGGCCTTTGGGTTAAAATGATTATGAAATGCAAATATTTTGATAAAGTGTATCTTGAAAATAATGTAATTTGAGAAAAAACTACACTTTGTAAAGGATTTTTGCTAATTTTTTTTAGTAAAACCTCAAACTAGACGCCCGTGGAACGCCAGTTGCACTAGAATTGCTCGTCCTACGCACAGAATCTTCCATGCTTTTTTTTTTTTTTGGTAAAGGTAGAATCTTCCATGCTTCATAAAAGTTTCTTCACTTGTTTCTCCATTTGTATAATCATTATGTTTTGGAATAAGACTAAACTTGCGTTACCCATTAATGCATTTGTCCATTACATATACTTCTATGCTGGCTCTTTCTACACCTGGCTAAAAAGTAACCAGACACCAGAAGTGTTGCCATTGCTGAAATTAATGACAGAGTGACGGCTATGATCTTAATGAGTTTTTTCCTCCTCTCTATGGTTGAGGTTAGGGGCGGGCTCGCTAGCCAAGGCTTGAACGCTCCTGCCTAGGCCCCATCCCAAAATTAATCAGGTCCAAAAATTTGGGCCAAGTCTGTTCAGACGGGCCTAATTTCTTTGCCAAGCTAGTCTTTTCGGTGGTCGGCCCCACACACCCGCCACATCCATGATAAGATCTACTTAAAAAATATTTAGGGCCTGTTTGGTAACTATCCCAACAGTGCCAGATTCTGATTTTTTATTCCCAGAATCAGTTTGAGACGAGAATCGCGTTTGGTAAAATTTTTGTTCCTGGGACCAAATTTGTTCATGGGAACAGATTGGGAAGAGAATCAAGAATAAAAACAAAGTTGATTCTTGTTCCGAGAATAAAATTGAGAATCAAAACTACTATTCTTCTCTTTTCTTCTTCTTCATCGACCGCCATCCTGCCACCGCCGCCCGCCGCCGCCCGCCGCCGCCTCACCGCCGGTCGCCGTCGTCGCCGCTGTCGCCGCCGTCGGTCACCGCCGCCGGTCGCCGGCCACTAGCGGCGAGCTCGCCGGAGGCTCGGGCGAGGTCCGGCGAGCTCGCCGGAGGCGAGCCCAGCCACTAGCGAGGCTCGACCGACGAGGGCCGGCCTCGCTGAGGACCGGCGACGCTCTGGTGAGGTCGCTAGCCCTCGTCTGGCCGGTCGCCGGACCAGCAACCGGCCTAAAGAAGAAGAAGAAGAATAGGGAGAAAAAAAAAAAAAAAAGAAAAGAAAGGAAAAAAAAGGAAAAAAGAAAAAAATTATAAAAATTATTTAAAAATTAAAATAAATTGACTTGGAATAGAATCAATGAACATGTTACCAAACACAATTTTATTCCGAATCAGAAAATTTTGTACAGTTACCAAACGCGTTTTTTTACTCAAAATCAGTTCCTAGGAATAGAATAAAAAATAACAGAATAAAAAATAATCATTTCTTGTCAGAATTTGTTCCCGGGAACAAAATCGTTACCAAACGCGCCCTTAGTGGCTTCGGATGAAGTACATCAAAGAAGTTATTAGCTTCTTTTCGCAGAACATAGCTCACAGTTTCAGATAGTCTACAAAAGTTGCCAAATGCAAAAGGAAAAGAATAACTTTGATATTTCATATCAAGGAAAATTATGCATTCTTTTATTCATTTATTGCAAACTCCTGGTTCGCCAACTTTGGGTTAAACTAAAAAATTAGGCAAATTGAGTTTATGAAGTTCTCGTTTATTAGAGTGACAATTGTGGTGGCATGATGATCTTCATTTCCGACGAAGGACCTCTTACATATATAGTGAGTTTTACGTCAAGGACATCCAGGGGTTGGATTTGGGTTGTCTGGATCTACTTTACCTGCAAACTCAAATAAGAAATACATAAGAGAGAGAGAGAGAGAGAGAGAAGTAAGCATTTCGACCACAAACTACATATGTAACTAGTGAAATTTAACGATTGATTATTTTCAATACCTCACATGACAACAGATAACTGGAAAAAGCCAATGACTGTGAGACCCAAACACAAGGTTTATGTTCAATGACGCGGTTCAAAACTGTAAAAACACACGGACTTTTTCTGCATGACTTGCCAAGAAGGATCACAGCCAAGAGTAGGCAACAAAATCTCACCAAGGAATGATAAAACCTGAAAGAGGAAGAGGACGAAGATGAAGCAATCTGTGCCATCTTTCTCTGATCAGTCCCGAGAAATCTTTGGTCGTGCTTTATAAAGCTGTTCAAAAGTCATTGCTCATGAAATTCCAGAAGAACAGAGCAGGATCTTCAGAGGAGGCCTCATTTGCTCGAAATTTTGCAAAACTAACCCTAACCGAGCCGAGTATAGACGTGAACAGCGGAGACTTTCGAGTAGCAGCTTTGGTGGATGGAGATTCAGAGGAACGATTCCAGATGAGATGAACAGAGGAAGGAAGCGTGCGACTGTAGCTTGCGTTGTCCGAGATGCGTCCAAGAGGATGATCGATGGGTTCTCCAAAGAAATTGCAGCAACCTCACCTCAACAAGCAGAAGCTCTGGTGTTGGTTAAAACCCTAATGTTTCTTCTCCCTAGATCGACAAAGACTTTGCAGCTTGAATCTAACTGTAGTGTGCTTGTGCACAGCGTAAACTCTTCTATTCAGGCAAATTGGGAAGTACAATCCCTGGTGGACCAGGCCAAGGAGCTGAAGACTAAATTTTCGGGCCTCTCCATAGCCCATTGCAGCTGGGACTCGAACAAGATTGCGGATTGGTTAGCAAAATCACAAAGGTTAAACGTTTTACCGAAGAATTGGGTCACCCACCCTCCCTCTACTCTCTTAAATATGTTCTGTTCTAATGCCTTTGATGTATTTTCACTGTACTTTGCTAAGTAATGAATATCACACACAGTTTCGACCAAAAAAATCCCACTTTCTGGCCAAACAGCACTTTTCACTTTGTGGACTTCAATCATATTTTAATACGCCATTCGTGATGACCAAGGAAGAAGTAATTTAAGCGGAAGATGAAGTTGGTATTCCTGCGATTTTCCT
This sequence comes from Eucalyptus tenuipes, assembly GCA_014182365.1. NCBI lineage: Eukaryota > Viridiplantae > Streptophyta > Magnoliopsida > Myrtales > Myrtaceae > Eucalyptus > Eucalyptus tenuipes. Next base: position 17,196,709 of record CM024540.1, read on the forward strand.
AATTTCTAACTTGTATAAGGGGCATAGAAAGTGAGGTTGGTGGACTTTACACAAAATTTTTAAAAAATATTGCGAGATCGATTGAAATATTCACGGGTTTCATGATATATTTTGGATTTTGTCATTGTAGCTAACTAAAAAAGTTCTGTTCCATCCTTGTGCAGTTAACTTATTTCCTTAAGTAGGGTTTGGATAATCACATGAATGTTCTTCAATTTTAATAATTGCTTTTAATTTCATTTAAATTAGCTTAGTAACTCAAACTTATACGAGCATGGGATTTTCATGGCCTGATGAGAATGTACTATTCTAAAGTTATCGTATTCAAATGCATTTGTGTATCTCTTATAATGTAAAACATTTTAAGAATTTCAATGAATGATCAAGATTTGTTCTTTCGTGATCCAATTGTCACTAATCCTCAAGAATGTAATCTTAGGGGTTTTTAGAAGTGCCTAGTATAAGTATTGTCTCTATCATAATTTATCTTATATATTCAGCTCCTCGCCAAAATTGTGTGACCCTCATGAATCCCCTCGCTCTCTCTCTACCCCCCCACCCCCACCCCCTCCTTTCTCTCTCCCTCTCCCTGTCTCCCCGCAGCTTTGTTGTTGCTAAAGATTGGCCAGGGCTTGATGGCCCTCGCCGGTGGCCCTCCTCCTCCTCTTCCTCCCCCTCTTCCCTGCCCCTCTCCCTCTTTGTAAATTTAACTCTTTCTTTTCAACTTTCTACTATTTTTATTCGGGTAACACAAGAAAAATATACATTTAACTGCTAGTTCAAAGTATCATTTCCTTTTTCTTTTATTAAAAATGAAGGCCAATTCAAAAAAAAATTATATAGTTTAAGGACCCAATTGCACAAGAAAAATGTCGAAGGACATAATTTACCAATTTCCAATAGCTCAAAAACACACAGTGCCTTTATCCTTTTTATTTATGGCTAGGTTGCATCTTCACTTGCGTATTATGTGGAGAGGTTTTCCAAAACAACTCTTAAATATCAAAATCATACTAATTTTATTCTTTCATTTTTATGGGGACTACCTCAAAATTGTGCTCCGAACATTGCCAAATAATTATTTATAGATTGAGTATTCTCAAAATTCTGAAAGAACTATTGCAATTCGAGATCGACAAATCATATCGAATTTATGAAATTCCATGCTACCAATGAAATTCATTGGTTGCAGTTGCACCAAGTCACTTTATATGAATGAAAATACATGTTAATCTCACTGCAGGGCTAGTGCCATAACGATCTAATCGACTTATTTTACATGGTTTAAAGACCATGTGATATTTACTCGCAGTGCATGGAGCCCCATATGGAATGCATACAATACTTTGGGGAAACTATAAAAGAGAAAAACAAGACAAATGAGATTTATGAAACTCTAATTAATCAACTGGAGCCACAGCTGTTGATTGCACGACACCCTTCATTCCGAATGACGGACCTCCTGCAATTAATAGTAAATAACATAATTTGGTCAAAGTAAAATTTTCCGACAGTAATAATCTGAGATACAAGAGAATGTGATGTAAATGCATAATGATACAAATTTTCCCCTACACATTTATATTTAGGTGGCTTACATGCATCAACGACTTCCTGGGCTTGGAGGCGGATTGCGATTTGGAATTCCGTCCCCTACATTCTCCAAAAAAGATGAAAAAAAAAAAAATCTCTTCCACAACTAGTTGAATTTTAAAAAATTATTGGCCGCTAAATCTCACGTGACAAGGGTTAATTGAATCAGCCAATTAATTTTCTGGACGCATTAAGATACAGAGAACACGCACCTAGTGTTTGCTTCTTGTATGAAATGGCTTCAAGGATTATCAGATCAGTAGAAGACAACAAAATCTCACAAAGGAATAATATTAACCGAAAGAAGAAGAAGAAAAAGAAGCCCTCGGTGCCATCTTTGCTCTCGTCTTTCCACCCTCCTCTACTTCATTTTATAGAGATTTTGTTCAGTCAAAGTCATTGCTCATTAAATTTTACAATGTTGTTCGTTGTTACCTAAATTTTGGTCTTTTTATTTAGGACTTAATCACATAAAAAACTAGTGGTTAATTTCTAACACCTAAATAAAATAATTTTCACAAATAGACATTAGGAACATTTGTATTATTAGTATGAATTATTATAAATTTTTTTGAAAAGAAAATTTAATTAAAAAATTATTAGTATTATTAAAAAAAAAAAAAAAAAAGGGAAAACGAGACCAGGTTGGGGCTAGGCCAGCCTAGCCTTCCTTCTTTTCCCTTCTTCTTCCTCTTTCTCATTTAAGCAGGACCCATTTCCTTTATCTCTTCCCAAGCCTGACCCACGCGCCTATCTTCTTGCTCCTTCCTCCCTCATGCGACGCACACTCCTTCGTGGCGACAAAGATGTACAAGAGCAGAAAGCAAAAGCAACCGTGATCCGTGAGTCGGGATCAAGATGATTGGTAAGCTGGCAACGGCAGAAGCCATGGGCACTTGCCTATTGCCTTTAAGAGGGAGAGAGGGGACTCATTTCAAGGGGGTTTTCTGGTCGAGAGACAGACAGACAGAGAGACAAAGAGAGGGTGAGCTCGAGAGAGATCTAAGAGCTCTCGAGAGTGGAGGGCGAGCCAGAGGGAGAGTATGAGATCGAGAGAGCGTTTTGCCATCGCCTAAGGTCTACCCGTCGCTCGCCGTCCAAACTAGGTAGGCCTACCTGAGCCATGTGCTCTTTTTTTGAGGTGTCGGGCCAAAGCTCACTGTCAACCAGTTTGCATGAGCTTCGGCCTCACCGGTCCTCCATGAAAGCTCCTAGATGTCCCGGTACATGTTAATAGAAGTCTAGGTTTGTACTTGAGTCCATATCTGGCCGAAAGTCCTCTGTTTCGGTTGTGTATGCTAACTTTATGTTGAAATGCGTGAAAGAGATCTAAGTCTGTGGGTATGTTGTGGCCGAAGATACTTGTTCTGCATTCACATTTGTTCTAAGTGTGGTTAAACTATCTCTAAGGCACTGTTTGGTAACCATCCAAATAGTACTTGATTCTGATTTTTTGTTCCCAGAATCAATTTGGGACGAGAATCGCGTTTAGTAAAATATTTGTTCCCGGGAACAGATTGGGAAGAGAATCAAGAATAAAAAAAAGTTGATTCTTGTTCCGGGAACAAAATTGAGAATCAAAACTCTTCTTCTTCCCTTTTCTTCTTTTTCATCAACCGCCATCTAGCGACCGCCGCCGCCCGCCGCCGCCTATCGCTGTCCGCCACCCGCCGCCATCGGTCGCCACCATCGACCGCTGCCATTCGTCGGAATCGGTCCGACGAGCACGCCGGAGGCTTGCAAGGCTAGGGCGAGGTTCGACGAGCTCACTGGAGGCTCGCCCAGCCCCGGCGAGGCCCACATGGCCACCGGCGAGGCCGAGCATCACCGGTGGCTGGGCGAGCCTCGTGACGCCCGGCCTCGCCGGTGGTAGGCGGGCCTCGCCGAGCCCCGGCAAGGGCTTGCGGCCCGGCCCGCCGGTGGCCGGGTAGGCCTCGCCCGGCCTCGGCAAGGCGGCTCGGCCACCGGCGAGGCTCGGCAGACGAGGGCCGGGCCGAGGGCCGGTGACTCTCTGGTGAGGTTGTCGGCCCTCATTTGGCCGGTCGTCCGATCGGCGACCGGCCGGCTGAAGAAGAAGAAGAAGAAGAAGAAGAAGAAAAAAGAAAAAAAAAAAAAAAAAAAAAAAAAAAAAAAAAGAAAAGAAAAAGGAAAAAAGAAAAGAAAAAATTTTAAAAATTCAGAAAAATTTTAAAAATTAAAAAATCCATAAAAGTCCTTGGAAAATTAAGAAATTCGAAAAAAATTAAAAAATTAAAATATTAAAAATAAAAAAATTTCCTAAAAATCAAGAAAATCATCAAAAAATTTAAATTTCTTGGAAGTGGCTGAAGAAGTCTTTTTGGCTAGTCTTTTCTTTAAATGCGTGAAAATCCTTGGCAAAAATCATATTCAATTGAATAAGCTTTTATGGCTCGATCAAAGGGTTCCAATTACTCTTAGAAAAAATACCCTTGATTAATTATAAGTTCCCTTTAGCTTAGTTAGTAATGATGCTTAATTATCTCTTAATTGTTAGATGTTCATTTTCCTTGCAATTTATTCAATGCCTTCTTCGGTTATGTTGGTTACATGATCACCTCGCAAATTTAGTGGGTAGGTCTAAAATTAATCCAAATTACCTAACAAGAATCTCCTTTCAAAAAAGACAAGATTAGATATCGAAAATGCATTAATTGCTTGATTAGTGTAATCAAATTCTCGACTCTAGATTCTCTAGTTGCGTAAGAAGTGAGGTATACTTTCATGGCTCATTTGGTTTCTAGACAACCCTAATAAATTAACGGCAACTTCTCATTAGAAGATTTTTACGAACATCCCAATGTCGCATGAGGTATGGTCTTGAGAGAGCCCATGCTTAATCAGGGGCTATAGGTCCGTCTTTTAAGTAATACTCCTAAACCTATGTCTTTTCCCATTTGGACAAAAAAGGTAAGTTGTGACCCTATTGCATTCTTTGCTCTATCTTCCTATCCTATCAGTTGGACATTTTCCTTACTCCTAACTTGTGTAAAAGGGTATTCACATTGGTATAATGGAATTGGTGATGATTGATATGAGTTGATGAATGAGGGAAGAGAACAAATCTTGGTCATTCATTGACATTCTTGAACTGTTTGTGTGGTAATGCATTTTGTGTAGCTACGACAAAATGCACTAGAGTACATCAAGTTTAGGATGGTATTGATCACTCGAGAAACTAGAGAAATTCTATACTCATATAAGTTTATATCACTAAAATAATTTTAAAAGAAAAAGCGCAATTATTTCTTAAGGACACAAGTTAACTGCTCATGGAAGAGAAAAGAAGTTTTAATAAAAATAAAATAAAATTAGGAGGTAGTTTTTTCTACTCTATATGGTCAGAAAATTTCATACATGACGCTTTACAAAAATCATGTCAATCAAATTCTAAATAATCATCCCGATCCCAATTTGTCTCTTTAACCAACACCAACCCCAATTTCTACGCCCCTTGCTTGTAATTTTTTTTTTTTTTTTTTTGGGATCGAAGCCCCTTGAACAAGTTAGAAGTAAGGAAAAGGGCGCGAGTACTACCCTCATCTTCCGCTTCAGTTCCTTCTACCTTGGTCACCACCGGTGGCGTCTATAAAAATAGTCAAAGACCATATAGTACAAAGTGCCGCTTGGCCAGAAAGTGAGATTGGACTGTAGAATTTCACGGGCAAAGACTTTTGCACAACTTTATAAAACCCAATTGAAGAGTCGTAAAAACTGATGGCGGGAAGATGGACGAAAATAACACTTATAATTTCACAACTTTCGCATTACGTTTATTTTAGTGTCAAAATTTTCGAACTGATCTTTTAGGTGGCACAACTTTTGAAAATCTTTATCATTCAAATAACATGTGGCATTAATTTTGAATATATAAACATGTCAACTCAAAATAGATAACTTTATTTGACAACATAAATTTGTCTAAAACGGAGAAATTAGTTTCAAACTTGCTAGATGCATTTACACTTTGGTAATACCCATGCATCAACGACATATAGGGCCGCACAGAGGCGGCAGGAGCTGGATGGCAGCTCGATCGGACAGGGGGGCAGACGGCGTACGGCGGGCGAGCGTGAGGTGAACGGCGGCGAGGCAACGCTTTGGCCAGACGGCAGCTCCGGCGTGGCTGCAGCTCCTTCAAGCGTCGCCAACCGCTGCTTTTGCTCCTGCTAGTCGGGCTTGCTTGAACCAGAGGAAGGAGAGAGAGAGGGTGGGGCGGAGCTGCGCGAGGCGAGCGGGGACGGCGGACGGCTGCGACTCGGCTCCGGTTGCTTGCTGCGATGGTGCCGAGAGGAATCGTTGCTTCGGCCTTTTGGTTCGCTAGTCTTCGGTTGCTGCTCAAGAAGAAACCGAAAGGAAGATGGGGAAGAAGCAGCGACGGGAGAGAGAGGGGGAAAGCAAAAACCAGTCTCTCTCCCTTTGGTCTTCAAACGTGGCCCACCAAAAAGGCTGTCATCCACCCACCTTTTCAAGCCCCAAAATGTCCCTTCTTGAAGCCTTTAGATAATTCAAAATGTTGGGTCTATGGGCATACGAATTTTGCTAAGTTTTCTTCCCAATTGGACCTTAATCCTTCTTGATTCACATCAAATTGACCCCCATTAATTAATTCAACACCTCATTGATTAAATTGGTATTTTTCCTTACCAATGTAGCCCACTTGTATCCCAATTTCACAATAAAAACGGTCCTTTGCAAATTCCGATAAAAAACGGCCCTAACTCAACTTTTTCCCAAAAAGTCTTGGTTGTTAGAAAAATCTTCTGAGACTGAGTCGACGTTCATAAAATTTATTGTGACATGATAGACTCTTCAATTTCTGAAATCGGACTTAGATTGGCGGTTAATTTCACTCGGACGCGTTTTTAGCGTGACCTAGGCTACCGGGTAGTTTTCAGAACTTTTTAGGACAAATGACCCGTGGTCGATTTTCTTCGAGCCACGATGAACCCACTCGACACATTGGCAACTCTCGGTTGTCGTGAAAATCTCGAGGATTCAAATACGGACATAGGGTACCAAAACGACAGTAAAATCAAATTAGTGCCGGTCGACGAGAGTTTTTCAATTTAGTGAAGTCACCCACGATTGGTTACTCATCTCAGTCGAACCGACCTATCTCTGATCTTAATTCGATTTTATACTGTGCCGCAATGGCCTTTAAAAATAGTCACGGTCGAGAAGTCGGTTCTTGGTCGAATTCTCAAGTCTATTTGCCTTAAAGTCCTTAATAACTTACCCAGCTAGTGTAGTTATCTCGTGAGTGGTCAACTCAAAGAACAACACTATAGTCACGTTGATGAAATGCCCAATTTATCTATCAAAATCAGAACCCAAAAATCTGGATGTTACAAATCATTGTGTAGGGAGCGAGTTTCCCTCACGGTACTTGTACGCTATCGGTCATTGAGGAATACTTAGGCTTAGAGGGTGGTCCCCCTTTCTCGCGTAAAAGCGATCTTTGAAATCCCACTATAGTAATGCCTATAAAAATAGAAAATGAGAGACCCAAAGTAATGAGAAAATGACTTGTAACTAGCCATGGAGCTCGGATATGATTTCCCGATTGGAGATCCATGGATCATAGACAGTATCTCCCCATGGCCTTTCGCCTCTGAAAGCATCCTTCCTTCTCAATGCCCGGGCATCCATCCAATGCATTCTTTTCGATCTTCTACCCGCTTGCTTCGCATAGGCTCTGTTGGGAATAACGGATTCCCTAAAACGGATTCGACACTAAATCAAACCCCTAAAACGAATGCGGAAGACGAGCCCAGGAATCACATGTATCATCGATCAAAGAGATACACCACAGAATCGAGCGTACCTTATTGTCCACAGATTAAACACCAATGTTGAAGTTCTAGGAAGAATCATGATCCTGTTCTACCTATTGCTTTGACGGGGAGAAAACTCTACTTTTTAAGGGTACTGTTCTTACGTTGTTTTTAGGAGAGAGAAAGAGAAAAAGAATGTACGTTTGCCAAAAGGTACGTTCTCCTTTTTCTTTTCTTTCTTAAAAACATTTTCTCCAAAAGACGTATCCCCTCAACGTAACACCTCTTCCAAAAGACGCAACTCATCAACGTAAGACGTCTCCTCCAAAAGACATAACCTTTCATATATCAACCCTTCTTTCATGGGCCCTTATCTTGCGGGCCGGGCTTTTAGGCCCAACATGGGCAAACGGGCCCACTTAGGCCCATCATCACATATAAAAAAAACCCATCATCTCCCACTCGCACATGGTGGACCGAACAGGATCCTTTTTACCTCTCTGCAACATTCAAACTAGTAAATAATCTGTGCGACCAACATACTTTGAGAGCTCGTTGCCATACATCTGTTAGGAATATATAGCAGCTCATAATGGGCATCACACTCTGAGTAGATTTAATATGCAGTACCCTAGATCGATCAATCACATTTATATCTCTCTTAATCTCCTTTTAAACAATGATATATTGTATTCACAATTATGATTATCCCATAAAACAATCATAATTGGTCGACCAATGAATACAAAACTAGAATGTGATTCTCAAAAATCGATCTTCCTCTTTACTTGAAACTCTCAATCTCAGTTCAACTTGCTTTTCTAGAAATGTTCCATTAGATCAAATCAATTCATGATCATTGGCAACATTCTAAGATAGCAAACACTAGATAGAAATCTTGAGAATAAGTAAGAGTCATAAGAGGACTAAAATTAAGGAACATTTTTCCTCAAGAGTCTCACACGGCATAAAAGTTGAGATCAAACTTTTACCACTCTTATTGGTCGTCTCATGCATACGTAGTATGAAATACGTATTACAATATTAACTCATTTCCCATGGAGCGTATGTCTACACCATCAATACCGTACAGATGATAGTTCAGACATACCTAATGTCTAACTTGAGTTCACATATCTACTTATTCACAGAATTCATCAGAACTCACATATGACTTCATAGACAGATAAAGTAAAATATGTGGGTTATTTTACTTTCACATAAAGTAAATATTATGTCATCATCTTAACACTCAGTTAAAGTGACATATATGTTTTAAGCTTCAACTCTCGATTATCACCTAGATAATAAGCATAAAAACTGTCTCATCTCTATTTATCACATAGTAAACAGAGGCGATTACCCGTGTAAGTGGGCTAATCTTTTATCTGTCCGACATACTTTCTTAACTTTTTATAATGCACTGAGCACTAAGATGCATAAACGTCAAAACAAAGATTCATAGGCATTAATAATGAAAAAACACAAATTCATTAAATGTGAACACTTCAGGAAAATTACAATATTCAGTACATCAGCCTCTACACAGTCCTAGAGATCTTACATGACCACAAAACACATCTCTAGGTATTGGCTTTGTCATAGGATCTGCTACCATTCTATGCGTAGATATGTACTGTAAGTTCACATCTTTTCGTGCAACCATATCCTTGACAAAATTATACTTGGTATCTATATGTTTGGTCTTGCCATGATATTTTGGATCTTTGGCTATCATAGTTAATCAATAATGGATTTGCAGCATTTCCAATAACACCTAAATAATCCAAAAATCTCTTAAGCTAAACTCCTTCTTATACTGCTGCTGATAATGCCACGAGCTCAGCTTCCATCGTGGACAAGGCTATACACGTTTGTTTCTTACTGCTCCATGATATGGCGCCATTATTCAGTAAGAAAGCAAAACCGGAGGTAGATTTCCTTTCATCTAAATCTCCTCCCCAATCAGCATCTGAATAGCCTTTAAGTCGTAGATCCTTTCCTTGGTAATTCAGCTTGTAATCAATAGTTCCCTTTAGATACCTCAGTATTCTTTTAATGGCTTTCCAATGTGTTTGACCTGGATTGGATTGGTATCTACTCACCATTCCAACTGCAAAACATATGTCAGGTCTTGTACACATCATAGCGTACATCAAGCTTCCCACAACACTAGCATAAGGAACATGTTTCATTTGTTCATTCTCTTGTGGAGTTCTTGGACACAGTCTATGGCTCAATCCTTCACCTTTTGCAATAGGAGTATCTATGGGTTTACAATCTTGCATACGAAATCGTTCAAGAACCTTATTTATATATGTTTTTTGCGAAAGAGATAATGACCTCTTCGAACGATCTCTTGAAATTTTAACCCCAAGAATGTATGCAGCCTCACCCATATCTTTCATCTCAAAGTTGGAAGATAACCAACTTTTGACAGTATTAACAAACTCCAAATTGCTTTCGGCAATTAGTATATCATCAACATATAATGATATGATCACAAATTGATCTTTAGATCTTTTGATATATACACAATGATCTTCATCAATCATTGTAAAATCATATGCCATTATGGTATTATGAAAACGTATATACCATTGTCTTGACGATTGCTTAAGGCCATAGATTAATCTCAAAAGTCGACATACATTTTCTTCTTGGCCTTCCATAATGAAACCATCAGGTTGTTTTATATATATTTCTTCCTCTAATTCTCCATTGACGAAAGCAGTCTTTACATCCATTTGATGTAACTCAAGATCCATACTTGCCACTATTGCCAGAATAATGCGAATCGAGGTAAATCTCACTACAGGAGAAAATGTTTCTTCATAATCAATTCCTTCCTGTTGATTATACCCCTTCGCCATAAGGCGAGCTTTATATCTTTCTATCAAGCCATCAGCTTTACGCTTTATTTTGAGAACCCACTTGTTCCCAATGGCTTTGCGTCCTTCTAGAAGATCAACCAGTTCCCAAACATGGTTTGACTTCATTGACTCCATCTCTTCTTCCATTGCATGCATCCATTTTTCCTTACTAGGGCAATTTAGAGCCTCATTAACATTTCTTGGCTCATCCTCATTTTGTGGAGCAACCATAAAAGTTTCCCCTTCAATGTCAAAGCGTCGTTGGGGAATACTTTTGCGACTTGTTCGCCATATGGGAGATTGTACACTTTGTACATCATTCCCTATCATGCTCCCACTCGAATTAGATAATGATGATATCATCTCATCATGTGGTTGTAATTGAGAGTGAGTTGAATTAAATTCATCACTTCTCATGTTACTCCCACTTGGATGAACTCCACTAAGTTCATTATCTTGATCCAAGGTTTCAAATGGGGAGTAATCCTCACCTATTTTGCCATTCTTAGGAAATTCATTCTCTAAGAATGTGACATCCCGTGATTCGAATTCAATTATACTTCAACTTTCCTGCTCACCTATGAACACATACCCTTTTGAGTGTTCAGAGTATCTTATGAAAATACTCTTCTTTCCTCTGGGACCCAATTCCCCAAACTTGTGAGAAGGCTCATGAGTATAGGCAGCACAGCCCCATGGTTTATGAAAACTTAAGTTCGATTTTCTACCTGTCCATAACTCATATGGAGTGGAAGTAACTGATTTGGAAGGCACCTGGTTAAGTATATAGGCAGCAGTTAATAACGCATCACTCCAAAAAGTGATAGGTAAGTTAACATGCGCCATCATGGACCTAACCATTTCCAGTAGGGTTCTGTTCCTTCTTTCCGCAACACCATTTTGTTGAGGAGTATATGGAATAGACAACTATCTTTCTATTCCTTTTTCATCACATAATTTTCTGAACTCATCAGACAAATATTCTCGACCTCGATCGGATCTCAATACTTTTATTTTATTATCTAATTGATTTTCTACCAAGTTCATAAACCTTTTGAACAACTCAAAACTTTAGATTTATGAGAAATCAAATAGACATATCCGAATCGAGTATAATCATCTATAAATGTGATGAAATAAATAGCCCCATGCCTTCCTCTCACATTCATTGGACCACAGACATCAGAATGGATTAAATGCAAAGGAAATTCAGCTCTTTTACCTTTTCCAAATGGTTTCCTTGTCGTTTTCCCTACTAGGCAATGCTCACATATAGGCAAATCGACTTTTTCAATATTGCCCAACAAGCTCTCTTTGGCTAGCCTATTCATACGTTGTTGGCTAATATGACCAAGTCTAGCATGCCACACATTCACATCATTATCATATGAATTAGAAGACGTGAAGAGGGAATAACAAACATTGGCATTACTATAGTCAACATTTAATACAATAAAACCATCTAGAAAATAACCACAACCATAGTAGTTTGTATCAAAATACAAATCTACACCACTATTATGGAAGTTCATATTAAAACCAAGTTTAACCAATACTAAAACATACACTAAATTCCGACGAATATCCGGAGCATACAACACATCATGTAGGAACAAAGTGCGTCCACCACGCATGTTTAATTAACAGATGCCAATTCCTTTTACTTCGGCTCTGGAGTTGTTTCCTACATAGATCCACTTAGTTCTAGTTGGTACTCGTCGGAATTCTACGAAGGATTCTTTATCCTTCGCTACGTGGTCTGTCGCTCCTGAATCTACAGTCCATAAAAGATTAGACTCGGTTAAGAATACAAAACTTGACACATAAGCAAAGTTCTCAAAAGTACAAGGGGTGTGTACCTTCTTTGGCTCGTGACAATCGCGAGCATAGTGACCCTTACCCTTGTCAGATTCTTCATTCGAGGACGCTTTCCTCTTTCATGTTGGTCAACCTTTGGTTTCTTCCCTGAAGAACTTGCTCCCTCACCTTTCCTTTTATCGAACCAATTGGGACCTTTGCGCTTGGAGCTCGAAGCTCCATGTGAGCTGGAACCAACATGATAAATTTCAGTTTCTGGCTTAGCCGCCAAGAGGTGGTCCTCTTCCAGCTCAAGATGACGCACTGCATCCTCAAAGGTTTTGATATTCTCATTATGGGTCAGGTGCACCTTCATATACTCCCAACTTTGAGGCAAGGAACGAATCACTGCTTGCACTTGCTGCTCATTAGTCATGACATGGCCAGCATCCTTCAGCTCATTAATCATGTTTGACATCTTTCTAAGGTGTTGCTTCATGGTTTGACCATGAGGCTTCTTATAAGAGTCAAACCTAATAGTGAGCTGCCTTAGTCTGGTCATCGAAGTATGACCAAATCTTGCTGCCAATGCTTCCCACATTTCTTTGGCATTCTCAAAACGCCTAAACTCTCGCATGACATCATTCTCCATGGTACTCAGCAACGTAATGCGAGCAAAAGAGTTCTTTCTTTTCCACGCAGCAAATGCATCCTTATCTCTCTTATGTTGTGCAGTGTTTCCTTCTTCAGGTTCTTCCATGGTTAGGTTAAGAGCTTCTAGTGCCTTTTGCTCTTCCAGCACACATTGGATTTTCATGTGCCATATTTCATAGTTATCGCCATTGAGCTTCTCACCTATGTTCAGCTCGGCGACTATACTCTTTGTGGCTGAGGCCATCGATCTAAACATATCAGACATATATGCACAAATTATTAATGCCTATCATTTATGCATCCATTTTGCACAAACCCATCATATTAATGAATAATTTCAAGTAAGGTTTCAGAATCAAAAGGTCACTATGTTTCCAATCATCATCCAAAATCCTAACTTGGAATTATTATTAATATAATATTCTATGCAAAATAAATTCTTTGAAATTATAAAAAATTTCTAAGAACTACCCACAACAGTTAATAAAAAAATAGAAGCAAATAATATTTGATATCAAACAATGATATAATAATAATGCTTTCACATAACACAACTAACATATCAGTTGCTACATCAACAACAACTAGGTAGAAAACATTTACATAAGATGTCCATAAAGCATACTAAACAAAGACGAGTCAAAACAGCTAACGCCAAGTCAATATATGAATTGGGAAAGATCATTTTTTGTTCAATTTCATGATATTTTCTTTTGTAACAATCCGGTAATGTTCATCTATAAAAGCCATTACAAGTCTCCTATATGAAGTAGCTCTGTTGACCTCCCATAGTCGATTCAACACTCCTTGCCATTTGGTGGTAGAGTGTTCATGAAGAATCGCACCATCTCAGATTGTGGCATGGGACGACCATTCCATATGACCTCTTGTATTTTCCCGTTGACTTCAAGAACATGATCAATTAAGTCACCACTTTCCCACCGATAATCCGTCAACTCAGCTATCAACCTAGAAAGCCTTTCCTTTTGTTCATCGGTAATTGCGTGAATAGGTGTGCGCGCCTTAAGGGGAGGCATTGTTCCTGCAACAAATGCAGAACAAATAAGGGATTACATAATCCATATTGACTTAATTGGGAAAAAGAAACACATCCTCTTTTTTTTTTTTTTTTCTGTCAACGCCGATTAACCGTCAAGGTCAAATTCAACGGGTCAACGGGTCAGACGGGTCAGGTCAACGGGTTAATGGACGGTCGGGGTGGATCGGTCGGGCCGGGTCGGACGAACCGACCGGCACGTGCCACACGCGTGCGAGGCACGCGCCAGCGACTGCGCTACCGCGCGCATGCGTTGCATGCGCCTGGGGCCGAAACGGCGCATGCACGCACGTGCCTAGGGGGAATGAATCGGCGCGTGCAACGCACGTGCCAATGACGCCGGTTCATTTCGGCCGCGCGTGGCGGCGCATCCGGCATACCCCGGCGGCGATCCGCCACTCGTTTTTTCTCATATCGACGAGACCTTTAACCCTACGCTATCAGAAACGAACTTTGATTTACAGAAAATCAAAAAAGACTAGGGGAACAATACGATGTCGGGATTTTCCGTCCTCGATCGACCGGCGGCGGCTTTTCTCGAATTCACCCAAAAAACAAATCCAATAACATAAAAGGGGATCGGGAAACATGAACTACTGCCCTGATACCAATGTTGGGAATAACGGATTCCCTAAAACGGATTCGACACTAAATCAAACCCCTAAAACGAATGCGGAAGACGAGCCCAGGAATCACATGGATCACCGATCAAAGATACACCACATAATTGAGCGTACCTTATTGTCCACAGATTAAACACCAATATTGAAGTTCGAGGAAGAATCACGATCCTGTTCTACCAAGGAGCGTACTGTTGCTTTGAAGGGGAGAAAACTCTGATTTTGAGGGTACTATTCTTACGTTGTTTTTGGGAGAGAGAAAGAGAAAAAGAACGTACGTTTGCCAAAAGGTACGTTCTCCCTTTTTCCTTTTCTTTCTTAAAAACGTTTTCTACAAAAGATGTATCTCATCTACGTAACACCTCTTCCAAAAGACGCAACTCATCAATGTAAGACGTCTCCTCCAAAAGACATAACCTTTCATATATCAACCCTTCCTCCATGGGCCCTTATCTTGCGGGCCGGGCTTTTAGGCCTAACATGGGTGAACGGGCCCACTTAGGCCCATCATCACATATAAAAGAAAAATCCATCAGGCTCCATAAGCTTTGGTGCAGTACACCGAAGACCAAGCCAATCTTGATAAAGAAAAAAAAGTAAAAGCAACTACATCTCCTTTAGAGCCTAAACTGAATGGCTGCTTTTTAGAGTTTATTAATCAAGAATATCGAGAAAGCTTTTTTGTTTACTCAGGCAAACAAAAAAAGTTCAGAATAAACGCAGGCTGCTTGCTAGGCTGGAAGGGATCCAACGTAAATGATTGTTTAGTTAAGTTTCTCTAGCTTTCTTCTTGAGCTAGAAGATAAGTTGTTGCAGATGGAGGAGATTTTTTGCTTTCAAATCGAGTCATGACTTGGAAGTCTGTGGGCAGTCAAGACATTAAGTAATCAATGAATCGAATAGTAAACATTTGCAAATAAGACAGAGAAGACCTCTTTAGCTAGGGAAGACCCTTATTGACAAATAGGATAGAGCTAATCCTTTTGATTAGGAATGAAACTAAGAGCTTAACTTAGCATTACTCAAAAGAATGGAACTCCAAAAACCGGCTATGTAATATCCATAAGCCATAAGGAAAGCTACTTCAAGAGCGAAAACAACTAAACTAAAAAGGACAAGAGTTTAGCTTAGGATTCAAACAACTATTTAGACTTCATCGCCAAATGTCCTTCCAATTCTTACGAGCAGTAGATGTCTGATACCTTCGCTTAGAGAGATCGCAAAGAGGGAACTTAAGTCTGAATACATCAACATATCTAGTTGAATCTATCTTGACTCAAAAACTTAAGCCAATAATTTATTGATCAATTTGGATATATTAACTACTCCATATTATACCAATTCTCTGATGTGAGATTTTTCTAACACAATTCACACGTGCCTTTTAGCAATTTCTCCCATTGTGACCTTCCTCTAGTGAACCAACTAGGGGATGTCTAATGGATTACTAAACTTGCACTTTTTCCCTCAAATCCATACCAATTTACAACTTTTGAGTTTATTAACGTGCAAGATCAATTCATTTAGGAGCTGTTACTAATCAGGTTTTTAGTAGGTTGATTAGATATATAGGCTCCATTTGTTTCATAGAAAATAACTTGTAGAAAAATGTATTCTGGATTTTTTGGTGTTTCTTTCATAGAAAATGAACTAGTCAAGAAAAACGTTTTCCACTATTAAAAAAATACCTTCAAAAGTGGGAAATTTTATTCCACTATTCAGAAAATGGAAAACATTTTCCATAACTTCTTGTGACTGCTTGAATTTTCAGGATTTGTTTTCGATTCAATAAATCGGGCATTTCATCGATGCGCCGATAGTGCTATTCTCTGAGTTAATCACTCATGAGATAACTAGACTATTGAGGGAAGCCATTAAAAGATTTTAATGCAATAGACTTGAGAATTCGACTAGGAATCGACTGCTCGACCGTGTTGATCGCAAAGGTTATTACGGCACTGTCAAAAATCGATCAGAGACCAGAAATAGGTTGATTCGATTGAGATATGTGATTAGTGTGTCGGTGATTCCACCTAATTGCAAAGTTTGTGTCGAACGGCATTAGACCGATTTTTCTGTCATTTCTGTACCCGGTGTCCGTATTTGAAACCTCAAGATTTTCATGACAACCAAGAGTCGCCAATGTGTCGAAGATGTGCGTTGTGGCTCGAAAATAATCGACCACAGGTCAATTGCATAAAAAATTTCTAAAAGTTACCCGGTAGACCAGGTCACGCTAAAATCGCGCTGGATTGAAATTAACCTCCAATTTGAACCGATTTCAAAAATTGAAAGTTCTATCATGTCACAAATCATTTTAAACGTCGACTCATCTTTCGAAAAATTTTCGGAGATTCCTAGATTTTTACGGAAAATCGATTCAGACGATTCGGAAATTAACGGAAATTCGAAAGGGCCGAATTGAAGTGAAATTCGGACTTCCAAGCCTAGCCTTTGGGTGTTGGGAACTTACGTAAAGAAAATTGTACGGGATTTTTCTTCATCGAAATTGGACCTCGATTTGGGGAATCGAGTGAGGAAATTGAAATTATTTGAGTAAAATTCGAAATTAGTAATGGGGCTGGAAATTTGAACTTCAAATTGGATTAATTATGGAAAATTTAATTCAAGAAAGTATTAGGGGGACATTGCATTTGATTGGATGGATAGAGATGTTGGCTTTCCAGCCTTCCAAGCTTGCCGAGCACACCACCAACTGCCTTATCCCCTTTGCGCATCTACTTTTGCTTTCATTTTCAATCTTCTTTCCTCTGCATCTTCACTTTACGTCTCTGCGAATTCTCCATCCCGTGGTCCACGAATCCAGCTGCTTCTTTTCTCCTCTCTTTCGCTGCCAGCAAGCCCACGTCTTCTTCCACCACTTGCTACTCCCAGGTGTTGACCGAAGACAACCCACCCACTTCCATTTTCACTGAAATTCCACCTTGCTGCCACACGTTCAGGCCACGTCCGAGTCTTCTCTTCTGCCCCAACATCACCGAATTCAACGACCTAGCAAAGCAAGCCCACCGAACGCCCATCTTCTCCAATGATTTCCCATCTTCTTTCTTTCCTTCATCCCATCGAAGACCCAAGGCCCCCTGCGTGCTGTTAGCTCACCTTTGCTCAGCCAGCTTCCGCGCCCATGACTCCACCAAAGCTGCCTTGCCCGTGTCTTCAATTGCTGGGTCAACTTCACTACAAACGAAGCCCCCCAGCGTTGACTGAAGCTGCTCGCGTGTCTTCAGCAGATCAAGTCCTCCAGCAACGTGTCTTCGGCCCAAGAATTCAGCAATTCAGCCCAGTCTTGAAAGCCCAGCGAATTCAGTCCAGCGAAGCCCGTAACTCCAGTCCAATTGAAGCCCGCTTCAGCCCAACTTCAGGCCCAGCCCAACTCAAGAACAAATCTCAGCTTGGGCTGAGATTTGTTTGGCCAGTTTTAGGCCCGGTCCAAGCCTGTTGACGTGGCCACAAACTCGAGTTTCGGCCGCCGTCGCGGTGAATCGGTTTTCGCATTACACCGGTAAATTTATGCGTTAAACTCTTCTTAGTATGCTAATGACATTTTAAGGAGTGTTTAGATTATATAAAGCTTAGATTAATGTAATTATTAGTTTATTTAATTAATTTAGGTTAGTTAGATTAGTGATTTAGGTGGTTAGAAATTGTAATTACTTAGTTTATTATGTGGCCTAGTAGTTAGAATGGTTAGGATAATTTAATTAGTTCAATAGGTGGTTAGATTAGCAATTTTAAGCCTAAGTTTGTATTTATTGAATTAATGTGTATTTATTTAATTGATTTCAGTAATTTATTTAATTATTAATTATTTTTCGGAAATTAGACCGGGATAGCCGGTGACCGGAATTTTGTGCTGATTGCAATGGTGTGGTTAATTTTTGCAATTGAGTGTGAATTGTGCAAATTGAGTGGAAACTATATCAAGATCATCACCAAGCTTGGGATCCTTCGCATCAACCACCAATCCACCCTGGGATCTGCTGTACCCTTCTCGAACGATACCTCCAAAACATACAGAGGTACATCACATTCCGGTATAGGACCCACACTTCGTCCATCATTGTAATGGCGATACCATGACCGGTATCTATGGGGCACCTTTGGGGTTTACCCACATCTACCCAGACAGTAGATTTCACCAAAACATACTCCAGTCCTTCAGGGTCATGGTGTATCGGAATGTGATAACCTATCTCAATGATTTCCTCAGGTATACCAAAATGCATGGGAGGGGCTGGAGGTGCTACCATCTACGGACCTGAAATGTTATCCCACAACGGGGTGAGATGACGTCTCAGCGAGTTCTACCCCTTAAGACTTGATTCGGAAGCCAATACGCCCTAAGGGCTGCCTAAGCACAACACGAGTCAGAGGACTTACCTTAGCTTTAGTTCCTTCCTACAAGTCAATTCAATTCATAAACTCGCAATCATAACACTCAATCAAATCAGATCGACTCATCGATCAATTGACTCAGTTGATTACATGTCATCACGACCCTCTCTTGGTCGGCTCATCTCATACTATCTATAAAGTCAATTCGTATCAAGACTGCTCACTGCTAAGCTGATAAATAGATAGTATAGCTCGCTTCTAAGATGATAAGGTAAACTGCTTTCTATCTAAGCTACCAGATCGCCCTTAGGCTGATATAGTATACCGACATTTCTCAATCTAAGCTGATAAGGTATACTGCTCTATACTAAGCTGACATATCGCCCATAGGCTGGTATTGTATACCAGTATACTGCTCTATGCTAAGCTAACAAATCGTCCGTAGGCTGATATAATATACCCTTCCAAACATACAATCAATTCCACATTTTTACCATTCCCGATAAAATAGCGATGTGTGGGTACACGGTCAGCCTTAACCAAAATATAATAATTTCACTTTTGACCATGCCACTTCCTTCAACAGTCCAAAAATAGATTTTTGGCACTGTAGACCGACGCCTGGTAATTTCTAATTAATTACCAAAATTCAACCAATTTAGGATTAAAATCCTAAAATTACAATTAAATCAATTCAGCACAAATTAGAGCTCAATTAAATAAACGGACCACACCACAATAATCCACATAAAATTTCAGTCAACGGCTGTCTCGATCTAATTTCTGGAAAATAAATAAATAATTTCATAATTACGGAAAATAATAAATAAATGCCAATAAATCCAACTTAGGCTCGTAATGCCTAATTGGATGCCGAAATGGACCCGGAAAATTTTCGAGACTCGTTGAATAAATACTAGAGTCTATTTACTCGCTAATTGCACTAACTAACCACCTAACATGCATCGCCAAGTAATTAAATTAACTAATCTAATATAATCTATCCACCTAAATATGCTTAATTTAATCTAATCAACCCCAAGTGTGATTAACTACTAAGCGAGGATTAGTGAGTTAAACTCACTTGTTCGGCGATCCGGTCGGTTCAAATCGATAAGGACGCAACAGCGCTCAATTCTTCCAAAGGCGAGCCTAACTTTCGACGTTAGAAAGCGGGCCAAAACGGCCAAAACAGCAACCACGAGACCCACTTCTTCGGGTTCTGTTTGGTGTTGAATGGAGTGGCTTCGGTGGCTGGTCGGACGAGACATGGCAGGCGGTTGCAGCGGGGGTCAGTCGTGGTTCCAAGCAGTGGTGGTGGAAGCTCCGGCGGTGGTCCATAGTGGCGGAGACGAGTTGGACAACGGCCTGTGCTAGCCGAAGAATCTCCTGGACGTGCGACGGAGATTGGACGAGGACGATCGTGGCGTCAAGGGCTCGCAGGGCAACGTGCAGAGCGAGAAGGCAACGCTACGATTGGCGAATAACGTCAATGGAAGGAGGAGGATGGCTAGTCGGTCTTCTAGTTTTCTCGGAAGCTCACAAACCGCAAGCAAGAGGGAGGAGGGGTTGACGGAAGCAGCTAGGAAGAAGGGGGAAACCGATTCTCTCTTGGGGGACCACTTCTCTCTCTCTCTTATCTCTTTGTTCCCTCATACATGGCCCACCAAGCTCAGCTGGCTTGTACAGCAATTCTCCAACACCAAACCCCTTCTAGAAGCTTTTTGAATTGGTCCATAAGTGTGGGCATACGAATTTCAATAGTTTTCATTCAAATTGGACATTTCATCCTCCTTAAATCAATACAATTTGGCCTCTATAAATTAAATCGATACCTCACCGATCCAATTGGTATTTTTCCCCACCAATTGATTCCACTTGCTTCCCATTTGTGCAATAAAAAATGATCCCTATTCTTTTTTTTTTAACAAAAACGACCCTACCTCGACTTTTTCTCAAAAAGTCTCGATTTGCAAAAAAATCTTCCGAGGCGAGTTGACGCTCTTAGAATTAATTGTGACATGACAGAACTTTCAATTTCTGAAATTAGACTCAAATTCACGGTTAATTTCCATCCGGTGCGTTTTTAGCTTGACCTAGGCTCTTGGGTAACTTTCATAAATTTTTAATGCAAATGACCCGTTGTCGATTTTCTTCGAGCCACAATGAACCCACTCGACACATTGGCGACTCTCGATTGTCGTGAAAATCTTGAGAATTCAAATACAGACATAGGGTATCAAAACGGTAGAAAATCGTCTAGTACCGGCCGACGAGAATTTTCCAATTTAGTAGAGTCATCCACGATCAGCCACACATCTTAGTCAAACCGACCTATCTCTGATCTCAAATCGATTTTTAACTATGCTGTAATGACCTCTAAAGCTGAGCACAGTCAAGAAGTCGATTCCTGGTCGAATTCTCAAGTCTATTGCATTCAAATTCCTTAATGGTTTCCCCAGATAGTCTAGTTATCTCAAGAGTGATTAGCTCTGAGAATAGCCCTATAGGTGCGTCAATGAAATGCCCGATTTATTCAAAAGAAAACAGGATTAAAAATCTAGGATGTCACAACTCTTCCCTTCTTCTAAAATTTTCGTCCTTGAAATTTAAACCATTACAATACTTAAGCAAAAAGGTGGGAGTACAATTGTTTCATCGACTCTTCGTCTCCCATGTTGCTCCTTGATCTTGTGGTGTTGCTAGACCACTTTGACCAACGGAATGATCTTTGTACGCAAAACTTGTTCTTTTCGATCCACAATCTGAACCAGGCTTTCAACGTATGAAACTCGGTCATCCACGTCCAACTCTTCAAAATTAAGAACATGGGTCGGGTCAGGGTCGTACTTCCTCAACATCGACTCGTGAAAGACATTATGCACTTGCGGCAATCTCGGTGGCAACGTAAGACGATACGCTAGGGTCCCGATTCTCTCTAGAATTTCGAATGGACCAACGTATCTCGAACTCAGTTTTCCTTTCTTTCCAAAGCGTGAAGTTCCCCTCATTGGCGACACCTTCAGAAAAACGTGATCACCAACTTGGAATTCCAAAAATCTCCAGCGCTTGTTTGCGTAACTTTTATGTCTGCTCTGCGCGGTCTTTAATCTGCCTCTGATCACTGGAACGACATCCACTGACTGCTGGACCAACTCTGGGCCTGTAATCTTTCTTTCCCCAACTTCGTCCTAACATACTAGTGTCCTGTACGCTCTGCCATACAACACTTCGAAAGGAGCCATCTTAATGCTCTGCTGATAACTGTTGTTGTAGGCAAATTCCACTAGATGAAGCTGATCTTCCCAACTTCCTTTGAAGTCTAGTACACAAGCTCTCAGCATGTCCTCGAGGGTCTGAATTGTCCTCTCGGGCGGCCATCGTCCGAGGATGATATGTCGTATTGTACTGCAGCTTGATACCTAAAGCACTTTGCAAGCTCTTCCAAAACGCGGCAGTAAACCTCAGGTTTCTATCTGAAGTTATTGTAAGTGGCACTCCATGCATACGAACCACCTGACGCACGTACATATCTACATGTCTATCCAAACTGAGGTCTTTTCGAATTGCAATGAAGTGAGCCGACTTCGTCAGTCTGACGACTATTACACAAAATGAATCATTTCCTCTTTGACTCCTTTGTAATCCGGTTACAAAATCCATCGTTATATGCTCCCATTTCCATTCTAGAATCTCGAGAGGTTGCAGAAGTCCTCCTGGCTTGCAATGCTGAGCTTTGACCTGCTGACACGTCAAACACTTGGCGACATGCTTGGTGATGTTCGCCTTCATACCTAACCACCAATAGTGTTGATGCAGATTCTGATACATCTCGGTACTACCAGGATGAATGCTGTAACTGCTACGATGCACTTCTGATAAGATATCCTCTCTAAGCTCTACATCGTCAGGTACAACCAAATGTCCTTGGAACCTCAGTGTTCCTTCATCAGAAATCTGAAAGTTAGCCTTTCTTTTCTCAGTGTCCTTTTGTAGAATTTTCTCCACATCTGGGTCCATCGGTTGGAGTAGCTTGATTCGATATGGACATCCAGCTCATTCCGAGGGTGGCCATAAGACTCGGAAATGTGGTCTACCTCAAACTTGAATGCTGAATCTCGAGCTCTCTCGATTAGGTTCCACTCCTTAATCAGTATATGAGTAACTGAAGACTTTCGACTCAAAGCATTAGCGACCTTATTCGCCTTTCCTGGGTGATATAAAATATCACAATCGTAGTCCTTCAGCAATTCCATCCATCTGCGTTGTCTCATGTTCAACTCCTCTGAGAGAATAGGTACTTAAGACTCTGATGGTGCGTGAAAATCTGGATTCTTTCTCCGTACTAAAAATGTCTCCAAATCTTCAAGGCAAAAATGATTGCTGCGAGCTCTAAGTCATGTGTCAAATAATTCTGCTCATGAGGTCTCAATTGACGGGAGGCGTATGCAACAACCTTACCATGTTGCATCAACACACAACCCAATCCTCTGAATGATGCATCACTATAGATCTCGAATCTTCTAGGACCAGATGGAATGGTCAGCATAGGTGCGGTAGTTAGCTTTTGCTTCAGCTCTTGGAAACTACTCTCGCACTTGTCTGCCCACACGGATTTTTCTTCTTTCTTCAGGAGTCTTGTCAACGGCAATGCTAATGATGAAAACACTTCCACAAACCGTCTGTAATAATCTGCCAAACCCAGAAAAATTCTTATCTCTGTCATTGTAGTCGGTCTTGGCCAATTGATCACGGCTTCAATCTTGGTCGAGTCCACAGAGATTCCTTCGCCTGAAACCACGTGACCTAAGAACATGAGTCAACCAAAACTCGCACTTGCTGAACTTAGCGTACAACTGATGGACTCTCAGTGTCTGCAGCACTAGTCTCGAATGACTCTCGTGCTCTTCATCACTTCTCGAATACACCAGAACATCATCGATAAACACGATCACAAACTGATCTAAATATTCCTTGAATGCTCGGTTCATCAAATCCATGAAGGCAGCTGGAGCATTTGTTAACCCGAATGGCATCATTGTGAACTCATAGTGACCATACCAAACACGAAATGCTGACTTAGGAATGTCCTCCTTCCTAATTCTCAGTTAATGATATCCTATCCTCAAGTCGATCTTTGAAAATATCGACGCTCCTTGTAATCGATCAAACAAGTCATCGATCATCGGGAATGGATACTTGTTCTTGATCATTACCTGATTGATTTGCCGATAGTCGATGCATAGGCGCAACGAACCATCTTTCTTCTTTACAAACAGAACTGGTGCTCCCTAAGATGATGCATTGGGACGAATGAATCCCTTTATCCAAAAGCTCTTGCATCTGCACCTTCAGTTCCTTCAACTTAGATAACGCCATCCGATAAGGAGCCTTAGAGGTTGGCTCAGTCCCAAGCGCTAGCTCGATTATGAACTCAATTTCTCTCTCTGGGAGTAGTCCTGGCAATTCCTTTGGAAAGACATCCGGAAATTCTTGCACCACAGCAATGTCTTCCACCTTCAGCTCTTTAACTGTCGTATCCACGACAGTTGCTAGATAACCTTGGCAACCCTCATCTAATAAACGAGTTGCCTCTGGCAACGAGATCAAGGTAATCGAGGGTCCTCCTCGATTCCCGACAAACTCAAAGCTCTCACCCTCTAACGGGTCAAATTGAATCGCCTTGCAATAGCAGTCCATTTTAGCTCGTTGCTTGGTGAGCCAGTCCATGCCAATAATTAAATCAAAGTCATACATGGCTAGGACCAATAAGTCTATTTTCCCCACTCACTCACCAACCACTAACTTGCAACCAGAACAACCCAAAGCAGCAATAACTTTATCATTCAATGGTGTAGATATGCAAACTGCTGACTCCAACAATATAGGACTTAATCCTAACAACTTAACCTATTGCTCTGCAACAAAAGAGTGGGTTGCTCCTGAGTCAAATAAAGCATAAGCAGGATGGTCATTCAGCAAAACTATACCCGTGATCACGTTAGGCGTAGCCTCTGCCTAACCCTATGTGATAGCATACATTGTGCCTTGAACTAGTGGTCTCAGCTGTCCTCCTTGTGGCGCGTTCTACGGCGTATACCCTCTGATCTGACCCATAGGTGGCGGCGGCGGCAACTATGGTTGTCCTCTTGGCTTGCTAGGATAATCTCTGGCCCTATTGCCCTGCTAGCCACATTCAAAATAGGCGCCCGTCCTTAAGGGGCATTGATTCACACCATGTTACCTTCCACAAAGGTGACACATCTCGATCCGGATTGGTCCAGACTTGCCAACTCCACCCTTCCTGTTGGGCGGGATTTGGAATCTACCTCCGGTTATGGGCTTCTTCCCTTGACGGATCCCTTCTCTGTGAAAGTTAAACCTCAATCCAGACGAGGTAGCTTGCTCGTTCAAACCTCTCTCTATCATCTGAGCTCAACGATAGACTTCTCGATAACTTGTTAGATCCAATGGTAGCAGATGTTGTTTCAGCTCAGAACGAAGACCATTTCTGAATCTTCGAGCTTTTTCTTCTGGGTCCTCAATCAGTCTCAGAGCATACTGAGAAAGCTCCGTAAATTTGACCCCATATTGGTTAACAGACATCGATCCTTGACGGTGGCGCTAGAACTCCTCCATCTTTTGTTCTCGGGCAGTACCCAAAAAATACTGATCATTAAAAGCTCTGAGGAGGGCGTCCCACACCGGGATCACACCCTCTGGATATACTGTATCTTTGGTGGCTCTCCACTAGATGTTTGCATTGCCTTGA
This sequence comes from Eucalyptus tenuipes, assembly GCA_014182365.1. Lineage (NCBI taxonomy): Eukaryota > Viridiplantae > Streptophyta > Magnoliopsida > Myrtales > Myrtaceae > Eucalyptus > Eucalyptus tenuipes. Next base: position 17,222,226 of record CM024540.1, read on the forward strand.
AGTTGGTATACAGCCAATACCACCTTCTTCTCTTCATTGCACATCAGAAGTGCAAATGCTTTCTCCAGATCCTAGATCCACAGAGACGTGGCCTCAGGGTCTCCAGTGCCCGTAAACCTTGGCGGGCTTAGCTTTAAGAAATGTTCCACCAACTTATGGATCGGTCTCCCAAAGACCATAACTCCCGGCGGAACTTTAGCAAGCGCGGCAACAAGGTGCGATGGGTGGTTCGGCAACGGCTGCGGCCTCGGCGGTGGCGGCAACAGCAGCAGTAGCGGTGGCTTGAGTGGCAGCTACAATAGTGGCAATGAATGCGGTAGATTGATCCCAGGCCTATTGCCCCATCAATTCTCTCATGGCATCCAAGGCCTGGTCAATCCTGATGTTCCCTGATCAACCGGAGCTACTAGCCCAGCACCAACGAGAGGTGGTGCCATTCCACTCGCGCTAGCCCGAGTTGGCACTCGACCTCTACCGCCTCGGTACCGACCCTGGTTGGTGTCGTACCCGAGTGACAGCTCTGACAATCCTCTTGACAGGAATTCTCTACTCCTTGTCACTCATGGCTTAGCTTTATCTATTAAAGCCTGCTTCCAATTCCACACCTAATTAGAAACTAGAGTGACCTAAACCACCAGCAATTCTAACAATCAACTACCATAGACACGCACTAGTCATGAATTTAAAGGCCATTCCTACTACTATCCCATGAACCTTCGCATCTTATCACTCAAATCCTAACCATTACTTTGATACCACTTAAACGGGACGTCACGCCCCTATCCTTAGGCACGCATCCATCCTTCAGCTAGTAGATATAATAGTGACGTCTCAGGACGCATCGCCAACCCTGTTTATTTTAATACGCATGCGGAAGCAGATATAAAATCCTCATACAATAAAATAATGGGATAGAAAAGTAGGGCCATATTTTTCAAACTTGAAAAACCACAACCTCACTTTTATACAATGCAAATCATATAGTATATATCACAATACTATTAAAAAAGTTTGTTCTATCACAACATCAGATCACAACACAAGGTTTGCAAAACAGGGTGGGGTTCTCAATTCTCATCGGGATCCTCCTTTGGTTCCTCCTCCGGGTCCTCTTCGACAATCTCTCCTTCTTCTTGGCTCCAGTTGGAACCCACTGCTGAGTACTTCGGAGAGTCAGGATCATCACCAATCCACCCTTGGGATCTGTTGTACCCTTCCTGAACGCTACCTCCAAAATGTACAGAGGTACATCACATTCTGGTATAGGACCCATCCTTCGTCCATCATTGTAATGGCGATACCACGACCGGTATTTATGGGGCACCTTTTGGGGTTTACCCACATCTGCCCAGACAGTAGATTTCACGAAAACATACTCCAATCCTTCAAGGTCATGGTGTATTGGAATGTGATAACCTATCTCAGTGATTTCCTCAGGTATACCAAAATGCATGGGAAGGGCTGGAGGTGCTGCCATCTATGGACCTTAAATGTTATCCCACAATGGGGTGAGATGACGTCTCAACAAGTTCTGCCCCCTAAGACTCGATTAGGAAGCCAATACGCCCTAAGGGCTGCCTAAGCACAACACGGGTCAGATGACTTACCTTGGCCTCAGTTCCTTCCTGCAAGTCAATTCAATTCATAGACTCGCAATCATAACACTCAATCAAATCGGATCAACTCATCGATCAATCGACTTAGTCGATTACATGTCATCACAACCCTTTTTTGGCCGACTCATCTCATACTATCTATAAAGTCCACTCGTATCAGGATTGCTCACTGCTAAGCTAATAGATAGATAGTATAGCTCGCTTCTGAGATGATCGGGTATACTACTCTCTATCTAATCTGCCATATCGCCCTTAGGCTTATATAGTATACCGACATTGCTCAATCTAAGCTGATAAGGTATACTACTCTCTGCTAAGCTGACATATCGCCCATAGGCTGATATAGTATACCGAGTATACTACTCCATGTAAGCTGACATATCGTCCGTAGGCGGATATAGTATACCCTTCCAAACATACAATCAATTCAACATTTTTACCATTCCTGATAAAATAGCCGTGTGTGGGTACACGATCGGCCTTAGCCAAAATATAAAAATTTCACTTTTGATCATCCCACTTCCTTCAACAGTCCAAAAATAGATTTTTTGCACTGTAGACCGACGCCCGGTAATTTCCAATTAATTACCAAAATTCAACCAATTTAAGATTAAAATCCTAAAATCACAATTAAATCAATTCAACACAAATTGGAGCTCAATCAAATAAACGGACCACACCACAGTAATCAGCATAAAATTCCGATCACTGGCTATCCTGGTCTAATTTCCCGAAAATAATTAATTAATTAATTAATTATGGAAAATAATAAATAAATGCCAATAAATCCAACTTAGGCTCGTAATGCCTAATTGGACACCAAAACGGACCCGGAAAATTTCTGAGACTCGTTGAATAAATACTAGAGTCTATTTACTCGCTAATTGCACTAACTAACAACCTAACATGCATCGGCAAGTAATTAAATTAACTAATCTAATATAATCTATCCACCTAAACATGCTTAATTTAATCTAATCAACCCCTAAGCGTGATTAATATACTAAGAGAGAATTAGTGAGTTAAACTCACTTGTTCGGCGATACGGTTGGTTCAAATCGACGGGGACGCAACGGGCTCGATTCTTCCAAAGGCGAGCCTAACTTTCGGGGTCGAAAAGCAAGCCAAAACGGCCAAAACAGCAGCCATGAGACCCACTTCTTCAAGTTCTGTTTGGTCTTGAACGGAGCAGCTTCGGCGGCTGGGTGGGCGACACGCGGGTGGTTGGGCGAGACACGGCAGGCGGTGGCAGCAAGGGTCGGTCGTGGTTCCAGGCAGTGGCGGTGGAAGCTCCGGCGGTGGTCCACAATGGCGAAGACGAGCTAGACAGCGGCCTGTGCTGGCCAAAGAGTCTCCTGGACGTGCGACAGAGATTGGATGGGGACAGTCGTGGCGTTGAGGGCTCACAGGGCAGCATGCGACGCGAGAAGGCGGTCCTACGATCGGCGAACGGGGTCGATGGAAGTAGGAAGATGGCTGGTCGGTCTTCTAGTTTTCTCGGGAGCTCACAAATTGCAAGCAAGAAGGAGGAGGAGTCAACGGAAGCAGCTAGAAAGAAGGGGCGAAACCGGTTCTCTCTTGGGGGATCACTTCTCTCTCTCTCTCTTATCTCTTCATTCCCTCACACATGGCCCACCAAGCTTACCTGGCTTGTACAGCAAATTTCCAACCCCAAACCCCTTCTAGAAACTTATTGAATTGGTCCATGAGTGTGGGCAAAGGGAGCATACGAATTTCAATAGTTTTCCTTCAAATTGGACATTTGATCCTCCTTAAATCAATATAATTTGGCATCTATAAATTAAATCGACACCTCACCGATCCAATTGATATTTTTCCCACCAATTGATCCCACTTGTTTCCTATTTACGCGATAAAAAACAATCCCTGTCTTTTTTTGAACAAAAACGGCCCTACCTTGACTTTTTTCCAAAAAGTCTCCATTTGCAAAAAAATCTTCTGAGACTAAGTCGACGCTCCTAGAATTAATTTGGACATGACAGAAGTTTCAATTTCTGAAATCGAACTCAAATTCACAGTTAATTTCTATCCTGCGCGTTTTTAGCGTGACCTAGGCTACCGGGTAACTTTCAAAAATTTTTAGTGTAAATGACCCGTGGTCGATTTTCATCGAGCCACAATGAACCCACTCGACACATTGGCGACTCTCGGTTGTCGTGAAAATCTCGATGATTCAAATATGGACACAGGGTACCAAAACGATAGAAAAATTAGCCTAGTATCGCCGATGAGAAATTTCCAATTTAGTGGAGTCACCCACGATCGGCCACAAATCTCAATCAAACTGACCTATCTCTGATCTTAAATTGATTTTTAACTGTGCCGTAATAGCCTCTAAAGATAAGCACAGTCGAGAAGTCGATTCTTGGTCGAATTCTCAAGCCTATTGCATTAAAATTCCTTAATGGCTTCCTCAGATATTCTAGTTATCTCAAGAGTGATTAGCTCTGAGAATAGCCATATAGGCCCGTCAATGAAATGCCCAATTTATTCAATAGAAAATAGAATTGAAAATCTGGGATGTCACAAGCTGGATCGGGTTGCTTGGCTACCGCGGGAATGGCACGGGGGGACTAGGCGAGCGACGGGGACGAGCTGGAGTAGCGGACGGCGGGCGTAGGTGGCTCGACGAGCTGCGAGGAGGGCGAACAAAGGGCTTGGGATGGCAGGGGATGCACGGGACAGCACGCGAGGCTGGCGGACTGCTCGCAAGAGACCGGCGGGCTTGGGCGCAGCTTGGATGGCGGCGAAGGGTCCTAGCGGTGCAACGGCCAGCTCGATGAGGGGCTGGCTGCTCTGCTGGTTCTCTAGTCCTAATTCAGCAACAATGGAGAAGAAGGAAGCAAGAAGGAAGAAGAACATGCTGCTGCAGGGGAATGAGGGAACAAATGGCCTTCAAGGTCAATGAAAAAGATCTAAAACACTTGAATGGTGGCCCCAAAGTCTTCAGCTCTATCGTAGCAGCCTTTCCCCCTCCAAATCTTCTCCAACAAACCAACTTTAAGGTCCAAATGTTGAAGCCCCTTATGGCATACGAATTTCACCCATGCCATCTTCAAATTCAACTCAATTTCACTCCACTTGATCTCAATTTCATGGCTAAAATGCTAAGATAAAAGCCCACATCAAATTCTTGTATTCCCATCACCATTTGATCCAACTTGGAGGCCAAAAGTGCACTCAAATTAGCCCATCCGAATTTCCCGGTCCAATTTCGCCAAATCTTGATTTTTGGCCGAAAATTCTTCAAAGGATGAGTTGACGTTCGTAAAATAAATCGTGACGCACAAGAACTTTGATTCCTGAAATCAGGTTCAACTTCATGGTTAATTTCAACCGGATGCGATTTTAGCGTGACCTAACCTACCGGGTAGCTTTTAGGAACATTTAGCGCATTTGACCCGTGTTCGATTATTTTCGATCCACATTGTACATCTTCGACTCATCGGCAACTCTTGGTTGTCGTGAAAATCTCGAGATTTCAAATTCGGGCACAGGGTACATAATCGACAGAAAAATCGGTTTAGTACCGTTTGACATGAATTTTGCAATTAGGTGGAATCACCCACGCTCTAATTACCTGCCTCTGTCGAATCAACCTATCTCTAGTCCCTAATCGATTTTAATGGTGCCATATTAATCGTTGCATATTAGCACAATTGAGCACTCAATTTTTTATCGAATTCTCAAGTTTATTGCATTTATATTCCTTAATGGCTTCACTAGATAGTTTAGTTATATCGTGAGTGATCAGCTTAGAGAAAAAGACTATTGGCACATCGATGAAAAGCCCATTTCATTTCATCGAAAGCAGGGTTGAAAATCAGGATGTCACAGATAGGCCATGAGGACATCAAGAAAGGCTATTTAGGGGCGAAAAACTCGATCTTTCTTTGATAAGGACATACAAGCTCAGAGAAGTGGAAGCAGGCCACGAACAAGGACCCAAGTAGGCCCAAGCCCACCTTGGACGACCCAACAGGCCCAAGCCTGCAGTGCAAGGCCCAATTGGGCCCATGCCCTTAATGGACAGCCCAAAGGCAAACCCATGAAGTGGGCGGCCCAAAGGGATAGACCATGGGCTTCCCTAGCCTAATCTAGACCTAACCTATATATTTGAGTGTGATTCATCTCCTATTTAATGCTAAGATTTTACTTATTTCACAAGCCACCCTTGATGGACAAGAGATAAGGGATTTGATGAGTATTTATGGAGACAATACCTCTTTTTTCCCTCTCCCTCCTCTTCCTCACGCCGGCCACCTCTCCTCATCCCCCCACTCTCACTTTTCCCTCTTCAAAATGTTAGATCTCATTCAATGGAAGCCTAGGGTTAAGAGATATGGAAGATTTGGAGGGCAATGCATTAATAAGGGACAAGACCACTCTCTCTCCTCCCCTTCTCCCCTCCTCACTCTCTCATTTTCCTCACTTACAATCTTGAAAACACTCTCGCCCTCTCCCTATCCTTAACCAAACCCCCACACCTCCATTTTCTCTCATTGCAAGCTTGTTCTTCACTTATTTCACACACCGGAGGCCATACCGATGCCGAACCGCCGCCGGACTGCCGCCAAGCCGCCACTAGAGCAACGACCAGCCACCATCTAGCTCCCTCACGCACGGTGGATGCACGACTAGCAGCCTGTAGCTGCTATTCAGTCTTGTTGTTCCTTCCCCCGACGTGTTTCGAAGCCCGAGTTGTCCGTGAGTGGCTTTCTAGCCTTTGTTTAGAGCTTTCGTTGCATTTAGGAAGTAGTTTAGGGTGGATTAGTGGTAATCTATGTGATTTAAGGGATGTTCCATGTGGTTCTATGGTTGAACATGTTATTTAGGTTATGTGCCATGTGATCCTATGGTTAAACATGCTAATTATGTTATTTTCCATGTGGTCCTATGGTTAAACATGTTATTTAGGTTATGTGCCATGTGGTCCTATGGTTAAACATGTTATTTAGGTTATTTGCCATGTGGTCCTATGGTTAAACATGTTATTTAGGGTATGTGCCATGTGGTTCTATGGCTAAACATGTTAATTAGGTTATGTGCCATGTGGTTCTATGGTTATCCATGTCAATTGAATGTTGTGCTAGGTGGATTAGTGATTATCTACGATGTTTGGATGATGTGCCATGTGGTTTAGTGGTTATCCATGTTATTTGGATTATGTGACACGTGGTTTAGGGGTGGTTAAAAATGATGATTGGAATATGTGCCATGTGAATTAGTGTTTAAACATGATATGTGAATTATGTGTCGTGAGTTTGGGAAGTGAATGGTGCATATGTGTGTGATATAAGTGATGTGCGTGTATGGAACGATGGCATTTGATAAGTGAAGTTGCATATTGTATGAGCATCATATGGGTTAAATAAGAAAGATAAGAAATGGAGTATGTGATGGTATGCCCGTGTGATCACCTAAGATCCTGATGCGTTTTACGCAGGGTGTGAACCTGTCCTGAGACGTTTTATGCGGGACAATGCCCAATTAAGTTTAGATGCTCCCAAGTCAATGAGATGCCGTTCACAGATAGATTTCAGAACGAAGCTCCTTACAGGAATGCCCCTAAGTTAACGATATGTCGTGCTCGATGGGGTGAGACGATACCCAGTTATGCCAGATGATTTTTTAACCTTTGAGTTCTTTGGGTCCTGAGTGGCCGTAATAATTTGGACAATTGTGTATGAGAAGTACGTGAGATTCGTATGTGACGAAGTCCGGATTATTACATGGCATGAGTGCATAATTTAGATCATAATGTGTATTCCTATGTTTGGCTCGAGAACATGAAGTCTATGTTATGAAATTGCCTATGCATCTACTTTGATGGCCTTGTATGGTAGACAAGTTATTTAATTGATGAGAGTAAAGTGAGAAGTGTGTTGCCATATTTTGCCATCGATAGACAATTGAACATTTAGGGCACTTCCAAGGTGAACGACTTCCCTACGCGAAGTCTATGAAGTTCACTCATTGGGCTTGTACTTTTGGATAGGCGGCGAGAGCCACGGTCCCATCGGCTACTTCGACGGTTTGCCGAGTGCCGGAGGATCTGGGGGTGGCATCAGTTGGGATGACAAGGATGGAGATGTTCTTGATGAGGAGGTGTCCGACCCCGAGATCGACCTCGCGTTGGTTGCCACATGGGAGGTTTAGACCCTAGAGACCATTGGGGCTTAGGTAGTGGCGAGGTTATTAGCACTTTTTTTGGACCACCCTCGTAGTATTAGAGGCAATGATTTACACTAGGCCCTTTTTTGGAGGAGGTCATGGCAAACTGGTTAGGCGTGTTGGAAATGTGAAACTAGTTGTTTAATTTTGAACTCATTATGTATGAGATGATGACTCATGAACCTATATATATAACTATGTTTTAACTATTCCTGCTATTTGATAATTGAAGATTTGCTTACGTTTTCGCTTGTGCATTTTGATGTTATTATGATTTGGGTCGGTGACACCTTATGGGACGTTACAATTGAATGACCAAAGTATAAAGATTCGATGGCCGTGGGTTTCACGCAGCTGTAGAGGTTTGGGGTGTGGCACACATGGTCCAAGCATGGTGAAGAAATGTAAATTTCAAAGATTCTGCTTGTTCTTTGAAGTTGGCTACTGATGAGAAATGCTTACCTCTATCTAGTCAAGGAAAGTAATTGATAGACAATGCATGTTTTCAACACAATGTACGAAGGAGATATCCTTGTTCGACAGGAAAGTCAAGTCGTAAGAAGTAAGTTGTTTGCATAGAGGGAATACTGCTTTTGATATTGCACAAAAAAAAAAAAAAGTAAAGTTTTCCACGCGGTTTAAGCAAAAGCCATTATTAAAGGCATCAATGCATTAAGCAACAATCACTTAGTGGATCCAGTACTCAGATGCTCTTTCCATGCTTTCTTTGAGACAGGACCAATCCTATGTTGAAAACCAGCATAGATGGAAAAGAAGTTTCAAGCTTGAAAACAAGCTTCGTATGCACAAAAGCCCAACTACAAAGTATTGGATTTGGTTCCCCTAGAACGCCCGAAATCACTTAGTGGATCCAGTACTCAAATGCTCTTTCCATGCTTTCTTTGAGACAGGACCAATTCTATGTTGAAAACCAACATAGATGGAAAAGAAGTTTCAAGCTTGAAAACAAGCTTCATACGCACAAAAGCCCAACTACAAAGTATTGGATTTGGTTCCCCTAGAACACCCGAAATCTTACAACAAGAAGGAGCTCCGTAGATGTGTTGAAGGAATTACTAGTCTTATGTTGATGCGGAATAAACCCTAAATGCCATTATTGTATGGAAAAAGGCTCTGAAGAACACCATGCATTGATGGGTGGTGAGGTCCCACAACTCTCAATTGATTGAACATGTATTTCATGAGTGGACAAACACATTGAAAATTATTGTTGCTTTATAAACTATCTTGTTCAATGTGTTGTTGATGAATGGTTATATCGACAAATTATCAAATATTTATGACTAAATTAATCAAATTGAAAATTTTAGGACTAAATTAATTGCGACTTTTCCACTCTTTCATGACATTGGAATAGTCACGAGTCAATGGAGATCCCGGTAATATTCTATTCTATCCTATTATATTATATTATCCTTTCTCAATTAATGGTAGAATTGGTTTCCAAGGTTGGTGGTGAATAGATTGGTCTTTTCTTCATTCCCACGAAGTCAAAGAATCATGATGATCCTAAAGAGAAGCACTTATGATAGAGTTCCTTAGTCAAGAATGTGATCAAAATACACTGTTACTAGTCAGTCCTAAGTCCTCATAAGTTTAATTATTTCGGTGTGTTGACTCATAAAGCAACGCATTTAAATCTAGTAAACTTTGGGAGACCACGCGTGCTAAATGCATAGTATAGAGATCAATATTAAATTCGTCAACTAGCACGAACACTGAGTTTTATAATTTCTCCTAAGCTTTATATTTACGTCCTTTCTTGACTTGTTCTAGGCAAACTTGAGATAAACGGCATCTGAATTGACAATTTTGACATGTCGGGTCGTCAATCATTTCGGTTGTGACACTCACATGGATTATTAATAAAAAGAAATGCGTTTATGACTTGTGGAAAGAGGCTTTTTTTTCGGTGGTGGAAAGTATTGACCCACTCCAGGAAATGTCGTTGAACCTTCGTACTAGTTATAGCGTTGACTCACCTACTCCATGAGTTTCTCCTTCCTCGTCTCCATTTAGATCCCCTATTTTTCATTTCTTTTTTTCTACCATACTGATCATTTTTTCTTCCTACTTGTTGACTCATTTATCTTTTTTCCCTTTTAGTTTATACTACAAAAAACCCTAAATTGATAAATTGTAACAAATTTGCCTCTAATATATTTGTAATAAACATATCATGAATTAATACAAAAAAACATAAAACTCATATAGCTGTGGCAAATATAAAATAAAACCTTAAAACTAATATAGCTATCAATAATTACGTGTCATCTAACTTAGTAATTTGATAGTAAAATTAAATAGAAACTAACTGAGGGTGAATTTGCCACATGTGTGCCAATTTAGAATTTTTGGTGGTCGAAAAATTAGTTTGAGATAAATTTACCTCAAGTGTACTAGCTTGAAATTTTTCATAGTGTGAACCACTTTCTTTTGAATGACCATAAAGGGGATTTGTGACTAGTAAACTTCTCAGGTGAGCATAAGATCTCCTCTTCCTCTCCCGTCACGCCCCAACCTTCGAGCAATGGACAACCCCTAATTCACTTTGGTCATTTAAATGCAACGTTCCAGGATGCGTTGCCAACCCATTCGTTTTATCTTTCGATTAAATGCAAGCATAAGCATATAATAATCACCTAGTCAATCGTAATAGTAGGGATAGTGTAAACATAACAACAAATATTTCCAAAAGCACTACTTTTATTTATATACTTGTTAACCCTTGGAAGTTTAATTATTTCAAGCCTTTATAATGGCAACTTCCTACTAACCAACACAAAAACCAATGGGGTTAGGGTTAATTTAAACTTCTCTAAAGCAAGGGATAGCCAAAAAGTGATTCATCTAGCGCCCAACACAAGTCATGGTATCTGAGTGGAGCCTAAGGGTTGTAATCGGAGGGGTACTCCTTGTCTGGATTAGTCTCCGAATCCTCGATGATACCATTGGGGTATCGATATCCATTGGATCTCAAATCTGCTCCACAAGACCCTCGTTGGGTAGTCTATCAAAATCACGAATCAAGCCAAAATGGTCATCGCCAACCCGAATTTATCACACCTTAAACTAGTTAGCCATCCAACTATCCTATCCCTCGTCTACCCAAACAATGGTAACAAAAAGCCTATACACATGGTTGGTCCCCAGGACGAGGTATGGGGTCACGACAGTGTCTTGGTCCATAGGACCCCAACCGAATGTAACAATTCTCCATATTACGGGCCTGAAAACAATAAACAATAACAAGTGAGATAAAATCTTGGTAAGTTAGCAAGCCTCATTTAGGATGCTAACTCGCCTCGTGTGCAACCTACGTATACAGCATTATATTGATGGTAGATTAATAGCAATGCAACCTCTGTTTGGCCTTAACTATAACCATAATAAGGTAATTTGACCCAAAGACAAACATCAAAGCCATCAAATAAACCCGCAGGTATTCTTACCTCGCTTTGACACACCCCTACATAACATCAACCAGCACATGCCCATAGTAATGCAATAAGCATAATATTTAATCATAACACTTCTCATACTTTTCCATACACAATGCATTCACATTCACGTGTGTTTCAATAACTATGACCACTCAAGGCCATAGCCAACACAAGAGTTGGCGGTCTTCCAGCTTGAGCGGTTATCGTCCTACCCCTTCGAGCACGGCATCGTCTTGTACTCCCGCCATTGATGGCATTCCATAAGGAGCATTGGTTTGGCCTCAATTGCGACTCAACATCTAAAGCCCTGCCAGGCATCCAATAAAATCGAGCATCGTCTTTAAACTCTCGTTGGGTGATGGGTTGCTTTATGTGATCACACGAGCACACCAACCACTTATACCAATTTCATTTCTCATCAATTAACCAATGCAGACATGGTTTGTGATCATGTATATAAAATTAACCCGTCGGACTTTGTACACTTTCATTTTAAAACATCATTGCCCCATATGACACATAAAACATGGCACCCGAACACAACACCTCGTGAGTCGTCAATTGTCTATAAGAACCTTCTTTAAAATTAGTAACCAAGGAGGCGGTAATGGCACCCAAACGATGCAATGGCGGTAAGGGCAGTGAGTGGCGGTGGCGGTGGTGCCAAAGAGAAGAAGAAAAAGAAGAGAAATGAGAGAGACGGAAGGGAAGGGGGCGGCCAAAAAAAGGAAGAGGGGAGAGAGAGAGACTTGAGCGAGATTTTTCTTCCAAATCTTCTTCCTTCAATCTTCATCACATCATCACATTAATGCTCATGCTAACTCTCCCTAAAACCCTCCCATCCATACATCTCTTCCCTTTGTCTTTATCTTCATAAATGCCAAAGTCTTCCAAAAGGGGTAATTTGGTCATTTCACCAATTTAACGTGAAATTCCAACTTTTGCCCTTTGGCCCAATTGCTTGAAATGGGCTTGGATGGGCTTGGTGGACTTAATGGGCCCACTTGGCCGAATTTGATAGGGTGGCCTAGCTCCTTTTTTCAGCTTATAATTCTCGATCTACTAATCCTTATCCAAAATTCATGGCTATAAATTGGTAGATAAATGAGGCGATGTCCGATAGGTTGGTCTTGAAATACTTGAAAGTTCGATACCCATAATCGGATTAAAATTCATGGCTAAAATTGATCAAATGCGACTTAAGCACAACGTAAACTATCGAATGGCTTTTAGGGGTTTTCGCGCGTTTTACTCGTGATTGATAAATTTTCAACCCACGTTTATACCTCTTCAAATCATAGATAACCCCCGGTTGTCATGTAACCACGAGGAATCAATTACTCATCATACATACAAGATAAATAGGAAACTGGTTTAATGTCATTCACAGTGAGTATTGTAATTGTGCAGAATCACCGGCAAACCGACTACGTACTTCTGTTGAATCGATTTATATCCATTCGTTAATTAACTTGTAGCAGCGTAGTATTGTCCTTTGTCGATCCTTATGGTCGAGCGATCTATCCCTAATTGAATTATCTGGTCTTGCGTGTATTAACCCTTTATGGAATCTCCCAATAGATTAGTTAACTCATGAGTAATAAGTTCAGACTAAATTCAACTAACAGTGCATTGATAAAATAACTATTTCATATATGTCGAGGATGGTCGAGTTTCAGGATATCACGCCACCATGCAAGAAAGTCCACACTGCCTACCTTTGTCTCTTTTCATCAGAGTTGAAGTGAGTCGACTATCATGGTCGTAGTTGGATAACGAAAATTCTGTTGCAGTATATATAGATTCCTCCTCTTTTTCTATATCCAATTATCATGTCTTCAAATTCGAGAGAGCCACGACTCTATGCCAACCCAGAGATGATTTCTTTCAAACTTCTTAAAGTTATAAATGTAGATAAATAGAGCTGAAGTTATGACAGTAAGGGACTATATAAAATGATCGCATCATCCAGCGTGATCTTTAACCGTACTTTCTTTTGGCTTAAATTTTCCAACGTCAAATTCTTGCGACAGCCAATTACATCGATGAAGGCCGAAAGACATACCTAAACTAATGTAATTTATCGGTGAAGCCCGGGCAACCCGTCAGATCAATCTCTGAATATATACTTCATCATACTATATAATAATCTAAGTCCGAAAATCTTCTTAAGGTATTCTGGATTTAATTTAAGCTGACGAATATGAATTGAATTTGACACAACGAAACATTCAGCGTTCATAAAAGATATAACATCTGTTCTTTTGAACGAGTCTTAGCAGCTTAATATCCAAGAAAAATCTCTCCACACATGTCTTGCATACACTATGGTCAATTGTCTAAATTTAGGCAAGAAATATTGTTTATGAAAGAAGAGAGCCCGTAGTTACAGAAACATTACTGGTATATTTGACGTAATTGAGAAAAATGATTTTGCTTTATGGTATGCTTCAATGATTGACATGAATAACGAAATAAGTTGTTTAAAATTAATAAGAACAATTTATAAATTAGTAAAAATGAAATTACAATTACATTTTATTCTTTTGATCAAACGATTTAAAGGAGCTTAGTTGAGCATGTCTAATATTAACCGCGATTCAATGTTAAGATAACATTAATATTTTTTAATGTTTGGTACAGTTAGTTTAATATCTCAAAATGAATTTATGATTATAAAAATATTTCTATGGAGGAATCAAGAGAGTGGATTATAAAAAGAATATATATATTTATACATACATACATATGTATGTATGTATGTATATATATATATATATATATATATATATTGCTGAGTTATTTATGCTTGATTTCACTCAAACAATTTGAAGGGCTTTAAGCCACATTTGAATTTTCCTCAAATTTTATTTATGAAAATTACAGAGAAATCTAGATGATTTTGAATGTTAGTATTTATTTGCTTTTGGGATTTTTTGCGTTTAGAGTGAAAATTTCACACTTTAGGTATAAAAAATAAAAGTCAAGAGTAAAAGTGAAAGCAAATACCCAACTCTTTTGCCCTCTAAAAGACCCATATCACAAGTTCTTGATTGAACTCCTCTTACAATTTACTCTTGAGCTGCGTTAAAGCAGCCTCTGACATTTTCTATAATCAACATCTACTACAAGAAACTTGATTTGAACCATAATTATTCAAATCGGCAGTGGTCCGCGGTCCAAAGATTCGAAATTGGCCTCCCCCTATGTATGTTAGCAGAACTCAAAAAATAAATAAATTCTGATTTAAAATAGATCATAAAAGCAGATCGCTCTCTTCCTATTGTATAAGAAATTACATTTTATTGTGAAATAGGGGTTATATGTACAAAATAAAATAAAAAAATTACTTGGATTGAAAATTATTTACATCCATTGGAATATTTCTTTTATTAGTTGTAATATTATTACTAGAATTGATGTATGGTTGTGCATATGGCGGCATCAATAATCAGCAGTTATTATTAATGGACACTTTGTTTGATAATAAAAAAAATTAATTGCTAAATTTTCTTTATTATCACAATATAAAAAAGGGATTAGAAATTTAGGATGTCTCACTTTCCCGTGCCATATATTTGATACACGTTAAGAGTCATGGTACTATAGACTCATTAAGCCTGCAACTCAAATCATCAGTTGGAAAGAAAAGGGAATCCGAAAATGCTAAAATGCAACTCAAAACATCAGTTTCGAGGCATAACAACAGTTAAACTTCGATCTCTTAGAAGGAAATCCGAAAATGCTAAAATTCAAGACATTTGAGACCGTAAACAATAGTGGGAAAGATTAATAGAATTACAAATGAGGCCATACGGAGATGATACCAATTACTAAAGATCAGTTAAAAAAATGTTAGTGACACTTACCCGAAAATACAACCCTATTATCATCTTGAAGAAGAATTAAGGATATAAGAACCCTGTCTATGAGTGGCTTTAATTGGCTCTCTAGAGGCACATGAGAAAAGACCCATATAAGATCAAGAATTGGTTGAAAGTGCCATTCAGTCTCATGTAAACAAATAATCTCATAAATTTAAAAATGGGAAGGAGTTTGTGAAAAAATAAAAGAGGAGGAGAAACTGGTCCAAATGAAAAATATCAACACTACAGTATTTGCAAGAAACAAGTCACCTAGAGAGAGATTTTGGTTTCCCGATAAACCATAAGGCTGCTCTTGTAAAAAGTTTGGCCCCCAAGAAAAAAAGTGTAACTTAAAAGCAAATTACTAAGCTAATTATGTTGAAGAAAAAGCAAATAGAGACATTTTTTTAAGGGCGATGCTATTTTCACCTCCCAAATGACTAAATCCACCCTCATTTACACTAAAAAGACAAAAATGCCTTCAATCTTTCAATTGCAGTTTAATGTGATAGCCCCACTCCTTTATTTTCTATTTTATATATTTTCCTATTTAGCAAGTTACCATAATAAAACATTTCACATGTTTGTTTTCTAGCACATTAAAGAAAAGTGCATTATTGGATATTTTTACAATGTTTTACATGTTCCATGTAAAATTATCTCACTCATATTAAGGAAAATGACATTCTTTGATATAATATAAAACTGAAGTCTTTTTCTTTATTATTGATCTTACAACAATGTATCTATTATTGTCCCTCTTATCTCAAAAGCTTACTTTCATGGGGAAGTTTTCATTAAGTTCATTAGTCTAAAATACATATTATTTCTTTATTTAATAAATTAAAGAATTTATCTTTCTTCCTTATTATATTGGCGAGATTCTTTTATATAGAGCATGTAGGACATTTAAGGAATACTTAGGAATACACTAAAAATATTATACACAATAAGGTATCTTTATTTTTTTCATATATAGTTCATATATGATATTAATTTTTGTTAATCAAAAAAATGATATTTCATAGGCATTTTTTAAAAACTTCTTACTTTATCCAGAAATTTCATCTAGTTAACAATTTATCCATAAATTTGATCGACAATATGGAAAAGAACTAAATTTCTTGGAAATTTCTCTTTTCGACATAAATTTTTTTTATAGAAGTAATATCTACCAATAAAAAAACATTGTGTCTTTAATATACATGAAAAATATACAATAAACAATATATATATAATTCTTATTTATGGTGAGTAGTTCCTACATAGATATATATCTATATATGTGGAAAAACTAACAGAAAAGGGAAAGTAAATACATTTGGGACCACCAATTTGACTTGTAATTGAAGATAGAGGGCAATTGTGTCTTTTTGGGAAAAAAAAGGAGTGGATTCAGTCATATGGGGGTGGAAATAGCACTGCCTTTTTTCAATGATAAGTTATAGGATGATGTGAAAAGGTTTACCCATCTTTATTAACAATTTCTCTCGTTTAAGTAGTTTTAGGTTAGCCACGTTTATGCGATTTACAATCCAATTCCAACTATTGTTGCAAATATCAAAACTTCGCCGTAAGTCCCCAAGCTTTTGTTAACTTTCTTATTTTCTTATTTTCTTATTTTTTAAAATTAGATATATGTTTTTCTAAAATTAAAACCATAATTTCAGTGACTTTCCATTCTTTACCTGTTGGTAATCTTATAGGAGAAAAGTTGACAAGTGAGGACAAATAAAATATGGTAAGTTCGTATGAAAGTTGATAAATTGAGGCGTTAGATAAGAATATCCAAACACCCATCTCAACTAAATATGAATCATAAGAAGAGAACCTGTTTTATTGAAGAACAATGCTGCTTTAGGACTACGGAGAGGTGTTCATTGTGACTAAATCATGTATTCGAGCACCCATCTCAACTAGCATATCCATCATGTTTCAAAATTTTATTGCCTATCATTCATTAGCAACTGTTCGGCGCTAGAATATTTATTTATTATATCACACATTCATTAAATGGCTTAAACTTTTTAGAACAATTGCCAGCAGTCTTACAAAATTGCATATTCAAATCTTACTCAATGGGATTTCGGCACGTTCCAATCTTCAGAAGTTTGACTTATTGTCCTCTAATTAGAAATTTTCCATGTTCTATATTCCTCCACAAAGACAACCTTTGTCTTTTGAGAAGCCGCCGTGGAAGGAGGCTGATGTAAAGGAGCCACATAGACTCCTAGTCTTCCGCCATATATGAAAACCCATGTTGTGGCCTCACCCTGAATACAAAGAACAAATCCCCCTTATTCATTATAAAAACCGCACGCAAGCACACAGCAAAAAATAGAAAAGATGCCAATGACACTTCGTCTACTTCTTTACACTCTCAGCTTTTTTACCATCAATGCTGCTGAATCCACCCTCACCATGAGCAAACATTACTGCTCAAACTCCAGCACCTTCGCTCCCAATAGCACCTATCAAGCCAACCTCAAACGTGTTCTTCATGATCTCGTCTCCAATGCGAGTTCCAACCGCCATGAAGGATTCTTCTTCACATCGAGCGAGGCCGTCTACGGCAGCTTTTTGTGCAGAGGCGATGTCTTGAAGGGAGAGTGTGCAGAATGCATCAAGAACGCGAGGGTCGAGATAACCCGCCTGTGCCAGTTGACCAAAGTCTCTATCCTGTGGTACGATCAATGCGGGTTGCGCTACTCTGATGCGAATTTCTCCTCAACCGTGGAGATGAAACCACGTTTGGGCGGATACAATGAAGAGAACATAGAAAACAAGGATGAATTCTTGAAGCTACTGAACAAGACCATGGGTCATGTGGTGGGAGAGGCTGCTCGGCATAGTCCGAGGAAGTATGATCATCAAGACGTCAAGTTCACTCGGGAGAAAACCTTGCACACCTTCGCACAGTGTGTGCCTTATCTTTCCCCCAACAATTGTCGAAACTGCCTTCACAATGCCACAGCGAGCCTCTTAAGCCTCCTAAACGGGAAAATTGGGGGCAGAATGTTGCTTCCGAGTTGCTTTGTCCGGTTCGAGATTTACCCATTTTACAAGAGCAGCTCAAAAGGTGGGTAGACCCTAATACTTCATTTTTTAAAAGTCCATCATTATGCTTGTTGCTCTTTCTAAGATCACAACGGAATTCACGTTGTTGGCTTCAGCTGTGTTTTTGCTCTTCAAGATGTTTTTAGGGCCTGTTTGGCAACTTGCCAAATAGTGCTTGTTTATGTTCTTTTGTTCCTAGGAGTAGATTTGGAACAGAAATGCGTTTGGTAAAATTATTATTCCCGGGAACAGGTTTGGAGTAGAATCAAGAATAAACAAAAAGTTGATTCTTGTTCCCGGGAATAATTCTAGAATCAAACACCTATTTTCTCTTTTTTTTTTTTTTTTCTTATTCTTCCTCGCTCTTTCTTCTTCTTCATCTACTGCCGTTGCCGCCGTCCGCCGCCCACCGCCGCCGGTTATCAGCAACCGGTCCGGCGAGCTCGCCGGAGGCAAGCCCAACCACTGGGGAGGCTTAGCCTTGCCGGTGGCCAGGCGGGCCTCGCTCGAGCCTCCCCCGGCCACCAACGAAGCTTGACCTCGACCTCGCGATGGCTCGGCGAGGTCAAGCCCCACTGGCGGCAAGGCGAGCTTGGCCTTGCCAGATCTAGACGTGGTTGCTTGCCTAGCCATGGCTCGGTCGAGCCTCACCCAAGCTGTCAGCGAGGCTCGACCGACGAGGGCCGGTGACATTCCGCTGAGGTTGCTAGCCCTCGTTTGGCCAGTTGTCAGAAACCCCAAGGCTGGCGACCAACGACTTGAAGAAGAAGAAGAGGAGAAAGAAAGGAAAAAAAGAAAAGAAAAAAAAAGAAAAAAATGAAAAAAGTAATAAAATTATTTAAAAATTAAAAGAAAATAATTTGGAATAGAAATTTTGAGCACGGTGCCAAATGCAATTCTATTCTAGGAATTGAAATTTTAGACAGTTACCAAACGGCTTAAAATACTTAGAAATTGTTCGGGAACAAAATAAAAAATAAAAATCATTTCTGATAAAAAATTGTGCCCGAGAACAGAAGGGCTACCATACGCGCCCTTAGAGTTTTTCTACCAGCAAAAGAATACTTTCCTTTCAATTCGGCTACAATTAAAAGCTTTACAGTTAGATCACTCACAGCTCGTTTCAGTTAATAACAGCCAACTTGACTATCTGAAACAGCATTCGAATGGAGTTAGAGAATATCATGTTCTTATGTATGTGCTAGAAGATGAGATTTCACGAGTAGAAGGGGCCATACTTTCATGTATGTCAATGATACTAATAACTCCGACTACAAATGCAGGAAAAGTGCCCTTTCCATTGAAAATATCGGCTGCAATCCTCGCCGCAACTGTAGGATTGACCCTAATTATATATATGACAGCTCAGCATTTAGTAAGAGGAAGAAGAAGAAGAGTTCTAAGAAGGGACAGCGAAAGTTCCATAGAAGAATATTCGATTGGTAAGTTGACGAAACAATGCCATTGCATAAATAAGATTAATTGATTTCTTTTCACTAGAGTCTAAAGATATGTGAACCATTTAACTGCCAGTTGGGAGGCAAATTTCTGAGCTCCACTCCCTGCAATTTGATCTGCAAACAATAGAAGCCGCCACAAATAAGTTCTCGAACAACAGCAAGCTAGGGGAAGGTGGATTTGGTCCAGTTTACAAGGTAATTAAGATGTTCAATCATAACATTCAGCTTTCGACTCATCAAGAAGCTGATACTCGCTAATATAATATTGTGGTTTACAGTGAAGCCTCTCGAAGCACCGGGGCATTTTTCTCATTCGTGTTAGTTATATAGGAAAAACTTCGAGATTATGCATCTGGTTCTACTTTTTCAATTCCCAATTGCATATAAGTAATGACAAGAAGTATAACAAAATGAAGAAAAATTAAGGTGTGTCTGTTTCGGGCAAATTTGTTTTATGTCTATTATGTTATCAGGGTACACTACCTGGTGGTCAAGAAATTGCAGCAAAGAGGCTATCTAAGAGCTCTGGACAAGGAGTGGAGGAATTCAAGACTGAGGTTGAGCTAGTAGCCAAACTTCAACACAGAAACCTAGTGAGGCTTCTGGGATTCTCCATGGAAAGCGACGAAACAATAGTGGTCTATGAATATGTGTCCAACGGGAGCCTTGATCACTTGTTATTTGGTTTGCCTCTCTTTTATCTCCTTTTCACCAAGTCAACACACCAGCATTTCAGTCTAAATGATATATTTCATTAAGAGAAAAAGAGACGCGAACATTATTTAGGCTAAATGAAGGCAAACCAGAAATATTAGAGATAGCAGGATGATGCAATACAAACAAGCATCGTGCTAGTATTCTGCTTAGTTTTCTCCATTACTTCATCTCCACATTCATGAAAGGAACTTTAAAGATAGAACACTAGTGAAGAAGTAGATCAGGAAGAAGAATTACATGATAACGAGAACACGGATCCAAAGTCGATGAAAACAACTATATATGATGATTTGGGCATGAGCATTATGCCAGTATGAGTTGATGCAACTTACAAATTAATTTTTTGATTGATGCATAGATCCCGAGCTCAGTGGACAACTAAATTGGTCAGCTCGTTATAAGGTCATGGTAGGGGTGGCACGTGGACTGCTATACCTTCATGAAGATTCTCGACTTCGAATAATCCATCGTGATCTCAAAGCCAGCAACATTCTGCTAGATGCTAACATGAACGCAAAAATCTCAGATTTTGGGATGGCCCGGATATTCAATGTTGATCAGACTCAAGCAAGCACTAATAAAATTGTTGGAACATAGTAAGTTCAATATCGTCCTAATTTGTTTCAGGCAATTCATATCCATAATTAAACATCCTCTCATTTCTCTATTGACATATTGTGCTCAATGCAGTGGCTACATGTCTCCTGAGTATCTGATGTTTGGACACTTCTCCGTAAAATCTGACGTCTTCAGCTATGGTGTGTTAATGCTGGAGATTATAACTGGCAAAAAGAACAGCCAATTCTTTGCATTGGACTGTGATGAGGACCTGCTTGGCTATGTGAGTATCTTAATAAAGCCCCTTTTTTTTGGCTAACATAACTTTTAATAGAAGTGCAACAATAGTATCAATAATACTATTCTTTTAGGTTTGGAAGCACTGGAGCAACAGAACGCCGTCGGAAGTAGTGGACCCAACTTTAAGAAGTGCCTATCCTGTGAACGAAGTTATTAAATGCATGCACATCGGGTTGCTCTGTGTGCAAGACGATGCGGAAGACCGACCTACCATGGATTTGGTTATTCTCATGTTGAACAGCAATTCTATTAAAATCCCAGTGCCTCAAAGATCTTCATTCTTCTTTCCTGGTAAGAAGTACCAACATGAACCTTGTGTTCTAGACTCAGGTCAATCTAACAACAAAGTGGACCAATCCATTAGTGAGATAACATCGCCGTGTTCTCCAACTGACAGTGATCTTGCTGATCCAGGTCCACAGTAGCCAAGATTTTAAGGCCATCATTTAGAATGAATTATTGTTTAGATTTCACCAGATAAAACGTGTGTACAAGTTTATAAAAATTGTGACATCTCCATAGCTAGGATTCTGTCAGAGGATTGCAGGAGTGGATACCTTTGATGTAAAGTGGATAACACTTTTCCAAATACCATTGGTGATGGTAGCAAATAAAAGTTTTTGCAGAACAACCTCTCAATTTCTGAGAAGTCACTAGCTTTTGCACATCGTGGATTAGCATGTTGAGATTGGTCAACATTTCTCAGGAAGTCTGCCTCAAACTATTGGCTGCTAATATGTTGCACATAGGATTAATCAGAAGCTGCTTTGGACATATTTCTCCCAGCTTCTTGACCTCAAACAGAAACATAATATTCCAGCAATTAAAAGAGATAATCCAACAGCTAGGATTGTGAAATTGAGGGCAATATAACCTGAATTAGTCTCCCGTCCTGAAATAGGAAGAGCTCTCATGTTAGACAATAAACTCGTAGACATCGATGTTCAGACCCAATTACCGAAACTACTTTTTAGGAGGGGTTGCACATTTAAAGCAGTTCTTGGTGTTATTTTTTCAGTTGCCAAGATGTTACTTCAACTGATGTTATTTGAATCAAAAGAAAGAAAGACTCATCATGCCTACAGAAATCTTATTAATTTATCATCTACCAGTCATTCATGCTTATACCTCTTTGAAGAGGAATCATAAAGTGTAGTAGAGAAGATCCATCGTCCTAAGAACTTATTGCACTCAACATCAAAACTTGAATTACATCATGCTCTGAAATCCACCTAGCGCAACCGTACTCAAAGGAGGAGGAGCAGGGGGAGGAGGGGAAGGAGAATTACAACTCCCAGTATCCCATGACATATGTTCTTCTTCTTGCTAATTCCACACGTCCGCATTCTTCACGTTTGCATTCACTGGGGTCAATTATCTGTCCTTCAAACAGTAGACTTCAAATTTCAAGACCGATGTCATTAAGGTTAAGGTTGTGTTTATTTCGTGGAGAACTTGATGTAGGAAAACATCTTCCGTGAAAGTCATTTTAAAGAAAAATCATTTATAGGGATTCCCCTACGAGTTGCATCATATTTTATTTGCCATGTTCTTTGGTCAAGACGGCAATACTTAGTTTGTTCATGCTGAAAGTGTGTGTGGATATGCAAGATTATTCTTACAAGCTTCATTTCGATAAGTTATCTGTTCAGTAAGGAACTTAATAACTCATGCACTTATACTATAAAGGAAAATGAAAATGTGGTGGTCACGGAGCTAAATCTGCTCTTGTTAAAGAGGCCGGTTTTGATCAAATCGTATCCAAGATCCTTTTGGGAAATTGGACCGCGCAAATATGGGCCCAAACTATAGCAATAAATCAACCTAATACTTAGGTGATGCAATTATAATTATTTCTAAGACGTTTCAAATCAAAAGTACGTTGTGCTCGCTGACATAAGAAATTTCGAGCTACTTAGGAGTTCTCAAACATAGTTTGACAGTTACCCAACCTTCTGTCGATTCTTTTGGCTATTTCTCGGTATCTGATCGGATAATGAGATTAAGCACTAATACTAAAGTTGATTTTTAATGCGTATCTTAAGTAGTTTGAGTACTTCGTGGACCTTTCCTTGAACTTAAATCAACCGAGAGTTAAGATCAATATCTGAAATAATCATTGAGTTTCCAATTTTGGAGTCATGAAGTGGAGCTTAACAATGGTAGCATGAGTGCTTTGTTCTAAATTGAGATCTTTATGACATAGTGCTTCTACATGATCGACCCCACTGGATCGATATTGTCACGCCCTGATCCTCAAGCACGTGCCCATCCATCTCTGGTCGATAATATTTTGCAACTTCCTAGGACGAGTCGCCGACCCCTTTTTATTTTATTGCACATGCGGAAGCGAAAATAAATCCCCTAACAGTAATCATCTCAGGATAGAAAAGCCGAGCAACATTTCACAAAAACACACTTTTATAAACAACTAGGTTTATATACAAAAATAGTCTAGGTAGGAGTCTACAAAATAATCGACTCTCGAAAAAAGCTATCCTACAACAAACTAGTAGGACACGGACGCCGATCCTTCAAACTCCACCTCCACAAACTCCAAGGCTTTGGTCCTCTAAGACCACCTCCTAAGAACCTAAAAATGGTTATATAATAACCAGTGAGACAATGTCTCAGCAAGTTCACGCTCTAAACCCCGATTAGGAGGGAAATACGCTAAGAAGCGTCCTAATCACACAATCACACAATCAGAGCAGAGAACTTACCTTACCTCAATTCCTTCCTACACGTCAGTACAATTTACATAACACATAAGTATAGTAATAACATTCGGTCAATTCGAGCGTCTCAAATCGCATCTCCGTCAATCACCACATCTTAGTCGATCATATATTCTAATTGATCACTGTCACACAGGCACGCTATCATGCATTTTAATTGATTACAGTCACACAAGTACGATCTAACCATCGCATAGCAGGTTTATCCATCACACCGCGGATTTACCCAGCACCTAGCAGACCTAACCGTCACACAACGGTTTTATCCGTCACACAGCGGATTTATCCGTCACATAACATATTTAATTGACACACATCGGATCTATCCGTCACACAGTGGATTTATCCATCACACAGCTAAGTGTCATCTCGCCCCATCGAGCTCGACAAAGTCTACCTCAAGATGGCTTCCCACATAAAAGCATCGTTCACCTGACACACAGTGGGTGACGAATTCTCTTAATTAACACACGATTATCCCAACCCAACCAAGGACCTTGTGCTTCGCTCTTAAATTCCTCAATTAAAATAATGTCCTGGCCTAATTTCATCACGTTAATAATACCCGATAAAATAATCGTGTGTGGGTACACGGTCGGCCTGAGCCAAAATTTCCATATCTTTACTTTAGAAAATCCCACTATTTATACAGTGTTTGAAAACATTTTTGGCGTTGTAAACCGACACCTTGGTAATTTATAATTAATTATTGAAATCATACAATTTTGGGATAATTACCCAAAATTACAACTTAAATTCAATTGGCACAATATAGCACTCAATTAAATAAATCTTTCACACCATTGCTATCAGCACAAAATTCCGGTCACTGGCTATCCCGATGTAATTTCCAGAAAAATATTAATTAATTAAATAAAATTTAAAATTTAATTAAATAATTCAATTTAAATTCTAAAAATATTAACTTAGGCCAAAATTACTAAATTAAATACCGATATGGCCCGGAAAATTCCCGAACCCTTCTAAATAATTAGCCCATCCTAACTAGACCTTGATTAATTTCATCTAACCACTCAACATGCACAATTAACTAATTAATCACTAATCTAATCTAACTAACCACCTAAGTCCTAATTAAATTAAACTAAACACCGATTAGCATCATTAGCCTACTAAGAAGAGTTTAGTGCATAGACTCACAGGTGTAAAACAAAGATCGGTTCACCGCGACGGCGGCGCGACAGTGGCCGAAACCTGAACTTTCGGCGGCGCCGAGTGAAGCTTGGGCCGGGCCAAACAGGCCTTGTAAAGCTCACAATAACTGCTGGGCTTGGCTGAGCTTTAAGTGATGGGCTGACACTCACGGGCTGGGCTGAATTTGCGGGCTGCAGCTGCTAATTCACGGACTTGAAATGGGCTGAAACGAGCTGAAGACGGGCTGATTTTGGCCTGACTTGCGACTACAAATGGGCTGGGATGTGGGCCTGCCGGGCTCAATTTCGGGCTTCGCTAGGCTCGATTGCAAGTGGGCTGAACAGACGTGCCGGGCTCATGAAATTCGCTAGCTTGGGCTGGCTTCGCTACTCGGATTCATGGGGCGTCGCTGCTGGAGTCAAACCGCGGGGGAGGCTTCGCTGAAATCCTGGAGTTGACTCGGCTGAGCGGTGGATGGAGAATTCGATGGAGATGGGCGTGGGACGATGGTTGATGATGATGATGCGGTGGAAGGTTGGCAGGTGGTAAGGTTTTGCTTCGGTGGGATGGCAGCAGGATTCGAAGGGAAGGGGGAGAGGAAAAATGGAGTCAAACGTTGGTGGGTTGAAGTCGGCGTGGGGAGCTCACTAGTTGACCGAACGTGGCAACTTGAAGGAAAAAATGAAAGGGAAAAGGCAGCAGGGGTGGCAGTCGAAGATGGGGCAGCTGGCATGGAGATTCGCTAGGCTTGCGGGCTTCGATGGAGAGCAGGTGGTGGAAATCGTGAGAGACGCTAGCAGATAGAGAGAATTGGACGAAGGAGGGAGCTGCTTCGAAGGAGGAAAGATAAGGAAATGAAAAGCAAAGCGGAAAATGGAAGCAGGAAGGAAGAACCGATGCAGCTGGTGCCGATAGTGATCGAAGGAGAGAGAGATAACGAATGAGGAAGAGAGATGGTGCAAAAGTCAAATTAAATATCCAATAATCATCATAGCTTAGCCCCAGAAGTTCACATGTTTATCCTCTTATGTCCCCCAATTAAATCTTGCAAATTAATCCACAAAAATTCCACTTTGGTGCCAATTGTTGTACCCCCTCCATCAAGCATACGAATTTACTCAATTTGGACCTCAATTCCATCCAATTTGGTCCCCACTTACTTTCCTACAAGTCCCCATCACCAAATGACTTGGTAAGGAGGCCAAAAATCTCTTTAATTTGACCAATCCGAATTTCCGTTCATTTCCGAATTGTCCGAAGTGATTTTCCGTTAAAATCCCAAACTCGACGGAATTTCTCCGAAAGACAAGACGATGTCCTATAAATGAACCGTGACATGCTCAAACGTCCGATTTCCGAAACCGAATTCAATTTCGTGGTTATAATTGACCAAATGCGATTTTAGTCCAATCCGATCTACCAAGTAGCTTTTAGGGATTTTACCGTGGTTATATCGCTTAACGGCTTCACCCAATAGATTGGTTAACTCATGAGTGATTAGCTTAGAGAAAAAGGACCACAAGTCCGCCGACGAGATGCCCATTTCATATTCAAGATGGGTCGTAAATTCAAGATGTCATAACTCTTCCCCTCTTATAAAAATTTCGTCCTCAAAATTTAAACCATTACAATTCTTCTTCAAAATGGTGGGATATTGTCGTCATCGAGTCTTTACTTTCCCATGTAGCTCATTCGGTCCCATGGTGTTGCCAGACCACTTTGACCAAAGAGGTCATTATGGTGCGCAGTACTTGTTCCTTACGATCCTCAAGCTGAATTGGGCTTTCCAAGTACGACACTCTATCGTCCACGTTGAACTCTTCGAAATTCAGCACGTGGGTCGAGTCAGGCTCATACGTCCTCAACATCGACACGTGAAAGACGTCATGCACTTGCGTCGACCTCGACGGCAATGCAAGACGATACGCTAGGATTCCAATTCTTTCTAGAATCTCAAAGGGACCTATGTACCTCGGACTCAGCTTTCCCTTTCTTAACAAAGCGTGAAGTATCCCTCATTGGTGATACCTTCAGAAAGGCGTGATCACCAACTTGGAATTCCAATGACCTTCGATGCTTATCAGGGCAACCTTTCTGGCGACTGTGAGCGGTCTTCAATCTGTCTTGATAATGACAACTGCATCCACTAATTGTTGAACCAACTCTAGGCCAGTGATCTTTCGTTCTGTGACCTTATCCAAACAAACTGAAGTTCTGCACGCTCTACCATACAATGCTTCAAAAGGAGCCATCTAAATCCTCTGCTGGTAGCTGTTGTTGTAGGCGAACTCGACAAGGTGAAGTTGTTCCTTCCAACTTCCCTTGAAATCCAACACGCAAGCTTGCAGTATGTCCTCGAGGGTTTGAATTGTCCTCTCATACTAGCCATCCGTCTAAGGATGATATGTCGTACTTAACTGCAGCTTCGTTCCTAATGTACTCTACAGACTTTTCCAAAAAAAGCAGTTGTATACCTCGGATCTCGGTCTGATGTTATCATAACCGGCACTCCATGCAGGCGAACTACTTGACGCACATACAGATCCGCGTGTCTATCCAAACTGAGGTCCTTTCGAACTGCAATAAAGTGAGCCGACTTTGTCAGTCTGTCGACCACTATTCAAATGGAATCATTAATCTTATGACTCCTAGGTAAGCCCATCACAAAGTCCATTGTGATGTGTTCCCACTTCCACTCGGGAATCTCGAGAGGTTTCATAAGTCCTCCCAGCTTACAATGTTGTACCTTTACTTGCTAACTCGTCAGACATTTGGCGACATGATTGGGGATGTCCGCCTTCATACCGGACAACCAATAATGTGACGCAGATTCCGATACATCTTTGTACTGCCAAGATGTATGCTGTAACTGCTATGATGAGCTTCTAACAAAATCTCTTTCTTAATCGCTGCATTGTCAGATACACACAATCGTTCTCGGAACCTTAGTGTTCCGCCATAAGAAATCTGAAAGTCAGTCTTTCTCTTACCGGTATCCTTTTGCAAGATCTTCTGAATCTCTGGGTCTTACAACTTAACGTCTTGATTCTAATCTGTACTTTCGGTTTAATTCTGAGGGTGGCCATAAGATTCCAAAGGTGGCCTACCTCAAATTTGAAAACCGAATCTTGAACCTTCTCAAGTAAAATCCATTTCTTGAGTACCATCTGCACTACTGAAGACTTCCGATTTAGCATGTTTACGACCTTGTTAGCCTTTCCAGGGTGATACAGAATATCGCAACCATAATCTTTCAGGAGTTCCATCCGGTGACACTGTCTCATATTCAACTCCTTCTGAGAGAATAGGTACTTGAGATTTTGTTGGTCTGTGAAGATCTGTAATCTTTCTCCACACAAATACTGTCTTTAATCCTCAGAGAGAAAATAGTTGTTGCGAGTTCCAAGTCATGTGTCAGGTAGTTCAGTTCATGAGGTCTCAACTGATGGGATGCGTATGCAACAACTCTACCGTGTTGCATCAACACGCAACCTAATCCACTGAATGACGCATTACTACAGATCTTGTATCCTCCAAGACTAGATGGAATGGTCAACACAGGTGCGGTAGTCAACTTCTGCTTAAGCTCTTGGAAACTACGCTCGCACTTGTCTGTCCACACGAATTTCTTTTCCTCCTTCAGTAATCGAGTCAACGGCAAAGCTAATGCTGAGAATCCTTCCACAAACCTTTTGTAGTACCCTGCTAAACCTAGAAACTTCTTATCTCTATCACAGTAGTCGGTCTTAGCCAGCTGATTATTGTTTCGATCTTGGTTGAGTCCACGGAGATTTCTTCGTGTGCAATCTCGTGACCAAGGAAAGCAACACGAGTTAACCAAAACTTGTACTTGCTGAACTTGGCGTACAATCCCTGATCTCGCAGAGTCGGCAGTACTGTCCTCAACTGTCTTTCGTGCTCCTCAACTGTCGTATCCACGACAGTCACTAGGTAACCCTAACAACTCCCGTATGACAAATGGGTTGTCTCAAGCGACGAGATTAAGGGATTGAGGGTCCTCCTCGACTTCCGATAAATTCAAAACTTTCATCTGCCCAAAGGTCAAACTGTATCACATTGTGACAACAATTCATTACCACAAAAGCTCATCGAGCCAAACCTTTTTATATATGACATCAAAATTATACATAGGTAAAATGGTCAAGTACGACTATAGCCAGTGATTCTCCTCTTTACAACTTCATTTCCACAAACTGAAATTTTACAAGCTTAACCCAGAAATTTCTGTTACGTCACTCTGATAAAATTTACCCAAAAACATTCTTTCTCCCAATCAATGCATAGCTTGGTTTGTTCCTATTCCCTTAGCCATACTAGTGATGTTCTATCCACGGTGCGTTCCCTCTGTTCTGACCCATCTGAGGCGGTGGCAGTAACTGTTGCAGTCCTATTGGTGGCAGCGACAACTGGGATTCCATTGACCCGTGCAGACAATCCTTGACCAAGTGACCGCGCTGACGACATCCATAACAAATTCTCGTCCTAGAGAAACACGAGGTCGATTTATGTTGTTGCCCACAGAAACGACATATTCTAATCTGGTTTAGTGCTAACTTGTCTATCACATCCTTCCTGTTTGGGTGGAATAGAATATCTTGCTCCGGTCATAGGCTCATTCCCAAACCTATTCTTATTCTAGTTAGAACCAAACTGCGACCCAGATGCGACGGCTTGTTCGTTCAGATTCTTCTTTATCAGTTGAGCTCGTTCGCACAGTTCATTATAGTTCTTTATATCAAACGGCACCAGTGGATTTTTCAGCTCCGGTCGAAGGCCATCCATAAACCTCATCACCTTCTCCTCGGGATCTTCAATCAATCTCGGAGCATACTGCGATAACTCGACAAACTTCGCCTCGTACTGGTCCACAGTCATTGGACCTTGATAAAGGCGAGAAATTTCGCCATCTTCAGTTGCTTGGCACAGCTGGAGAAATACTTGCTGTCGAACGCTTTGACGAAGACGTTCCACACTGGAACCACGCCTTCTTGGAATACCTCTTCTCTGGTGGCCCTCCACCAAGTACTTGCTATCCCCTGTAGCTGATATACTGCAAGGGTGACCTTCTCCTCTTTAGTGCACCTTAATAGTGCAAACGCTTTCTCCAATTCTTCGATCTAGAGGGTTGCAGCCTCGGAATCTCCTATTCTGGTGAACTTCGGTGGTTGTAACTTTAGGAACTGCTCAACGAGCTTATGAATCAATCTCTCTGCCAACACGTTCCCTTGTGGAACTTCAGCAAGTGCGGCAGCGACTGCGGCAGCTTGGTTATGGGCCTGCTACCCCATCAGATTACCAATTGTCTGAAGCGCCAGCATGATCCCTTCAAATATGGGATCACCAGGGGCTGCTACACCAATACCGCCTGCGGCGGTACTCTCTCACTCATGCTGGTTTGAGCCTGTGCTCTGTCACGACCACCTCGAGTACCGACCCTGGTTGACGTCCTACCCCGAGAGGTTGAAGCAACGCTCCTCTTCTGAGGAGTCCTCAACTCTGGATCGCTCATCTTACAGGATCTCTACAGAACCTACTTTCCAATTCCACACCGAATTAGGAAAATTTGAGCGACCCCCACAACCAATTTATCAAATAGCTATCAATCACATGCATCAGCAGGAAATAAAGGCATTTCCTACTAACTATCCCAAAAACCCATCACACCTTACCACTCCAACTACAGACCCGCTCTGACACCACTTAAACGGGGATGTCACACCCCGATCCTCGAGCGCGTGCTCATCCCTCTCTGGTTAATAATATTTTGCAACTTCCCAGGACGAGTTGCCGACCCCTTTTCATTTTATTGCACATGCGGAAGCAAAAATAAATCCCCTAATAGTAATCATCTCAAGATAGAAAAGCAGGGCAACATTTCACAAAAACACACTTTTATAAACAACTGGGTTTTTATACAAAAATAATCTAGGTAGTAGTCTACAAAATAATCGACTCTCGAAAGAAGCTATCTTACAACAAACTAGTAGGACACAGATGCCGATCCTTCAGACTTTACCTCCACAAACGCCAGGGCTTCAGTCCTCCAAGACCACCTCCTAAGAACCTGAAACGGTTATACAATAACCAGTGAGACAATGTCTCAGCAAGTTCACATTCTAAACCCCGATTAGGAGGGAAATACGCCAAGAAGCGTCCTAATCACACAATCACACAATCAGAGTAGAGAACTTACCTCACCTCAGTTCCTTCCTGCACGTCAATACAATTTACATAACACATAAGTATAGTAATAACACTCGGTCAATTGGAGCATCTCAAATCACATCTCCGTCAATCACCACATCTTAGTCGATCATATATTCCAATTGATCACTGACACACAGGCATGACCTATCATGTATTTCAATTGATTACAATCACACAAGTACAATCTAACCATCACATAGCGGGTTTATCCGTCACACCGCGGATTACCCAGCACCTAGCAGACCTAACTATCACACAGCGGTTTTATCCATCACATAGCGGATTTAATTGACACACATCGGATCTATCCGTCACACAATGGATTTATCCATCACACAACTAAGCGTCGTCTCGCCCTATTGAGCCCGACAACGTCTACCTCAAGATGGCTTCCCGCATAAAAGCATCGTTCACCTGACACACAGCGGGTGACGAATTCTCTTAACTAACACACGATTATCCCAACCCGACCAAGGACCTTGTGCTTTGCTCTTAAATTCCTCAATTAAAATAATATCCTGGCCTAATTTCATCACGTTAATAATACCCGATAAAATAATCGCATCTCATAATCAGGGACATCTAACTCAATCAACCATGCATTCCAATTGTTAATTTCACCCTTCAAGGGTACGGCCTACTCCCAAGTTCGGCAGTCTACTGGTGTAGCCAGGCATCGTCTCACCACCATTGAGCACGGCGACGTCCCTCAAAGACAGCTTTCCCAAAGGAGCGTAGGTCCAGAATCTACTGCGGTCAGAGTCCCACTGAGTGGGTATCCTATATAGAGTAACGTCTAGCTTAAAAGTTCAAGATGGGTTCTCTTAACCAACACACAACCAATCAATCTCGGCCCAGGACACCGTGCATTTGTACTCAAATGCCTCCATTGAAATAGTGATCCTGGCCTATTTACTTCATATTAAAAACACTCGGTGAAAATAGTTGTGTGTGGGTACACGGTCAGATCGAACAGAAAAACCAATATACTTCCTTTTTAAAATGCCACTATTTTATATAGTATGTAAAACCATTTTCGGTTACAAAATCCGACACCCGGGATTTTCTGAATAAATATCGAAATTCACAAATTTTGGAATAAATTACCAAAAATCGAATCAGCACTCAATTTGCACAATTTAACATCCAATTGCATAAACTAAACACATAATTGCAATCAGCACGAAATTCCGATCACCGGCTATCTCGGTCTAATTTTCGGAAAATAATAAATAATTAAATAAATTACAAAATAATTAAATAAACGCAATTAAGTAAATAAATAAATTGTGATTAATTAAACTGAACTACTAAATTAACCTAACCATACAGACACCTGATCAATGAGGTCAACCTTAGCCTCCTTCATATAGCTAAGACTCCAAAATCCCTTTTTCTAAATAACTTGGCACCCCTTTTTTTCTTGTTCAAACTCTCTTAAATAAATTCATACGCGGTCCCGTATTTGAAATTAACCCGCTAAACTTAGCACGCACCTCATACAAAACCTCATCGTTTTATTGAGCACATAAAACTTGACGTCCAAACCCGACACCATAGTTATTTTCTAATTTCTTTTCCAACCACCCTCTTTTGAAAACAAACCTTAGTAACCCCTCCTTTTTTTTTGTTCCAAATGTTTAGAAATAAATTCATAGGTGCTCACGTACTCAAAATTAATCCGTCAAACTTTGCACACAGTTAGTTTAAAACCTTATTGTCTTATTGGGCAAATAATTTTTGGTGTCCGGACCTGATACCTCATTTATTTTCTATTTAATAGTCCAAAAGGCCATGTTTTGCAATAACAATGAGCAACCAACAAAGAGCAATCCACCTCATGACCTCACACATAAGTTCTCAACATGCTACAAGTTCACCACATCACTAAATACACCTTATTTAGCAAGCACAACATCAAGAACAACCACAAAACCATAACCGGTCCTAATCGGCAAAAACCGGGCCACTCTCGTGTCTCCAAGTTTAAATCCAAAAATAAAATCAAATGAGTTCGGAAAATTTCCAAATTTAAATATGTTGTAAAGGACACATAAATGAACATTTTCTATGAGACATATTAACCCAGATCTTTCTAGATTAAGCCCAGTAAATCGCTCAACCCAGTAAAAAACTATGTCCGTTTCCATAAAGTCTGTTTCTTAAAACCAGTTTAGTTCGAGATCCAAAACTTGTTCCTTTGATCTGAAATTTGATTATGTTAAACTAGAAGATGTGAAAAAAAAAACTTTTGTGAAGAAACCATTTTGAAATTCGAACCCTAAGAATTGATAAAAACCCCTAGAATCTCTAAAGATCACCAATTCCAGCACAATCTAAGATTCTGTTAGCAAATGACGGAGCTACTATCTCTTTTTTTTTTTAAATCCCTAAAACTCTTGAGAAAAATATATGTTATAGCTGAAGGTGGCTAAAACATTTCTCAAGAGGAAGCAACCTCAAATTCACAACCCATTTCGATCTACAAAAATGGCAAACGGCGAGGGTCCAGAAATCCAAACTGCAAAAAGTCCACTGATTTAGATAATTTAACCTCATTAGTGCTAATCTCACCAATTAGATTAACACTAATCTATTTTAAGGCTAATCTAACCATTCTAGATTATCATTAATCCATACTTAAGCTCATCTAAACAACCTTTAAGTATAATTAACCTCCTAAGCAAGGTTTAGAGAGTAAACTCACCTGTTTAGCGATCCAGTGAGTCCACGGCGATGGTGACGCGACGGCAGTGGGATCCTGGGACTACAGCGACTCCTATGGCGGCCCGGATGAGGCTGAAATCAGCCCTCAAGGCTTACGGCTTGGCTGGTAGGCGGTTCTGCTTGGCTGAGCTTGCTGGCCGCTGTTCATCTCGGCTGAGGTACTGGACACGGGCTGAGGTTGGCGAGTGGTGCTGCTGGTCGGGACGGCAGGAATGAGCTGGGCATGGAGGATCGCTGGGCTGGTGGCGTGAGGAGAAGATGAAGCTGCTGGAATTGGTGTTGGGATGATGGGATGATGGGATGATGCTGGTCGGTTGATGGCATGGGTGAAGATGGATGGGTGATGGTGGGGTTACGGTGGAGTGGTGTAGGTGGAAATGATGAGGTGGTGGGTGGTGATATGGTGGTGGTGTATGGGCGTGAGATGGACGCTGGTAGTTGGTGTGCGGCAGTGAAGGAAGGAAATGGATGGAGGGGATCCATGAAAGAAAAGGAAGAAAAAAGAGAGATGAAGGAGGAAGTGGCTGCTCCGGCAGAGGGGGCGTTTCACGCGTGAAAGAGAGAGAGGGAGGGAGAGAGATAGAAAGAGAGGGGGAAGAAAGTCAAGCTACACAAGGACTTTAAGTGACAAATATCTTCATTTTCATCATGTCTATGCCACAAAAGTCTTCATGCTTATCTCCTTTGTTCCCCAAAAGATTTCCTAAGCTTAATTTGCCAAAATAAGCCTAATTGAGGTGGAAAAATCCAACTTGGTCTACCCATCCGAATTTCCCTTTTTAATTTATTTTTGCCGAAAATCGAATTTTCCGCAAAATTCCGGACTCGACGGAATTTCTTCGAAATATGAGACGAGGTTCTATAAATGAATCATGACAACATCCAATTCCCAAAACGGAATTCAATTTCGTGGTTAAAATCGACTGGACGTGATTTTAGCGCGACCTAACCTAACGGGTAGCTTTTAGGGATTTTATCGCGTTTGACCCGTAGTCGATAATTTCGATCCACATTTGTGCATCTTCGTCTCATCAACAACTCTCGGTTGTCGTAAAAATCTCAAGGTTTCAATTACAGGTACCGGGTACCAAATCGACAGGAATTTGGGTTAGTGTCGTTCAACGCGAATTTTGCAATCAGGTGCAATCACCCACCATTCAATTGTGTGCTTCCGTCGAATCGACCTATATCCAATCCCTAATCACTTATAACAGTGCCATATTGACCCTTGCCGATTATCACGGTCAAGTAGTTGATTTCTGATCGAATTCTCAAGTTTGTCGCGTTTATATCCCTTAACAGCTTCACCCGATAGATCAGTTAACTCGTGAGGGACCCATCTCAGAGTAAAACGACCATAGGCACATCGACAAAATGCCCATTTCATTT
Organism: Eucalyptus tenuipes; assembly: GCA_014182365.1. Lineage (NCBI taxonomy): Eukaryota > Viridiplantae > Streptophyta > Magnoliopsida > Myrtales > Myrtaceae > Eucalyptus > Eucalyptus tenuipes. The sequence continues at coordinate 17,257,696 of CM024540.1, forward strand.
GATCGAGACGGGGTCGAAATTCAGGATGTCACATTTTGGGTTGGAAAACACGAAAAATATTTGAGTGATTTGATTGTGGTTGTAATATCTTTTGTATTTACTTAATTTATAGTGAAATCTTGTATTGCTTTTCCTATTGAGTTGGCCCCACCGACCAAGTTGCATAAATCAAGTGTCCAATTTATTCCCTTGATATGTTTATTATTTTGTTCGATCACTTGTTTTTTTGGGTAAAGATGGTCGATCACTTGTTTTGCACAACATATTCGAACAATTTCATTTATAATTTTTCATGCTAAAACGTTTCACACATTATGGAACTTAGATCTTCTATTGAGAAATCTTGTTTCTCCCTCTGCCGTAATTTGTGCTGTGTGATATTCCCCAAGTCTTAAATGAAATGCTAATTGTTCTTCATTCTAGTTTTGGCATATGTTCAAAATTTATCAACGAATTACATTATCTTATAGGAATCAAACCTACGCAATTTATTTCCTCACATTGGAATAGTCATGAGCCAAAGGAGATCCCAAAATTTGCACGAGCTGATCATCGTAGATAATAGGTAACAATTTTCGATTATATTCAATTATATTATCTTCTTCTTCTTTTTTCATTGAAAGGAAGGAATTGTTCAAAGGACGGTGGTGAAAAGGTTGGTCTTTTCTTCATTCCCACGAATCAAAGAATCGTGACAGATCATACTACCAAATAATCTGATTCTTCCTTATGTAATATAGTTTCTTAACTAGGAATGTGTTCAAAAACATTGTTACTAGTCAGTCTTAAGTCTTCGAAGTGTAACTAGTGTAGTGTGGCCACGCTCGTAAAGCAATGTTTATAACCTCAGAAAAAAGAAAAAAGAAAAAAAAACCTAGAAAACTTAAGGGAAAATTACTAAAATTATCCTTTCTGAATTCAGTTTTGGTCCCTATATTTTCGTTATTTATTGGTCTCTCATCTTATCCCCAACAAAAATTTCATAACAACATTAAATTTTCCGTCAAGATATAGATGGAATGTGGAGTCAGCACTGGAAAATCTACATGTAGAGTACAAATGTACAGGTTTCAAGAAAAATTACACTTTTGTCACGCTTTTGGTGATTTTTGTACTTTCTTTCAGTTACAAAGCTGGTCCTCATATTATTTTTCTACAAAACACTTAATTTCTTTCTCACATCCCAATCCAAAACCTTAGGGGAGAGTCAAGTTTAAACCAAGTATTAATTGGTAATTTTTGCATTTGCAAGTTTGTCCAATCTGATTGAAAGTATTATTAAGATAAATGCATCATATCTCCAAGCCGTTTAATTCAATGTGATGTGGAGTTGCTTATGATTATATAGTTTGATGGTTTAATATAAACTTTATAAATAAAATATTTAGCTATAATAAGCATATTCAATTGTGGTTTAATAATTTAAAAATGATCTTTTCCCCCTAAAAGTAGCCCTAAATACTTCAATATGGATCTACACTAAAAATATGGATGTTAAATTATAGCATATGATGGAATTAATCTTATTCGGGGCTATCAATCAGATTGTGGACACTTGTAAACATAAGAATAATCTATTAATAGTTTATTTCAAATTGACAGTTTCCATAAGATTTCAGATAAAAATTTGATGAAAGAAATTAAAAGTAATTCAAGGACTAGTTCTATATTTAAAACAAAGTACAAGGACTAAAACGGAATAGACTCAAAAGTATAAGGACCAAAAGTAAAACATATTTAGAAACTTGTACATGTAGGCACCACGCGTTGATTTGTCCGTGCTGACTAAGCATATTTTGTCCACATCTATAGGAAATGCCATTCCTTGGTCCTGGAATGTGTTAAAACCGTTATTTGTAATAATGTAATAAATATCAAGTGGCGTCAATTATTATAATTGCGGCACTTCACATCGATTTATTAATAAATAAACAAAAACACATTTATCACTCATGGAGAGAGCTAACCGCTGCAGAAAATGTTGCTGAACCTTCACTAGTTGTAGCCTATAGAAAACTCCTTTTTCGAATTTCATTGACTAACTTTGTTCACATGATTCCCGTTCATTATCTCCATTTGGATCCCTCTCTTTTTTTCATTTCGTTAATCTCCCATTCTTATCGTTTTGTTTCGCTAATTATTTGCTCACTTATCTTATTTTCCTTAATGGTGAAGGGAATCTTTGAAGAATAAACTCATCACAAGAACGTAAGGTCACCCAGTGGCCGCCACTCCAGTGAAATCGGAGCATTATCTCAGGGGAGTTCGAGCTTGCACTATAACCCTATAGGATTGTCCAGTCACTTATCTTATACTCTACTAAATAGCATGTAGGTACAAATTGTGCATTAGCAAAACTGTGCTTTACGGCCGTAATGGATGGCCCCAATGATAAAACGGATACATTTCTACAAGTTCACGATTTTGATTTACGTTGTGGATGAACTTCTGAACAGCTCAATTAAATTACCTAGCTACGACTTGTCTCGTGCAGAGAGATTTCTAAACTATCAACATGCATTTTTGGATCACGGTGTTTAGAGTTGTTATGACTCAAACTGAATATATCGCAATAAACATCGAACCCTTATGACAACACTTAAAGGGGTTGTAGTGCTGGTTGCCTTTCCCAGCTCTTTTAGATTATGGATAAGTTCACTAGAAGTCCAAAAACTTATCACGAAAGTGCAATTGAGTCCTAAAATTTGTAAAAAGTGTAGTAAGTCCTAAACTTGTCAAATAGGTACAATCAAGTCTGAAAGTTAACACCGTCAATTTATTTAACGAAAATACTGACATGACATTTTTAAATTAATTTTTCTTTCCTAGTTGGCGTTTTATATTTTTTTCTTTTTTAAAACTTATTTAAATTAGATTAAAAAAACTGAAAAAGCTAACATTTTATTTTAAAAAAACTAGAGAGAGAGAGAGAGGAGAAGGGCAGGACAGACCACTCTAGTAGGCGCTGCCACCGCTGCCATTCATCGTCGAAGGGGCTGGAGGGGCTAGCGGAGGTCGCTAGCCTTGGGCGAGGGTGGCCGGCCCTCACCACCTCCGAGCAAGGAGACCAAGCAACCCTCGCCGACTCGGGCGAAGGCACCCAGATCTAGGCGACGCCGGTTGTCACCTAGAACCGGCGAGCCTCATCGGCCCTAAAGGAGGCCTTGTTGACGTCAGAGACACTTGCTACGCCCAAGCAAGCACCAACATCACCTAGATCAAGGTGCCCAAGCACGAGCCCGAGCCTAGCAAGGGTCACCAGTCCTCGCTTGAGGTTGGCAAGGCCTTGCCCAGGACAGATGAGGGCCGACCACTCTCGCCCCTTTGCCAGCCCCTTTTGTGATGGGTGGCACTAGCGACAATGCCTACTGGCATGGCCTACCCTGCCCTTCTGTTCTCTCTCTCTCTCTCTCTTCAATTCTGTTTTTTTTTTAAAAGAAAAAATCTTTTTCAGTTTTTTAATCTTATTTAAATAAGATATCAAAAAGAAAATAATAAAAAATGCCAATTAGAAAAGAGAAATTACTTTAAAATTGCCACGTTAGCATTTTCCTTTAAATAAATTGACAATGCTAACTTTAGGACTTAATTGCACCTATTTCACAAGTTTTAAAACTTAGTTGCACTTTTTGCATGTTTTAATATTCAATTGCACTTTAATGACAAGTTTTAGGACTCCTAGTAAACTTATCCCTTTAGATTATAAAACAAAAAGTCACCTTGCTTTAAATAATGTGCTGGTTATCTTTTATTTGTTTTTTTAATTTACCAGCTTTTTTCATGGGTCTAGGATCTTTCTTTTTTGCCTTGGTGATCAATCCCTCGAACTTATTAACAAAGTGCAATTTTGCTTGGAGTGAGTGTCGTGACCTCTCCTTTTCCGAAAATGAAGAGGTTTAGGGGTGCTGCCTAAGGAGGCGGGCCAACGACCTTGGATTAAGCATGGACTCTCTCAAGCTCATACCTTACACGATGTTGGATTTTAAATTTTAGTTCTTAACAACCTGAGTATCTCTAGGAATCGCCACTAGCCTATTAAGGTCGGCTAGAAATCAATCGGACAAAATTCTCACATCTCAATTCTTACGTAACTAGAGATTTCTAGAAATGGGAACTTGTCTATGCCAATGTTACTATTAGTATCCTTGCGTTAGCCCTAACTTGGAAAATTATTTATCTAAATGGTCACACAATTTTGATCACCACTTATAATCCTTATCAAAGCCGCTAAGCATGCATGCAAATATTTTTGTGGGGTTGTTTTCCTTAATGTCTAAATTAATCCTAACCTAATTTAGAAAATAAATTTACACTGAAATTATTGAAAAGCAGTACAATAAGTAAATATCTAAGAAATTGAAATAACTTGAAAGTAAATGCGGAAAAGGAAAATCTGGCACACGTTCGGCAAATAATATTACATGGCCTTGATATCACGTCCTAAGACAAAACCCCCGTGAGTGAAATTGGAATATAAGTATGCATGAAATTACCATGAATGCATGAAGCTACTCTAGATGATTATAATCTACGCAAAATGGATTATTTACAACAATGGTCATAAAATACCAAAATAGCATTAAATTAAGAAAAATGACCTTATAAAAGTAGGAAAAATTCTTAGATGTCATTTTTTTCCCTAATTTGGTATTATCCAACATTTTTATATTTTCTTTTTGAAATTTTCAGATTTTTTGTTATTTTGTTATTTTTATTTAAAAAAAATCCCTAAACCGATCTATTATTGATTTACATTAACATGGAACGACTCGGAATCAACCTTCTCAAGATTGAAACTTGGTTTGGACATTTCGTTGAACATTTGATATGCATCAACCCACCCCAAGCGGCTTCTTCGAGCCATGTTCGTGGCCTTCATTTTGCTAACTAATAAAGTTCTGTTTCGTCCTTAAGTGGTTAACTTGTTTCCTTAAGTGGGCTTCAGATGATGACATGAATGTTCTTTAGTTTTAATTATTGCCTTTTTATTTCATTTAAATTATTTTAATAACTCAAACTTATACGAGCATTGGATTTTTATGGCTTCATGAGGGATGAACGTACCTTTTTAAAGTTATCTTATTCTAGTGCATTTGTCTATCTCTTATAACATGAAACATTTCAAGAATTTTAGGAGCGAGATTTGTTCTACTATTTTTATTCGGGTAACACAAGAAAAATATACATTTAACTATCGGTTTATCCAGTTCAAAGTATCATTTCCTTTTTCTTTTCTTAAAAATGAAGAACCAATTCAAATATATATATATATATATATATATATATAATTCCGTGCAACCAATATACATTTAACGACTGATTAATTATTTTCAAAACCTCATGTTCTGAAATAACTATTGCAATTCGACATTAAGAAATGATATCGAATTTATACAATTCCGTGCGACCAATAAAATTCATTGGTCGCAGTTGCACCAAGTCATTTTATTGGAATGAAAAAATGCATGTGGATCTCACTGTGGGGCTCGTATAATAACTAAATAAATCAACTTATTTTACATGGTTTAAAGACCATGTGATATTTGTCCTAGAGCGCATGGGTCCAGTGTGGAATATACAATACTTTGGGCAAAATATAATAGATAAAAACAAGACAAATGAGATTTATGAAATTGTAATTAATTAACTGGAGCAACGGCTTCGGTTGCACAACACCCTTCATTCCGAATGACGGACCTCCTGCAGTCAATAGTATCAAAGAAATTTTCCGAACAGTACTAATAATCTGGTAATACAAGAGAAGGTAATGTAAACACATAATGATACAAGTTTTCCCCGACACATTTGTATTTAGGCGGCTTACCTGCATCAACGACGTCCGGGGCTTGGCTTCAGTTTGCGTGGATCTGGTTTACCTACAAACTCCAAGATAATAAAGTTACTATCTCTCTTGCACAACTAGTTAAATTCAACAATTTATTGCTTGCTAAATCTCACGTGACAAGGGTTAAATTGAACCAGCCAATTAATTCTATGGACGCATTAAGATACAGAGAATACACACCTAGTTTATGACGCTTTGCATGATATGGATTCAAGGATCATCACAACCAAGAGAAGACAACAAAATCTCCCAACGGAATAACATGAACTGAAAGAAGAAGAAAAAGAAGCCCTCTGTGCCATCTTTGCTCTCGTCTTTCCACCCACTTGTCTTCTTTTGTTTTATAGAGATTTTGTTCAGTCAAATCATTGCCCGTGAGACTTATTAGTGCTGTTGCATCCTTTGTCATATCTTCCTGTCATAACGATTGAACATGTGACTTTGGGGACATTCCCAAAATGGGTACTATTGCATCGGGTGAATTCAATACTAGGCGCTTTCCTTACTGCTAACTCGTATAAAGGCCATCCACATTGGTATAAAGGACCTGGCGATAATTGAACAGAGAGGATAATAGGAATGATGAAATTGTTCATGGGCTAGTGGAAGAGACAAGAAGGGAATGATAATTTAGGTTGGTTTACCAATCTCTCAACTGGACAATTGTTTGTTCGAGTCGGTCCTTCATTTTAAGAAAATAAAACAAAAAATGCTAGTTCAGGCTGGATAAGTTGGTGATTATTATTATTTTTTTTCTCGTTAAACAAAAAGATAAACCCTAGCGAATGCCGCGTCCACTTGGTCCGGCAAAATCAGGGTCACTCTGGACATATATATGACAAATCATGATAGAGATAATACTCATACTTGGCACTTCTAAGAAACCCCAAAAATCCATCCTCTGGAACTAGTGTTAACTCTCTTTTTTTTTTTTTGGTAAAAGTTAAGAAGTAAATAGACTTTTGCACAAAAAGCTATACAGCTGTACAGCAAGGGGACCCCGGCACCAGCTTAGACTCAGAAAGACAGGAAGTCCAAACGAGTGGAAGGGGGCTAGGGGAGGAGAAAAGGAGAGGGAAGAGCTGTGAGAGAGATACAATGCAAATAAAAACAGCAGCAAAAGAAGGCTAAAACAACGGCCAACAAAGGAGACGAGGGGGAAGAGCACACAACACTGTGGCCCGCACAAGGAAAAGACACAAAGAAGAACAGAATAGGAGGGACACCAAGCTGGAAACACAAGCCGCACCATCAGGGAAGACCCGAGAGAGCTCCATCAGAAGCATCACCCAGCAACAGCGAGATGGGCAGCAATGTCGCAAAGGAGGCAAGGAGCAGGATGACACAGAAGCTTCACCAACCATCATGCCGAGTAACAAAAGGGGGGGAGGAGACCATCCAAGGAAAAAGAATAAATCTCGGTCGTTCATTGATATTCTTGAACTGTTTGCATGGTAATACATTTTGAATAGGTACGAAATGCATTAGAACACGGCAATTTTAAGATGGTATTGATCGCTCGAGAAACTAGACAAATTCCATACTTACATAAGTTTATATCGCTAAAATAATTTGAAATAAAAAACATAATTATTTCTCAAGGACACAAGTTAACTGCTCATGGGCGAGAAAAGAAGCCTTATCAGTTAGCTACAGTAACAAATTCCAAAATATACCATGAAACTCCTCAAAAATTTCAATTGATCTCACCAGTTTTTTTTTTTTTTAAATCTGTTTTATAAAAAAAATTAGGTGGTTTTCATCTACTCCAATTGGTCAGGAAATTCCATACATGACCGTTTACAAAAATAAATATCCAAATTGGTTTGGAAATATTTTAGATGAAAATCATGTCAACCAAAATCTATATAATCATTCTGATTCCGATTTGTCTCTTTAACCACCACCAGCCCAATTTCTACACCCCTTGTTGTCGTGACCTCTTAGAGCCCTACACGAGGGTGGGCGGAGGCTACGGCCGACTTAGCCCGGTCTCTCACAAGCCCAACAATTCGCAACTTATGATCCGAGTTTTTTAACCTTCTAAGTCATTTTCATTCAAGGATTCTACTAATTGATTTAAGGTGGATTGATTAGAAACCAATAAAATCTTGAGAGAAATATTTTATTCTCGCCAGAGAGATTGGTATCAAAGACTTAATTACATTAATTAATCAACTAATACATTTTGATACCTAATCTTGTTTAAACTTTTAAGATTCAATTTTTGAAATATTTTTCATATATTAAAATTATGGGCTTTTCCCTAATTTGAGAAATTTTTGAAGGATCCCTCGTCCACTCCCAAGAGAAGAATGATCAAAATCAAAGAATCGCAATTTTTTGATTTCTTTTTTGAATTTTTAAAAAATAAAAATTAAAAAAAAATATAATAAACTAACTCGAGTCGGTCAAACCCTATCCCATCCTGGCTAAAAAAATATATTAAATTATTTTTTTATCCATTATCTAACTTATACATATGATAATGGTCCTAAGAAAAGGAACATTTGAAATGAGAAATGCTTCTACATAAATTGAGAAATCTTGTTTTTTCCGTTGCCATTGCATGTACTTCGTGATGTTCCACACGTCATAAGTGGAATGCTAATTGTTCATTTCATTCTAATTTGGACACCCCTAATTAATATATCTTAAAAAATACATTATGATTGGAGTTGTCATGAGTGAAAGGAGTCCCCGGCGTTTGCACGAGCTGATGCTGGTAGCCTAAATGCGATAATATTTTTCTATTCTAATTATATGGTATTGCCCTTTTTAAATCGAAAGGCAGGCATGTTTCCGATGTCGGTCTGTTCATTCCCATGAATCAAAGTGCCGTGGCATACCCCACCATGCATGGGGCCGATACATTGTTACTAGTCAGTCTTAAGTCCTCAGAATTTTTTATTATTCTGGTGTGTCCGCTCTCATAAAGTAATGTTTGTAAGTCTAGTATACTTGAGGGGAAATTACAAAAATCGTCCCCGTACTATTAGCCAACTTCAGTTTCGGTCCTCGTACTATACTTCATTATAGTTTAGTCCCTCAACTTTTCTGTGGCAACGATTTTGGGATTAAAATTTAATTTAGAGATAAATGCATTGAAAGTCTTAAAATTAGTTATGAAAGTGCAATTGGATCATAAAAATTTAAAATGTGCTGTTAAGTCCTAAAGCTTATTAGTATTTTCTGTTTGCCAAGTTGAACGGAGTAAATGAAAAGATTTGATTGCACAAACTTGACAAATTTTAATACTTAATTGCACTTTTTGAAAGTTTTAGGACTTAATTGTATTTTTAATAACAAATTTTAGAACTTCTAGTACACTTATCTCTTTAATTTACAATCAATGTGTGAATGGAATTCGCTGAGTAAGCATCGACAAATTGATATGTGGCACCTACATATAAAAGTTTCAATAACAATTAGACTTTCGATCCACGTGCTAAAAGAAATATTTAAATTGAGTCCTTGTACTTTGTTTTTGTTACCAAAACCAGTCCTCCTATTTTTTCAACAAAAATTTAATTTCTTTCATCTTAATCCAAAATCTCATAGGAACGTCAAATTGAAATACGAGTGTTAGTTTAAAATTAGTTTAAAATTGCTATATTTACAAGTTTACCCAATTTAATTGAAAGTCTTATTAAGATAAATGCCATTGTTAAGCATTTTCCATTACTCAAATTTGAAGAAGGTAATGATTATACTTATTGGTCAAGTTTTAGCAATGATTTCACTTTTTAAAAATTTTAAAACTTAATTACACTTTTGCGACAAGTTTTTAGTCACTCGGTACATTTAGTCCTTATTTATCCATTAATTTAAAAACTCTTCTATTGCATTAACAATTTGCTTTTCTTTTTTTTTTTTCCTTGATTACCAACGTTCTTGAATTTATTCACATGTTTTACAAAGTTCCACAATTATAATTGGAACAATTTATCTAAGTCAGACTAATAGAAGGTCGTAATTTTGTATAAGAATTGATATATTAAAGGTGTTCATAAAAATATCAAAACACCCCCAACTATATATCAATCATAAGAACAGAACTTGTTCTTTTCAGAACAGCAGAATTCTCCTCTTATTTAAAAATCCATGTTGGGGCCTCACAATTGAATACAAAGAACGAATCCCCCTTCTTCATCATAATTCCCATACCACACGCACAGCAAAAGAGTGAGAAAATGCCAATGACACTTTTTCTACTTCTTTGCACGCTCAGCTTTTCCACCATCAATGCTGCTGAACTCACACTCACCATAAGCAGACATTACTGCTCAAACTCAAGCACCATCGCTCCCAATAGCACCTACCAAGCCAACCTCATTCGTGTTCTTCATGATCTCGTCTCTAGTGCAAGTTCCGACCACGATGAAGGATTTTTCCTCACATCGAACGAGGCCGTCTACGGCAGCTTTATGTGCAGAGGAGATGTCTCGAAGGCAGAGTGCGTGGAATGCATCAAGAACGCGAGCGTTGAGATAACCCGCTTATGCCAGTTGACCAAAGTCTCTATCCTGTGGTACGATCAGTGCATGTTGCGCTATGCCGACGTGAATTTCTCCTCAACTGTGGAGATGGAACCTCTGTTGGACGATTACAATGGAGAGAACACAGAAAAGCCAGATGACCTCGTGAAGCTACTGAACAAGACCATGAATGACGCCGCAAGAAAGGCTGCTTGGCATTCTTCTAGGATGTATGGCCATCGCGAGGCCAAGTTCACTCGGGAAAAAAAGTTGTACACGTTTGCACAGTGTGTGCGTTATCTTTCCAAGAACGATTGTTGGGAGTGCCTTCGCAATGCAACATCGAACCTCTTAAGCCTCCAAAAGGGGAAAATCGGGGGCAGAGTGTTGCTTCCGAGTTGCTTTGTCCGGTCCGAGATTTACCCGTTTTATCAGAGCAGCTCAAAAGGTGAGGTAGCCCCTCATATTTTATTTTTCGAAAGTTCATCATCATGCTTGTTGTTTCTTCTAAGATTAAAACGGAATTCATGTTGTCCGCTTAAGCTGAGTCTTTGCTCTTCCAGATGTCATTAGAGTTTTCTGCCAGCAAAATAAATTTTTTCTTTTCAATTCAGCTACAAATAAAATCTTTACAGTTATATCACTTACAGCTCGTTTTAGTTAAGTACAGCCCATTTAATTGTCTGAAAGAGCTTTCGAATGGAGTTGGGGAATATCCTGCTCTTGTGTATGTGCTGGAAGATGAAATTTTATAACTAGCAGAAGCCACACTTTCTTGTATGTCAATGATACTATTAGCTGCGACAACAAATGCAGGGACGGTGCCCTTTCAAGTGAAAATATCCGCCGCAATTTTCGCTGCTATTGTAGGATTGACGCTACCTATTTACATGATAGCTCAGCATTTACTGAGAGGAAGAAGAAGAAGAGGAGTTCTAAGAAGGGACAGCGGAAGTTGCATAGAAGAACATCCAATCGGTAACTCGGCAAAACAATGCTATTGCATAAATACAGTTTATTGATTTCATTTCACTAGAGTCTAAAGATATGTGAACCATTTAACTGCCAGTTCAGAGGCAAATTTCTGGGCTCCATTCCCTGCAATTTGATCTGCAAACAATAGAAGCCGCTACAAATAAGTTCTCAAACGACAACAAGTTAGGGGAAGGTGGATTTGGTCCAGTTTACAAGGTAATTAGGTTGTTCAAAAATATCTTTCAGCTTTTGACTTATCAAGAAGCCGACACTCGCTAATTCTCATGTATATTCATAATGTAGTATTGTCGTTTACAGTGAAGCCTCTCGAAGCACCAGGGGATTTTTCTCATTTACATTACTTAGATAGGAAAAACTTCGAGATTATGTATCTGGTTATCCTATTTCAATGCCCAATCGCATATACGCAATAACCAAAAGTATAACAAACGAAGAAACAATAAGATGTGTCTATTTTGGCAAATTTGTTTTTATGTCTATCCTGTTACCAGGGTACATTGCCCGGTGGTCAAGAAATTGCAGCAAAGAGGGTATCTAGGAGCTCTGGACAAGGTGTGGAGGAATTCAAGACCGAGGTTGAACTAGTAGCCAAACTTCAACACAGAAACCTAGTGAGGCTTCTGGGGTTCTCCATGGAAAGAGATGAAACAATACTGGTCTATGAATACGTGCCCAACGGGAGCCTCGATCGCTTATTATTTGGTTTGCCTCTTTTTATCTCCTTTTCACCACGTTAATTCTCCAGAATTTCAATCTAAATGATATGTTTCGTTAAGAGAAGATGAGACGAAAATATTATTCTGACTAAATGAAGACAAACTAGATATATTAATGACAGCAGGACCACGTAATACAAATAAACATCTTGTTATCATTCTACTTAGTTTTCTCCGTCACTTCATTTCTACATGCACGAGCGAAACTTTAAAGATAGAACATAGTGAAGAAGTAGATAGGGAAAATGAATTACTTGATAATGAGAACATTGATCCAAAGTTGATGAAAGCAACTATATGTGATGATCTGGGCATGAGCATTATGCTAGTACTAGTTGATGCAGCTCAACAGATTAATTTCTTGACTGATAATAGATCCTGAGCTCAGGGGACAACTAGATTGGGCAGCACGTCACAAGGTCATGGTAGGGGTGGCGCGTGGACTGCTATACCTTCATGAAGATTCTCGGCTTCAAATTATTCATCGTGATCTCAAAGCTAGCAACATTTTGCTAGATGCTGACATGAACCCAAAAATATCTGATTTTGGTGCAGCCCGGATCTTCAATTCTGATCAGACTCAAGCAAGCACTAAAAGAATTGTTGGAACATAGTAAGTACAACATCAGCTAATCCGACTTGTTATTGGCAATGAACAATGTGCCATTGGCATTGACTTTGAGCATTTTCTGGACAAGCAAGAAACGCAGACTCGTCCTAATTTGTTTCTATTAGAATATGTCCATAGTTAAACATTCTCTCAACTGTGTTAACATATTGTGTTCGATGTAGTGGCTACATGTCCCCTGAGTATCTGACGTTTGGACACTTCTCCATAAAATCTGACGTCTTCAGCTATGGTGTGTTTATGCTGGAGATTATAACTGGCAAAAAGAACAGCCAATTCTTCGCACTGGATTGCGATGAGGACCTGCTAGGCCATGTGAGTGTCTTAATAAAGCCATTCCTTTTTGGTTAAAATCACTTTTAATAGAATTACAACAGTATTTTGAACAAAAATTACTTATATAACTATTCCTTTAGGTTTGGAAGCACTGGAGCAATGGAATGCCATTGAAAGTAGTGGACCTAGCTTTAAGTGGTGCTTATTCTGTGAACGAAGTGATCAGATGCATGCACATTGGCTTACTTTGTGTCCAAGATGACATGGAAGACCGGCCTACCATGGATTCGGTGATTCTGATGTTAAACAGTGATTCTATTAGCATACCAGTGCCTCAAAGACCTTCGTTCTTCTTTCCTGGTAAGAAGTACAAACAGGCACCTTGTGGTCTGAACTCAGATCAATCAAACAGCAAAGTGGACCAATCTGTTAGCAAGATAACGTCGCCGGGGTCTCCGAGTGATAGGAATCATGCTGATCCAAGTCCACGGTAATCGAGATTTTGAGGCTATTATTTAGACAATTCATTGTTTAGATTACCAGATAAATTGTGTGGGTACGCTTCATAGCATATCATTGCCAGGATTCTATTAAAGGATTGCAATGGTGGATACCTTTGATGAAAAAATGGATATCACTTTTGCTAACACTGTTAATGATGGTAGCCACTAAAAGGTTTTCCAGAGCAATCAGTGGACTTCGATATCTGTCGCCAATACCGAATCTGTCATAATTTAGTCAGAGATCACCATTGTCTGAGTTTCTGAAAATTTTAGAAGCTTTTGCACATCATGGCGTTAGCATATTGAACTTTCTCAATAGTTTCTCAAGAAGTCTGCCTGAACTTATTGGCTGCTAAAATGTTTCACGGAGGATCTTATTCACCCTGCGCGTAAAGTATTCTCAGCCAATCACTCACGCAGAGTAATGCAAACCTGCTTTCGATATCTTTCTTCTATCTTCTTGACCTCAAACAGATACACAAAATTCCAGCAATTAAAAGAGATAATCCAACAGCTAGGATTATGATAACGAGGGCAATATGACCTGAGTTTGTATTTATCCCGAAAAAGGAAGAGCCCTCATGTTAGATAATAAACTCATAGACATCAATCAGTGTTGAGACCCAATTGCCAAAACTAGTTTTTAGGAGGGCCTGCACATTGAAAGGAGGCCATAGTGTTATTCTATCAGTTTCCAGATGAAAACTTCAGACACCGGTATATTAGCGAATACATATGGACAATGTTTAAGGTGGAATATCAGCTGGCAAGTAGATCTCAAGTTTCTTGTGTTATATTAGGGTGACCAAACTGAAGTCGGACAGATGAAATCAAAGTGTTTCAAAACTAGATGAGGATTTGATGATTCTTGCTATCTCACTCCTCCAAACGTTCCACAACTTTGTCCTCAGTTTCACTGGTAATATAAGTAGGTGACAAATATCACTGATAACAAATCGCCAAATCTGCGTCCTCTCAAAAAATCAAATGTTTTATGAGCCCAGAATATATAGTTTGATTCATTATGAAATGGTCTGAATTTAGACTATCAGTTCATCTATTACGTGCACTTTGCAGTGTAAAATTAGTAGAATGGAAGAATGAGATGTGAAGAAACCGGCACTTAGAGGGCACACGGGTAGAAAATAAAGCCGAAAACAGACTCAGCACACTGAAATGCCTTAGCAAACGATCGGAAAACGTGGGAACCGATCGGTCCATGGTCAGGCCGGTCTAACTGAACTGGTCAACAGTCAACAGTCAATAGTTGGGCAAGGTCAACTGATGACGTGGCACGATGATGTGGCGCATGAATTCTATTCGCGGTGGCGAGTGTATGCGCCCGAGAGCTTGCATGGCGGCAAATTGTTGCAAAATTTCAGGATTTGGCTTTCTAAGGTGATAAGTCTAATGGTGATGTTGGTTTTTAGAAACAAGCAATGGAAAGTGGTGAAACAACACTCAAGAGCAGCAGCTTTGGTACTGCCACTTGGTAAAAGACTCACCGGACATTGCTCAGACAAAAAGTGATTGAATAAATAAATTATAACATTCAAGTGAATATTGTATAACACTTGTGATATTTTTACTTGCACATATAAGGTTGGACTTGTTCATTCGAAGTACACCTATTATGAGTAATGTAGATTTGAGTTACCCTTAGTTTTCATTAATAATTTAATTTTTTTTCAGGACATATTTCAGTATTTAGCACACTAGCGAAACTGAAAAATTTCTTCCTGAGCATCACCCCATAACTTAAGTTGATGTATTTACTACAGGAAAAATGCATCATTTATTCACGCGAAAAATTTGTTATGCCTCGTCTTCTAGTATAGCAAGACAATCAGTAACCAAGCCTTATGTCATTAAGTGTTCAATTATTCATGAACAGCTTCAAGCCCATGCGCCCTCTCTCTCTCTCTCTCTCTCTCTCTCTCTATGTCTCTTCTGCGTTTTTTTTTTTTTTTTCGCTTGTTGGCTTAATTTTGGCTCTTTTTGTTTTGTTTTTGGCACCGTAAAAACATTTGTTCAAATTAGCATTTTCCTCAGAAATATTAAAAAACCTATTATTAAAAAATGTTAAAAAAATAGCACGTTAAGCATTTTGCATCACTTAAATTATATTGGGTGATGGAAATTCATAATTGTACTAATTCGTCAAGTTTAGGATTTGATTGCACTATTTGTAAGTTTTAAGACTTAATTATACTTTTGCAATAAGTTTGAGGTCTTATACATTTATCCTTTTAAATATACCAACTTTTCTATTGGGTTATTTTTCCATTTTTACCTTGGTTATCGACCCCTTATATTTATTAACATTTTTTTAGAGAGTACCAACTTCAATTGCCCTGACTTACTAACTTTTGTTTCATTAAGTTACCAACTCTATATATGTATATATATTTGGTTTTTTTCATACATTTGCCAACTAGTCTATTGATTTTCCGAAGTTTATTTGCCTCGCTTACCAAGTTTCGATTTATGAATTCTTTTATGAAGTGATCACTTTTCAATGATCTAGTTTCAAAGTCGTAAGTATCATGTTATTAACTCTTATTTAGAGTCAGTTATCCATTCAAATTTGTTTTTCTTACTAACACTTGAAATTTATCAACTGTTGGTCAAAATTGCCTTCTATTTTTATTGGATGTAGTAATCAACTTTTTTTTCATTTAACTTATGAGTTAAGTTTAGTTTATCAATTGATATTTAAGTCATTTACCAACGTCTATTGACTCCTTTTGAAATTACCATTGTTACGGATATCTTTTCGACTATTATTTGCCTTGTCTATTAACGTTTTCATTCTTGTACCTCTCATAGAAATCACCATCTTTTATATGACTGAAAATGAAAAATTAACCTCTATCCAATTAAAAATATTGCAACCATTTTAGGACATTTCAAATGTAAAGTACCTTGTGCTTGTTGATATGATAATGTTGAACTACATAAGATTACTCAAACTTAGTTTGATGGTTACTCAACCTTGTGGGGACTCTTTGGGTTAATTCTACGTATCAAATTGGTAGATAAGATTAAGCATTAATACTAAAGTTGAGTTTTAATGCATGTTATAAGGGATTTGAATACTTCATGGACCTTTCCTAGAACTAAAATTAACCAAAAATTAAGCTCAATGTCTCAAATAAGCATTGAGATTCCAATTTTGGGGTCATGACAATGGTCCAAAAAAAGAAGGAACATTTGAAAGGAGAAACACTATCATATTTATTGAAGAATCTTGTTTCTCCCATTGCGGCTACGTGTGCTGTGTGATGTTCCCAAGTCATAAATGAAATATTAATTGTTCTTTATCTTCTAGTTTTGGCAAGTGGTGATAAGATATCAACGAATTACATTATCTTAACGGCATTGACCGGGATGCAATTTATATCCTCATAATG